>CM029124.1:2412500-2895000 GCA_016859345.1 Istiophorus platypterus
CTGTAGCAGGAACCTACCAAAGAGGCGTATCTTTTAGTGCTTTGGCAGTTGTCTGTCTGTCTGTCTGTCTGTCTGTCTCTCTCTCTCTCTCTGTCTCTCTGCCTGTCTCTCTGTCTGTCTGTGGACCGGTTTCATCACCATGATAACGACTGTGGGACGTTACAGTCCTGTTACATGTGTGTAGCCGAGATCAAATGAAGTAGGGATAGGCTCATTCACCCCCCCCCCCCCCCAATGTAAAGTGTGTGTAAAGACACACACTTTACATCCCCAAGGACTACAGAGCAATGTCAATAATGAAATGACTGCTCAGTACTATTAATACTGCAGTAATGATTGCTCAGTACTCATTAATACTGCAGTAATGATTGCTCAGTACTCATTAATACTGCAGTAATGACTGCTCAGTACTCATTAATACTGCAGTAATGACTGCTCAGTACTCATTAATACTGCAGTAATGACTACTCAGTACTCACTGTCTGACCTACTGACCAGTGTCCCATCACAGCTTTTTCTTTTCACCTTTTTTAACCTGTGATACTGGAGCCCTTCAAAGTAAAACGCCCCCCCCGGTGTGTGCAGTGCGTTTTTTATATAAAGTTAAACACTGCTTCAGATCATTTGTCTGGATCCTGCCTCCGTTTTTTCCCATTTTCTCTTTCCCACATCCTTTTTTTTGTGGTACACTAACAGACTTCATCAGAATTATGAAGAAAAATGGCTTCAGTGGACACTCCCCATGTGGGCGTTTCTCTTTTTCTAAGCAGGCCTGTATTTTTGAGAGCTTTATCTATTTATTTATTTTTTGTGCATGATGAGTATCTTTTTTTTTTTTTCGTCGGAGCGAAGCTCATTCATTTCGGGAGCAGACTCCGATATAATGCCTTCCAACAATCTGCTCCCCCGCTGTCTATTCATCTCCAGTAATTTCCTCACCTCACTAAGTTCATAATTATAACTCTGCGCCGCCATTATTAGTGCTTCCAAACAAACAACGGAGCCCCTGCAGCTGAGAAGGCAGCCATGACAGCCTAAATACTGTTTCCTCTCCTTTTATTAGCCGGCTTATTAACATTTTAGCCGTCAGGGCTTTCAGGAACCCGGGCTGCCGCGCAGAGAACGATGGAATTTAATATCCAAAAGATTATTCAGAGTAACTGTGACATTGTTATCATTATTATGGAATGAATGTGAGGACTTTGATGAAAGGATTAGATTAGATACAGCTTTTAAAAAGTTGGACATGGACTCTTACAAAGTAATTTCCTTTTTTTTTTCCGAATGATGGAAGATAATAAAGTGAGACCAGTAACACCTTCAATGACAAAACGTGCTGCAGGATATTTGTCATCTGTAATTTTGAAATGTGAAATAAGAGCGATGCAGTTGAACAAATGAATAATAACAATAAAGAAAAAAATAATAACACACCGTGCATCCGCAGCTGTTTTTTTTACCAGTTTGCTGGAGGCAGGAACAAAAGTCTGTAAAGACGCTGCAGGATCTTTTTTTCTTTTTTTTGTCGGTGTAACACTTTTATCTTAAGCTCGAGATTCGGACACGTTCTCTCCACCGAACGCAAATGAGATAAATAATGGACGCATGGAGAGATCAGACGTAGGAATTAGAGAAGATCAGAGTTGATTAAAAGAGGATGGAGGACCCCCCCCCCCCCCCACCAGAGGGAATCTGCTGCAGAATAACAAGAATAAGATATCACAAGTAAATTTCACAATAAAGGCTTGAGACAGATGTAAAAAGACTTAATCTCATGAGGAGCCAACGCGCTAGAAGTGAGTTCATATCTGAAAAAAATATTTACACTCTTTCATGAATTAATTAAAACACACACACACACACACACACACACACACACACACTCTCATACACTCGGTTGTATGCAAACATCAGACGGGCAGATGTCTGGAGAGAGAACTCACGGCCTCCGTTAACAGACACTGTGGGATTAAGTGGGGTTAACACAAAAACACACACACTGTTACACACACACAGTTACACACACACTGATACCAGGAAGATGAGACTCTCAAGACAAGGACGGACAAAAAAAAGAGAGAGAGAGTCAGCGACCTGGGCTACCCCCCCCCCCCCAACACACACACACAACCCTTGACTTCACATATCAGCAGAGGAGACCACACAGGAACCGAAGTCGGTCTTTACTGGTCCATCTAGCTTGTTACTGGTCCACACAGGTTGTTACTGGTCCATCTAGCTTGTTACTGGTCCACACAGGTTGTTACTGGTCCACCCAGGTTGTTACTGGTCCACCCAGGTTGTTACTGGTCCATCCAGCTTGTTACTGGTCTATCCAGGTTCTTACTGGTCCATCCAGCTTGTTATTGGTCCACCCAGTTCGTTACTGGTCGATCCAGTTTGTTACTGGTCCATCCAGGTTATTACTGGTCCACCCAGGTTGTTACTGGTCCGTCCAGGTTGTGACTGGTCCACACAGGTTGTTACTGGTCCATTCAGGTTGTTACTGGTCCATCCAGCTCTTTACTGGTCCACCCTGCTCTATAGGCCTGATCCCTATGACCTCACATCACGTCTCTGAGAGCGATGACTACCATGACCACCAGTCTACTGTGCCAGCTGTTAGCTAAAAGAGCTTTTGGACATGGGCACTGGACCATATGTGTGTGCGAGTGTGTTGGTCGTGTGTGTTTGCAGCCTTGTGTATATGTGTGTGTGTGTGTTTGAGGCCGAGGGATGTGTGGCGGTGTGGTTCCCCTCATTTTTCTGCAATGTTTCATCGTGCGCGACAAGGCGAGGCCGAGGAGGCGGGGTTTGTGACCCGTGCTTCATTATCCGTCTTGTAACTGGCTGCAGTGGGCAGTGAGCTGCGACGGACACTCGGCACGGCCACCCCCCTCCCCTGCAGACGGGTTGTAGACGGCGGCTGAGGGAGTCCGAGGGGGTGGCGGTCGGGATGTGAGGATGCTTCCGGAAGGATCTATGAGTCTACGTATTCACTGCGCATAAGTCAGATGCTCAGCCAGAGGTATAACACTGAGTTTCTGTCGAAGACTGAGCAGAGGCAGAGAAGGTAAAGTGAAGGTATTGATCCACAGTAACACAAAAAAATTACTATACACATGCTTTGTTTGCAAAGAATTTGTTCTCTGATTGAGTTAAAAACAAATAATCAACACAGGGTAAAACTGATGGATGAGAAATGCAAAAAGTGGTGAATGGTAAATGGACTGTGCTGATATTGATCTTTTTTAGTTTCATCGTCCGCTGAGCACTTTTTACACTACGAGCCACGTTGACCCGTTCAGACATCCATGCGGCGATGATACACCGGGGGTCGGGTGATTCAACACCATAATATAAAATGTTAACTGAGTTTGTGATGCTCTCGTGTTGGACTTAGATCTGTATTTAGAAGCCAGTGGTCGATTGTCTAAATTTAGGTGACTGTACCACCAACATTAGGACCAACAGGTCTGCTGTTAACAGTCAGTTTTCCTTAAAAATATGAAGCTTTTCTTTTCTAAACTTTGACCAATTTACTTACTGAGCCCTATAGAGGCCTTAAAGCTGTGTAAACAATTTGTTTGGCCACTTGGGGGCAGTAGAACGGGCTAAAAATGCAACATCTGTATAGTCACCTCAGACCAGGAGGTCATTGCGGAGAAGGCGTTGGCCATCAGTTGCCCATTTCTACATCCAGCAGCCACAGGTTTGTTTCTGTGCCCCTGAGGAATTTAAGTCCAATATTCGCTCTGCTTTTTCTCTCTGTTTTGGTCTCCACCAGAAAAATATCAGCTAAATTTTCCCCTTCTGTTGAAAAACTGCTCCAGGCTGCCGCTCAGATTTAGTCATTTTGTCCCATTGTCCCATTTTGTCCCATAAAAACAGTCAGTTAGCACAGATTTAACTACGTGGAAGCAGATCACCACACGCCACGATGTGCACATGTGGGAGATGTGGAGAGGTGGATGGGGGGGTGGTTGGGCGGGTTGGGGGGTGGTGGGGCGGATGGCGGGGTGATTGCTACCGAGTTGGAGTGCTGACATCTGCGCTCATCCGTTTGGAGAGACACTCATCAGCTTCTGAAGACGATCCACTCGTCCCCGGGCCAATCAAAACCCAAAGAGCAAATCCTCTTCCTGAGTCAATGGCCCAATCAGGCGGAAGGACAACAGCTCCTCATCGGTCAATTACCCAATCACACAGACTACTCACTCTCCTGGCGTCCATTGTCTTTCCGATGACGAGGGGAAGGCGCCCGCTCCTCCCGCGGTCGGTTTGGCGACGGACGGCACATGTCGTGCTCTTTTGAGCCAGGACGGCGATCGGACCTGAAGATCGTCTCCTCCACTCACGGTTAATTAACCGCCGATCGACAGACGGGGACAATTAGCCGGTTTAGAAGCGAGGAGGCCAGTTGGGCCGAGAGATTGAAACTATTGAGATACGTAGAAACATGGTGGCGCAACATGCTAGTTCCACAGAAGAGGATCCGCCACTGTGTAGACACGACGGCCCGGTTCTAAGCTTTAAGGTGATTATAGACTAAAATACATATTATGAATATTCTTCTCCATTTGTTCCAGTAGATAAGTCCTATACACTGGCCCCTGAAAAAAACAACCCATTAGGGCCCTTTAATTCTGTATCAAATAAGATACTTTGAATCTGACAAAATAAAAGCTTTTATTCAAAACAGGAAAAAAAGCATAATGTGAGAAAATAGGTTATTTTTCGTGCAGGGAATGGTTGAGGTGTGTGTGTGTGTCGGGGGGGGTTGCAACAATGGGTTTGATATTAGTTAACGTCGGGCTTGGAGTAAGATGAATGGAAGCGCATTAGCACCGTGTTTATTAATGGGTCAGAACAAAGGAGCTGAAAAGAAGCTGCGCAGCAATAATATTTGGGTTTTTATTTCTTTTCTCAGCAGGGGGATCTGGTGTTTAACTTTTTTTTTCTCTCTTTATACACATGAAAAACATGGCTGGTGTGTAATTGAGTTATGTTTAGAAAAGGGTGAAGAATGAACACCTTGCATATATGTTTTTCACGGAGAAAAGCCTGAGAGTTAAAGTAAAATAAAATATAAATACATAAGAAAAACGAGGGAAAATGCTGGATAAAAAACTTGGTCATACTCCTGTGATGATAAACTTCAAACTACAGAAGCATTTGCACATCACAAACAAAGCTTCGCCCTGAAAGAGAATTTGGCAAACTTCATTTCATCTCTCCGTCCTTTCCACACCCTGGCTCCTCCTCCCCCTTCTTCCCCTCCTCCTCCTCCTCCTCCTCCTCCTCCTCCTCCTCCTCCTCCTCCTCACCCCCTCCTCCTTCTTCATCCCCCTCCTCCTACCCTCTTCCTCCTCCTCCTCCCCCTCTGAACTCTTTTTCCTCCCCCAGCTTTCCAGCCTCAATTTCTTTTTGTCTTTCACGCTGCACTTTGCAGCCTATATCTCTGTTTATCCACGGCTCAGTATCGCCGTCTCCCCCCCCCCCCCCCACCAACACCTCCCCCCTCACCCCGTTTGTACCCTGACAAATATAGAACCTCTACTCCGGCGCTATTCATCCCTTTACTCCTCCCTCCCGTCCCTCTCTTATTTTTTTTCTCTCCCCCCTTCAAGAGGAACACGGAGGAACTTTTTCCTTCCCGTCTGAAGCAGCGCCGCCTTATCGCAGCGTGGATCTACCGTCTCCGCTCGCTGGCTTTCTTTACTCCACCGCAGCTTCGCAGCACCCCAGTTGGAGAGCCCTTACCTCTGTTTGACTTACGAATAGCAAGCAGTCTTTACTCTTGCGCGCGCGCGTGCGCGCACACACACACACACACACACACACACACACACACACACACACACACACACACACACACACACACACACACACTCTCTCTCTCCTGCATGCAGGCCTTTGTTCCTGTGGCTTTGTCTGTCGGCGTTTTTACCTTTCAGACTTTCTCTCTCTCCGTCCTCCAGCGCTCAGCAGCTACTTCCTGCCTTTCTCATGCAGGTTTTTCGGCACCGTGTGGTCTCGGCGCTCCTCAGACTCCTGTGCCATAAATAAATCCAGAAACCTCCCAGATGCTAAAATAATAACATAATATAACTGCAGTCGAGGTGAATTCAAGCTTAAAAAAAAATCCCAACAGGGGTGGATCAGTTTGGCCCGTTGACTGGTCCTCAGACGACAAACTGAGCCAGTCGGTGCTAAAATGATGCACATCTGGCTTAAAACCTACAAGTAAATATGCGTTAGATAATCAGAGCTGATTAAAATGATTCAGCGAGGGAAAAGCTAAAGGCCTTTAAATTAACGTTAAATCGTTTAAGAGGATTTTTTGGGGGTGCGTGGTTTGTCTTGGCCCGTGATCCTTGTCGGTCGTGTCTGCGTCTGAGCTTTCATCAGGGGTCGCGCGTCCACAACCGCTTCCCTTTATTCAGGCGATTTTAGGGGTAAAAACATCACATCAAAGAAGAAACAGATTAGGGAAAAAGTACCAAAAGGTTTTATAATCACTGAGAAATATGTTTTGATCATCGTTCCCATTCACTTCATCCTCCTCGCGATCACTCAGATTCAGGCTTGCGGATCCTCACCCTATGTTTTCATGCATTTAAACATTTGTTAAATTGTATAAAGGTTCAGTGTATTGCATTTTGTGTCCCACCATTAATTAAAATAACAAAATTTTAACACTGCAACATGGAAAAATGGTGCCTAGGTTTGGTATAGGGTCCAACATCGATGCTGTTGATGTTTCAAGGCCCGAATCAAACATGGCCGCCTCCGTGGGAAAAAATGTCAGGCTCTTCTAGTGGTATCCGAGAACTGAGACGAAACCAGCGAGCGCACTGTATCCTTAAGGTGGAGATTAAGAGATCCGAACTGGTGTGCGAAGAGAAGAAAGCGACCAGAGCCCCGACACGAACATTAACCGAGCTTTACGAGCGGCTGGAACCAGGCGGGCTGGAAAAAAAATCCATCCCGTCATCGGCTTTATTCACCATCCACTGTTTTTTTCGGAAGCGGAGCGAATCAATAATTTTGTGATTGTAAGAGCCCCGAGGGACGGGAGATAGGAATCAGCTCGGATAATGAGCCGCTGCTCGAGACCCGCGGGGCGACAAATTACAACGGTGCTCGCACGCACGCGAAAACGCACGCTCGCCGCCGCCGGCTCAACGGCGTGCGTACGAGCGGAAGGCACCTGACACGCAGGCGTCGGCTCAGGCGCTCACATCTCCTCATCAAGCCTTATTTGGGCTGGAAGGACCGTTTGGGCGGCGCCGCATCAATCACGCTGTCGGGCTGCAAAAACAGATTCGCACCAACAGGCATATCCTCCACCGGCTCCTCTGCCACTTCCGCTACTGCACGTGATTTACTAAATTATTTTTTTTTTTTTGGCTAAAGCGTGAACCTCCTTGAGAATGTAATAATAACGCCCCCCCCCCGTGGTTAAAGCCGTCCGACGGCGTGAGGGACGCCTCCAAATTATTTTCCAAGCGCGAACTCCGGCCTCTATGTGAAATGTGACTGACCGTGGCACTTTTTTCTGTATTTTCTAAATGTCGCTGTTCGAAATCAGACTTGTGAACAAAAAAAAACAAAAAAGAAAACAGTCATGAGAAAAAACGCGGAAAACTCAAAAGCTGTTTGTTTTATTTTTAATGCTTAGTTTTCAGAATAAGTAAATACACCGGATGGACGCCTTGAATCTTTGCGACCATGGAAATCTGAATGATCACAGTCTTGCTTTTTTACACACACAGACACAAAGTTTTCGACCTCACTTACACACACACACACTCTGCTGTATGTGCACGGATGCACGGTCAGCTCTTGTTGCGCCGGTCCGGTGGGGCTGACTCGCTAATGCCTCTATCCTGTACACTTAAGCTCTACGGCAATCTGCAATAGTGCTGTGCTGGCTGGTTTATTGGCAAAACCGTTGGCTTCCCTCACTCCGCTCTGGGACCCCCCATCCCCTTTCACTCAGGCCATCTTTCTACCCCCCAGCCCCCAGAATATTTGTTTATCTCGACATTATTGACTTCTCCCCCTCACTGCCCCCCCCCCCCCCGACAACGATAGCTCCGCCAAAGGCGCCTCTGCTTTGTTTTTTTTTTCTTTTCATTTCCACAGCTGGCACACTGAGCCGAAAGGAGAGGCCCAACAGGATCAGCGCTACGCCTAGACGTCTAAATTAGTCAGCCTCACACACACACACACACCCCGTTCTGTTGGCCCCGGATAGTTATCGATCAGGGATTGATTGACCGGCTCCTTGTTAAAAAGATCTCGAGATGAGGCCTCAGTGAAGATGAGGAAAAGTTGCTGACTCCTGCGCAACACGCAAGCGCAGCGGCCGTTTACGCACACACACACAGACACACACACACATGCGCACACACACATGCTCGTTGATGAGTTGTGTGTATATATATATATATATATATATATATATATATGTTGGTGAGCTGAGGCCATTGTTAATGAGATGGGGACCTTGTTGTGTTGAGTAGTGCTGGGCTGTGCAGCTTCACACTCAAGTTTCACTGGCACTGGGAGGGAGGGAGGGATGGAGGGAGGGAGGGAAGGATGGAGGGAGGGAGGGAAGAATGGAGGGAGGGAGGGAGGGAGGGAAGGATAGATGGAGAGAGAGAAGGAGAGACAGACGGTGAGGGAAGAGATTGGAGGGTGGTGATGATGATGCACGGACACCCGGAACAGGAAGAGGAACACATTTCGGTCAAATGTCTCGTTGCATCCTCTGCCGAGCTCCCACCAACTCCCCCGCTCGCATCGTTAAAGACGTTCCGCTGGCGTCCAGATTGGACCGAAACAGATTCACCCAAAGTTAGTAAAGAAAAACAAACCAACAAAAACAGCGGGAACAGGTGGCGACTGCCGCGGCGGCGGCGTCAGAGTTGCAATACGGCGTGCTCGAGGCGTCCTCACCAGATTTGAGATTGAGCCCCGAGCTGTTGTTTTAACGCGGTTGACGTTATTTTTCTCGGGGAAGGAAGACATAAAACAAAACAACCACAGAAACACAAAAACACAAAAACAGAATCAGGAACTGACGGTGCCACCAACCCGACGACATAAAGCAAGTGTTGCAACCATAAAAGCTCCGTAGTCGAACCGTAAAAAGCTGGAAGAATAACTGTAAAGAGAACGAACGAGCATTTTGCACAGGTGTGGCACCGGGACTGTAAAACCACTATGACGTTTTAACGGGGGGGGGGTCGCATCTAGTGTATTTAACAAGCGATAGAAACAGAAAATGAGACTTTGCGGTTCGTTGAGCTGTTGGATTAAATATTGGAGCTGTTTTTTATTTTGACTGCTGGCGACAGTCGAAGGCCTGAGGCATTAATTGTTTGGTTTTTTTCCTTCTTGGGGTCTTTCCAATGAATTTTACTACAAAATGCGGCTCAAACGTTTCCTTTTACCCAAGGATGAACTGATCAGATCCCGGTGCTCAAAGGTCAAAGGCCACTGGGACTTCACAAAGCTTGGGGAACGAAGGCGAACGAAGGCGAACGAAGGCGAACGAAGGCGAACGAAGGCGAACGAAGGCGAACGAGGGCGAACGAAGGCGAATCAGGCGTCGTGCATTTACAGTCCACGTCCAAATTTCCAGTAGTGACGCGTCTGCATCGGGTTTTCTACAGGACAAATCATCGCTTCCACCAACGCTCGCTTTCCTCCTCCTCCTCCAGGGCACCCATCACCCCAAGGCACCTCTGCTGGGCTTGTGACGCCGGCCCACGTCACGCCCCCCCCCCAGCCATAAAGTTGCTTCCAAGCGAACAAAATCACATTTGACAGTGAATTAGGCCCCGAATGATTAAACGTCCGCGCATCACCACATCATGAAGATGTAATGATCTCATTAGGGAGAGGTTCTGCCCGCGGGCCGACGCCCAATCCGAGCCGTACTCCTCGACCCTGGGGGCCGACCCCGTCCCGGCTGGGGTCGGCTCCTCGACAGGATCTAATTGGACAGGGTGCAGGAAGCGGGCGCCTGGCCGGCCCGGCGGCCGCCGTCGCCGCGTAGATTGGTGGATGGGCGGCAGCAGCCGGCCGACCAGAGGTCGGGGATAATGATTATGTGCAGCGTCGCCGGTGCAGGTGGGAATTGATGAGCGTTAATCTGATATTTGATTAGTTTGTGGAGGGGAGGTGGGAGGGGGGGGATCCAAGAGCTATATAAACTACACACACACACACACACACACACACACACACACACACACACAGACGGACACACATGCGAGGTGTGTGTTATGTGCATAAACAGGAGCAAAGCCACCAGGGGTAGACAGATGGGAGCTGGTGCGGATGGGACATGCGGCTAAATGGACTAAATGGACAGGGATAAACACTGTTCCCAAGGAAACCGAAGGAGAGAGTGTGTGTGTGTCTGCCTGTGCGTGTGCGTGTGCGTGTGTTTTCATGTGTGAGTGTGTGTGTGAGACTGTGGTCAAAGGGATATGCGGTTGTTTTAAATCTTGTAAATCAGGCTTTTGAGGCAACGATGATAAGACGAACAACCCACAGTTTTCTCCACTGGCGCCGACACATTTACACACACACACACACACACACACACACACACACACACTCACAAGAGCCAGGAATGAGACGTAGATGTTAGAAGTCATACGTATATAAAGAAAAAACTAAATTCCATCCATTTGCACATGTATCTTCATTCAACCGGGGAATTTGACTTTATAATCATAAAAGTGATAAAAAGAAGAATTGAGTCATAAATCACCGTTTCGGGGGGAAAAACATACAAGCTGCATCATGTAGCGTTGTTTCGTTGGACGTTCGTAGGACGCACACTACACACACTATACACACACTACACTCTACACACACTATACACACTACACACACTGTACACACTGCACTCTACACACACTATACACACTGCACACTCTACACACACTATACACACTACACACACTACACTCTACACACACTATACACACTACACACACTGCACACTCTACACACACTATACACACTACACACACTACACTCTACACACACTATACACACTACACACACTACACACACTATACACACTACACACACTACACTCTACACACACTATACACACTACACACACTGCACACTCTACACACACTATACACACTACACATCTGCACACACTGCAGACACTCTACACACACACACTATACACACTCACACACACTACACTTACACACACTATACACACACTGCACACTCTACACACACTATACACACACTGCACACACTGCACACTCTACACACACTATACACTACACACACTACACTCTACACACACACTATACACACACTGCACACACTGCACACTCTACACACACACTATACACACACTGCACACACTGCACACTCTACACACACACTATACACACTACACACACTGCACTCTACACACACTATACACACTACACACACTACACTCTACACACACTATACACACTACACACTACACTCTACACACTATACACACTACACACTCTACACACACACTATACACACTACACACACTGCACACACTGCACACTCTACACACACTATACACACTACACACACTGCACTCTACACACACTATACACACTACACACACTACACTCTACACACACTATACACACTACACACACTGTACACACTGCACTCTACACACACTATACACACACTGCACACTCTACACACACTATACACACTACACACACTACACTCTACACACACTATACACACTACACACTCTACACACACTATACACACTACACACACTACACACTCTACACACACTATACACTACACACACTACACTCTACACACTATACACACACTGCACACTCTACACACACTATACACACACTGCACACTCTACACACACTATACACACACTGCACACACTGCACACTCTACACACACTATACACACACTGCACACTCTACACACACTATACACACACTGCACACACTGCACACTCTACACACACTATACACTACACACACTACACACACTGCACACACTGCACACTCTACACACACACTATACACACCTGAATATTGTATATTTATAATATAATGCTTCACTTTTTCAGAACAAATCTGCTCTTTTTTCCGCGCTGTTTTTTGCTTTTATAGGCTGTGATGGTCTCAAACGAGAGGCTCAGGTATTTTGAATTTCCTCCTAATGCTGTGTTTTGGTGTCTTATGTTCAGCGGATGAGTTGATAGTCACCGTAATCTTACCTCCTCTCCACAAAGCGCTTTTTAAAATATCCGTCTTTAAAGTATAGACTCAGCCGCAGACTGCTGAAACAATGCTGAGCTGGGAAAAACTCCTCAAGGTAAATTGATTTCCGCTGTGTGAAGAGGTGCAATAAAACTTAAATTCCCATCCTGATACATATATGTATGTGTGTATATATGTATATTTATTTGTTCGCTATCTAGAACAGTCACACATTTTGGGGGAAAATAACTGCGAAACAACCATGTGCGTTTTTCTATGAAATTCGAGTTTCGTTGCATTACTATCTGGTTGATCCTACTTCAGCCGATCGAAACGACCATTTTTCTGGCAGCGGCAGGAAAAGAAGAAGAAATAAGCGTCAGCCTCAGATGCTCAGCATCGTCTCAAAGTGTTCGGCGTATCAAACTCTACATTTATACACATTTCACAGTAGTTTTTTTGGTTTCTTTTTTTTCTCTCTCTCTCTCTCAGACCCAAATGATTTTGCCGTGCACTTGTTCTGTTTGATCTGGAATGAATCTGCCCCCCCCGTCAGTAATTGCCGGGTGGTTAGCTGTGAATGGGGCTTATTGGTCATAATACGAGTGTGTGCCTGCCTTGTTCGGAGTAACAGCTACAAGCCCCCGCGATCCATAAGCCCTTTCTCTTTCTCTTTGTCTCGCCGGCCTTCCCTAATTAGCTCGGCGAATCAATCGGGATTTGTTCTGCCCGCCGCTCTCGATGAAGTCGGTGCGGGGCCCGCGGATGGATCGTCTGGCTTCGCTCGGCTCGATGCGCACACCCTGCCTCCATCTCTTGTAAAGCTGTTTTTTCGTTTGTTTCTTTGTTTGTCTCGAACGTTTCCATACGCTTCGCGGGTGTCAAAACGCCTAAGTGCGCTTCGGCGTAGCCTTTGACAGTCCGGCTCGTATACAGTCCTGCGTCACGCGAGCGTCTCTCCGTCCACGCGTCCCGTGTTTGCCGAGGCCTTTTTGCACTCCTCCGTCTTTAATGTTTTTCTGGGGACAAGTTTCAGGCGTTTTTTTTTTTCGTTCAGATTCCGGCCAAACTATCGTGAGCTTTATAATGCATCACAGCGAAAAACAAGTCCGAAGCCGTTCTGGTTTTAAAGCTTTATTATCGTCGTGACAAACATCAACACAGACTTGAGGGTCTCTTGTTTACACATCTCAAGTGAAGTTCAAGTGAAAAATTAATGGAGACAAATGGCTGCATCCAAAGTAAATCAGATGTATGAGGAAAAGCTGAAGGGTCCAACCCGAAACTGATTTGTCGTCAAGGATACTAGAACTTCCCAAACATCTGCAGCGGTATCCTCTTTTTCCACATCGTCATTCCAGCAGGAATCTACCCTCGGAGTATCGGACGCTCCCTCCTGTCCGCTTGCTGTCTGGCTCTGAGAAGTGTGCAGCAATGCAGAGGACAGCGTTTGTAGACAGCTGCGAAACATCTGTATGTATCTGTGATGTGTTCAATACATTGTTAATACTTTCCATCGATCACAATAGAGCTCTGGAGCCAGGGAAGGCTGATAGTGAGACGTGGAAATGTATACATGTGTATGGGGCGTAACGAACAGCTGTAGGTCTGGTTTGCTCTTTGATTCCTCTACCTTGGTTGTTTCCATGGCAACACTCTGAGATACGATGGGCCAGCGCGATGTCTTGAGTAACTACCTGTTGCTTTTTTCTGGTCTTCAGCAGCTAAAAAGCCAAACAAAAATAAACCAGTCTGTTTGGCGAAGCTGGGCCACGGATCTTTTGAGGACCGGCGGGATGAGTCCGATGGACTGTCCGGCCTGAGGCGAGGAGCCGGTGCATCCGATGCCGGGCGGCATGTCAGAGACCGCGGCGAGCTGGACTCATTAACTGTGCCACGGAGGGAGCCGAGGGCTACATAGCTAGCCCCGGCGGAAAACTGGGGATTCTGTGAGTGGCGTCCGACCACCGTCCTCGGCCTGTGGCACCGCTGCTGCCGTCGTCGTGTTATCCGTCACCTGTGAGACTTGTTTACATCCAAGTTGTTGCTTTTAATTCGAGAGCGCTCGCTCCTGAAGACTGATCAGGGTTTGTAGGTCTGGTCTACATTCTGACGTTCTCTTTCCCTTAATCTATGTCAAGCAGATATGTGGAAATGTAAAAATTAATTTGTTTTAATCCTCGCCTAAAGCTCCAGGCTCATTTGGTGGTAATGATCGTGAAAGCGTGGCGGCCGGCGAAAGCGGCAGGCCTACTTAGTCCCGGTTCAAGCGAGACTCTTCCCTCCGGTGGAATCTATTTGTCATTAATAAATGAGTCAACTTACAGACAGATTCTTTGTTGGTACTCGTAGGACTAGAGCTGCAACCCTGAAGACTTTGTCTCGTGGCCGACGTTGAACAAGACCCTCGAGTGCTTTGTCCGGTCTTGGGAGGGTTGGGGGGGGGGGCTGGCTTCCGAGAGGCAGATTCTATCGGACAAGGGTATCGGTGCTCTTGTTTACTCTGCTCAGATCCACTCGCCACGTTCAGCCAGGAGACAAATGCCGTCTGGAAACTTGGCAAACATGGCGGAAATGAGATTTGTTATAAGCCTATCTTGGATTGTAGCACTGGCACTGCAATTTAAAGGCATTTAATATATGTGTGTGTGTGTGTGTGTGTGTGTGTGTTTGAGAGAGAGAGAGAGAGAGAGATTCTCAGCCTCAGTCTTTCTCTCTCTCTCTATCACACCTGTTTGTCTGCTCGAATCCACTGGAACAAGATTGGCACTTTTTCCAGGTGTTTTATTCAGGGGAAGGTTTTGGGGGTTTTTGTTTGCTTTTATTTTGTTTTTTTTATGATGTAAATCCACGAGTGCATCCATGAGTGTGTTTCCCTTTGTAAAGCAGCCGCGTTGTATCAGACAATCAGACCAGCGGTGCCTCCGCGGACGCCGCGGCTGGTTGGGTTTCATTCTTCATTCAACAGCTTTTTATAATATTTTGCGCCGGGAGGCAAAGCCGCAAATCCTATCTGTCTCCAGTCACAGCGCTGAGCCTCAAAAGCCACATAATGAGGGAATAATTGAATACTTATCAGTATCAATTGCGGTTGTAGGAATATTTGTGTGTGAGTGTGTGTGCGTTGATGCTATCGCCGGAGACTCTGAGCGTCTCCCTCTGTCTTTATTTTCCTGAAAGCGTGCGCCCATGTGTATTGGCATCCGTTTTTGGGTTTTTTTTCTGTGTGGTTAGTAACGACGTTTCCCGGCCGCGGGTCGAAACCAGTTCCCGAGTGCAGGGTTCCGCGATACCTGAAAGAAACCTGTGTTGTGGACAGCAGGTGCTGCCCTTAATGTCCGTAACAGACCCATTTGTCAACGGTTTTGCCATCACTCTTAAGGACTTTGGAGGTGTCCGCAGTCGATAAGCCATGATCACAATGTAGATATGTGCAGAAACTGGAGGAAAACGGTCTTGAAGCCTCGATGAGGGCGTAAAATGGAGCCATAGATTTGCAGGTGTATCAGTGCGGTTCCCTCCGGGTCAACCATCTGTCGCAGGGTTAAAAAGCACAAATGGACAAACACATTCACACCAGCGTATTCACATTATTCACATCTCTGGGCAGCTCCAAGCCCACGAAGGCACGAGGCCCTGAGACGCGAAACGTAGCCGTCGACGGTCCAGCCGACTTTTTACGGCCGTGGCCGTTTCCGATCCGTGAAGCCGAGACCCTGTAATTTTGCCGGCGATGCGATCTCGACCGCCCGTCCGCTCTCCAGCTGGCGGAGTCGATATAACGCCGACCCAGAGATTTTATTACTTTTCGCCGTTGAAACCAGAAAAAGAAAAAACATCCACTGTCACAGTCGTCCCCTTTTCAGCTTTTTCCTCTCACGTCCGGTGTCCGTGAGTGCAGACAGGGCCGGGGGGGGCGGCGGCCCTAAGATTTCTCAGCAATTTCCCCGGAAAATCCCCAACGCCACGGGGATTTTTATAACTCATCGGCTCATCCCAGGACTGCGTTTTTTTTCCTTATTGTGAGGCGAACAGTGCGGCGCTGTGAAACTCTGCGGATTTTGGGAGCAGCCGGTAAGAGTTATAAGACCTGTCCAGGAAAGGCTGTTTCTCTTGTATCTCTGATTAAAACATTAATCAGACCCAAACCTGCAGCCGTCCGTGGCATTGATTAAACCATCTACTTAGGTTACAGATGGACCAGAGGAACACGGGCGCTGATGTTGCATTACATCTACTCGGGGGGCCAGTATAATAATAACGTAGGATGAGAAATGTGTTGTTCGGTAGGTTCACGTCAGCAGATTCTGCAAAGCTGTGTGTCAGAGTTTGGGTTTTGCTTTTTCCCTGCTGGGTTCTTTTATTTCCTCAGAAGTTTAAAAACAATTTCACCGAATGGCCGAAGTGCCTGGGTATGTCTACGTCATGGCCATCGGCGACCGGATCCATTCCCGAACCGGGGCGTTTAACCCTCCCAGCCTCGGATCCGCTCGCGAGCAACGCCGCCTCGATTTCTTCGGGACCGGGGTCGGGGTCAGGTGTCCGTGCAGGTTCCGGGATCCCCCTTTCTTTTTAGCGGTGGCGGACGACTTTGCGCCCGGCAAAAAGGTCTCTATAGCCAGCCGGAAAATTCGTGTAAACCGGGCTGGATGGGCGGCAGCGTGAATCATGGCTAAACACGCCTGATGGGCATATTAAGACGCTTCCCTACAATAGGGCGTCATTGAAATAATTAAGTATAGAAAATGAAGCTTTTGTGTGTATGTTTACAGCAGTTTCCTTCACCAGGATATGGAATCCATGCTGCTGCATAACGCCCCCCCCCAACAACTGTTTACTGCAGAAACAAAGCGAGACGTTGGCACCGTGCGCGCGAATTTTTCCGCAGGTTTTTGTTGACATAAGTTTTAAGCCCTCGCCCACATCTTCGGTGTCGGAGCTAATTACCAGCGGCGGCGGCAGCGGCGGCGGCGGCGGCGGCGGCGGCGGCGGCGGCGGCGGCGGCGGCGGCGGCGGCGGCGGCGGCGGCGGCGGCGGCGGCGGCGGCGGCGGCGGCGGCGGCGGCGGCGGCGGCGGCGGCGGCGGCGGCGGCGGCGGCGGCGGCGGCGGCGGCGGCGGCGGCGGCGGCGGCGGCGGCGGCGGCGGCGGCGGCGGCGGCGGCGGCGGCGGCGGCGGCGGCGGCGGCGGCGGCGGCGGCGGCGGCGGCGGCGGCGGCGGCGGCGGCGGCGGCGGCGGCGGCGGCGGCGGCGGCGGCGGCGGCGGCGGCGGCGGCGGCGGCGGCGGCGGCGGCGGCGGCGGCGGCGGCGGCGGCGGCGGCGGCGGCGGCGGCGGCGGCGGCGGCGGCGGCGGCGGCGGCGGCGGCGGCGGCGGCGGCGGCGGCGGCGGCGGCGGCGGCGGCGGCGGCGGCGGCGGCGGCGGCGGCGGCGGCGGCGGCGGCGGCGGCGGCGGCGGCGGCGGCGGCGGCGGCGGCGGCGGCGGCGGCGGCGGCGGCGGCGGCGGCGGCGGCGGCGGCGGCGGCGGCGGCGGCGGCGGCGGCGGCGGCGGCGGCGGCGGCGGCGGCGGCGGCGGCGGCGGCGGCGGCGGCGGCGGCGGCGGCGGCGGCGGCGGCGGCGGCGGCGGCGGCGGCGGCGGCGGCGGCGGCGGCGGCGGCGGCGGCGGCGGCGGCGGCGGCGGCGGCGGCGGCGGCGGCGGCGGCGGCGGCGGCGGCGGCGGCGGCGGCGGCGGCGGCGGCGGCGGCGGCGGCGGCGGCGGCGGCGGCGGCGGCGGCGGCGGCGGCGGCGGCGGCGGCGGCGGCGGCGGCGGCGGCGGCGGCGGCGGCGGCGGCGGCGGCGGCGGCGGCGGCGGCGGCGGCGGCGGCGGCGGCGGCGGCGGCGGCGGCGGCGGCGGCGGCGGCGGCGGCGGCGGCGGCGGCGGCGGCGGCGGCGGCGGCGGCGGCGGCGGCGGCGGCGGCGGCGGCGGCGGCGGCGGCGGCGGCGGCGGCGGCGGCGGCGGCGGCGGCGGCGGCGGCGGCGGCGGCGGCGGCGGCGGCGGCGGCGGCGGCGGCGGCGGCGGCGGCGGCGGCGGCGGCGGCGGCGGCGGCGGCGGCGGCGGCGGCGGCGGCGGCGGCGGCGGCGGCGGCGGCGGCGGCGGCGGCGGCGGCGGCGGCGGCGGCGGCGGCGGCGGCGGCGGCGGCGGCGGCGGCGGCGGCGGCGGCGGCGGCGGCGGCGGCGGCGGCGGCGGCGGCGGCGGCGGCGGCGGCGGCGGCGGCGGCGGCGGCGGCGGCGGCGGCGGCGGCGGCGGCGGCGGCGGCGGCGGCGGCGGCGGCGGCGGCGGCGGCGGCGGCGGCGGCGGCGGCGGCGGCGGCGGCGGCGGCGGCGGCGGCGGCGGCGGCGGCGGCGGCGGCGGCGGCGGCGGCGGCGGCGGCGGCGGCGGCGGCGGCGGCGGCGGCGGCGGCGGCGGCGGCGGCGGCGGCGGCGGCGGCGGCGGCGGCGGCGGCGGCGGCGGCGGCGGCGGCGGCGGCGGCGGCGGCGGCGGCGGCGGCGGCGGCGGCGGCGGCGGCGGCGGCGGCGGCGGCGGCGGCGGCGGCGGCGGCGGCGGCGGCGGCGGCGGCGGCGGCGGCGGCGGCGGCGGCGGCGGCGGCGGCGGCGGCGGCGGCGGCGGCGGCGGCGGCGGCGGCGGCGGCGGCGGCGGCGGCGGCGGCGGCGGCGGCGGCGGCGGCGGCGGCGGCGGCGGCGGCGGCGGCGGCGGCGGCGGCGGCGGCGGCGGCGGCGGCGGCGGCGGCGGCGGCGGCGGCGGCGGCGGCGGCGGCGGCGGCGGCGGCGGCGGCGGCGGCGGCGGCGGCGGCGGCGGCGGCGGCGGCGGCGGCGGCGGCGGCGGCGGCGGCGGCGGCGGCGGCGGCGGCGGCGGCGGCGGCGGCGGCGGCGGCGGCGGCGGCGGCGGCGGCGGCGGCGGCGGCGGCGGCGGCGGCGGCGGCGGCGGCGGCGGCGGCGGCGGCGGCGGCGGCGGCGGCGGCGGCGGCGGCGGCGGCGGCGGCGGCGGCGGCGGCGGCGGCGGCGGCGGCGGCGGCGGCGGCGGCGGCGGCGGCGGCGGCGGCGGCGGCGGCGGCGGCGGCGGCGGCGGCGGCGGCGGCGGCGGCGGCGGCGGCGGCGGCGGCGGCGGCGGCGGCGGCGGCGGCGGCGGCGGCGGCGGCGGCGGCGGCGGCGGCGGCGGCGGCGGCGGCGGCGGCGGCGGCGGCGGCGGCGGCGGCGGCGGCGGCGGCGGCGGCGGCGGCGGCGGCGGCGGCGGCGGCGGCGGCGGCGGCGGCGGCGGCGGCGGCGGCGGCGGCGGCGGCGGCGGCGGCGGCGGCGGCGGCGGCGGCGGCGGCGGCGGCGGCGGCGGCGGCGGCGGCGGCGGCGGCGGCGGCGGCGGCGGCGGCGGCGGCGGCGGCGGCGGCGGCGGCGGCGGCGGCGGCGGCGGCGGCGGCGGCGGCGGCGGCGGCGGCGGCGGCGGCGGCGGCGGCGGCGGCGGCGGCGGCGGCGGCGGCGGCGGCGGCGGCGGCGGCGGCGGCGGCGGCGGCGGCGGCGGCGGCGGCGGCGGCGGCGGCGGCGGCGGCGGCGGCGGCGGCGGCGGCGGCGGCGGCGGCGGCGGCGGCGGCGGCGGCGGCGGCGGCGGCGGCGGCGGCGGACCCTGAGAAACAGACGTTTCCACGTTTCTCGCTCGTCTCCATTTCATCCCGGCGGCTTCGGCGGTAGGAACTGGAGAGGTCGTCCCGGAGACGCGGAGGCGTCGGGTCGCACCCGTAAATTTACGCCGTAACCTTTTTTTTTTTTCTTTTTTAGTGGGGGCGGAAGTAGCGCCATTGTTAGCGTTGTTATGCTGCTGTAACCTGGTGGGGAAGAGGGTGGGTTGGATGGTGTGCGTGTGCGTGTGTGTGTTATCTCCCTGACACCAGACACTGTTGGTCTTCGCCTCCCTGGTCCTGCCGACAATAAACCGTGGTTGGTCTTTGTCCACAGTCTTTCTCCGACCTAAACCAAGTGGTGTCTGGTTTCCACTTGTGGGAATGTTTTAAAAAACAAAAATAATAGATAGAATGTAGATATAGATAATAAAATATACATAATAATTGCAAAAAAGTGACACGAAGTGGAAAAAATCAGCACGGCGTCATTGGTAAATAGTTTGATTTCATAAGTTGAAATACCAACTACAAAAAGCAGCAATGGAACTGAAACATAAAACAGCAACAAATGCTTTTGTTGTTTTTTTCAAACCCTTTTCATTGTTCATGTCTTTGTCCAAAAGTTGTTGTTTTTTTTTTTGTAGTTTATGAAAACAAGTCAGGAAGAAAACAGCTGAAATATCCGAGACGGTGAAGTTATTCTGAGGAAGTTTAACGCAGATATCAACAAACACACGCGGTCCACTCAAAGCAAGGATTTATTAGGGAATTAAAACTGACAAGATGCTTATAACCTTTTAAAATAAAAATGAATTATCATCCCTTTGTAAATATACACTAATACACTGGAGCACGATGCATCCAAACGTCTGAAAACGTTTAAAGGGGATTTTCTCCCACACTTTTCCCACCCAGGCTCATACAAATCCGAGCTGACATCAGCCGGGGAGGACTAAGAGCCGCGCTAGCCGTTAGCACGGCGCTGACAGCTAACGAGAGAAGACATCACATTAGCCGGCGCCACGGGGGCGGCGGCAGCGGCGCTAGCAGAGCTGCACTGACTGATGCTGATGTGGCTACAGGTGTAGAATTCATTCATGCTTAAAGAGCCTGACACGGGGAAAAAAAAGCACAACACCTGACAGGTAGTTAACGTCAGCGTGCAGCAAAAGGAGCCGACACACACACACAGGTGCGTCCGTTAGGGCTGGTAATGAGTGGCGCCTATCGACAGTCTGGCGGCGCGGCTCGTTTCGGGGAACTGCTATTTCTCTTACTGCTGATCCACCGCTTCTTTGCTTTATTCAACCCCTGCTGGTTCCTTTTTAAACTCTTATTCCGTCTTTGCTTTTTTTCGCCTTTATGAGCCGTGCTTCATTGTTTTGTGGGTTTTTTTGGTCTTTCTGTCTTTTTAAACCCAGATTGTCTTAAATTGCCTCTAATCCCTCTTACGTCCTCCCCGTGCTTCTTGTCGCTGTTTCCTAGTTATTTTTATATTTATAACCTCTATTTCTGCATCATCTTTCAGTCTTCTGCTTCCCGGTTGCCGTATCAACTACCTGCCGGATCGTATTCTCCGGGTTTTCTCGTTTTTTCCATGACTTCCTCGCCCTGTCTAACCATGACAGCTTTTTTTTGCAATGTACCTGCCAAGGTTCATTTCATGTTATTTAAAAAATGAATTAAAAAAATCATCTCAAGCTGTAAACAAACTAAAGTTGTTTTTTTTCTCCTCTCTCCCTGTAAGGGTCACAGTCTGGAGCCCAGATTCTCTCTAAGCCTGATTGGTTTCACCAATTACAATGTGTGTGTGTGTGTGTGTGTGTGTGTGTGTGTGTGTGTGTGTGTGTGTGTGTGGCGAAAGGGCCACGTTGGGCAGATTTTCTGCTGGAAAAAAAAAAACCACAAAACCACATACTGACGATTAGAAGTCACATTATCGTCCAGAAATGAGTTTGTTGAGTGTGAACCAGGTGGTCGTCCCCGAGCTAAACCTAGAAGACAGACCCCATTAACGCGTCCGTGGCGAGGACTGAAAAAGGCCGGGAAAACCAGGGTGGGTGGAGGGCGGCTGGTGGTTGGCACATGGTGGCAGAGGGTGGCGTGAGGGGTGTTGGAGGTTGGCGTGCCATGGGCGGCAGAAGGGCGGGCGTACCTTGTTTATCGTCCTCATGCCGACAGCCTGTATGGACACACACCTAGCGGAGGGCGGCTATAAGCTGGCGTGCGCTGGGCGGAGGCGGCTGCTGGCGGTGCTGGGCGTGGCGGTTATGAAGGGCGGCTAATTTTGCTGATCAGTTCACGCCGACGTGCTTCAGCCGTGGACACACACCTAGCCCCCGTGTCTGTGTGTTCTGATGTTGTTGTCTTGTCTTTGTAAAGGTGGGGGGCTGAGGCACATCTTCTGCCCTCATAGTAGGTTTTTTTTTCGGCTTTTCATGCACTGTACGTATCTGTTTGTGTTTTCAGTCGGGGGGGTGGACCTCATGCTGATAAAGGCCTCGCCGTCTGCCTTTGTTCGTCTGAAATTTTCCTCATTAACGAAGTTTTTTTCCCGCCCTCCTCCTCCTCCTCCTCCTCCTCCTCCTCCTCCTCCCCCTGACTTCCCCGTCAACCTCTCCTCCACCTGCCCCCCAGCCCCTCCACTTCTTCCTCCTCCTCCTCCTCCTCCTCCTCCTCCTCCTCCTCCTCCTCCTCCTCCTCCTCCTCCTCCTCCTCCTCCTCCTCCTCCTCCTCCTCCTGCTCCTCCTCTTCCTCCTCCTCCTCCTCCTCCTCCTCCTCCTCCTCCTCCTCCTCCTCCTCCTCCTCCTCCTCCTCCTCCTCCTCCTCCTCCTCCTCCTCCTCCTCCTCCTCCTCCTCCTCCTCCTCCTCCTCCTCCTCCTCCTCCTCCTCCTCCTCCTCCTCCTCCTCCTCCTCCTCCTCCTCCTCCTCCTCCTCCTCCTCCTCCTCCTCCTCCTCCTCCTCCTCCTCCTCCTCCTCCTCCTCCTCCTCCTCCTCCTCCTCCTCCTCCTCCTCCTCCTCCTCCTCCTCCTCCTCCTCCTCCTCCTCCTCCTCCTCCTCCTCCTCCTCCTCCTCCTCCTCCTCCTCCTCCTCCTCCTCCTCCTCCTCCTCCTCCTCCTCCTCCTCCTCCTCCTCCTCCTCCTCCTCCTCCTCCTCCTCCTCCTCCTCCTCCTCCTCCTCCTCCTCCTCCTCCTCCTCCTCCTCCTCCTCCTCCTCCTCCTCCTCCTCCTCCTCCTCCTCCTCCTCCTCCTCCTCCTCCTCCTCCTCCTCCTCCTCCTCCTCCTCCTCCTCCTCCTCCTCCTCCTCCTCCTCCTCCTCCTCCTCCTCCTCCTCCTCCTCCTCCTCCTCCTCCTCCTCCTCCTCCTCCTCCTCCTCCTCCTCCTCCTCCTCCTCCTCCTCCTCCTCCTCCTCCTCCTCCTCCTCCTCCTCCTCCTCCTCCTCCTCCTCCTCCTCCTCCTCCTCCTCCTCCTCCTCCTCCTCCTCCTCCTCCTCCTCCTCCTCCTCCTCCTCCTCCTCCTCCTCCTCCTCCTCCTCCTCCTCCTCCTCCTCCTCCTCCTCCTCCTCCTCCTCCTCCTCCTCCTCCTCCTCCTCCTCCTCCTCCTCCTCCTCCTCCTCCTCCTCCTCCTCCTCCTCCTCCTCCTCCTCCTCCTCCTCCTCCTCCTCCTCCTCCTCCTCCTCCTCCTCCTCCTCCTCCTCCTCCTCCTCCTCCTCCTCCTCCTCCTCCTCCTCCTCCTCCTCCTCCTCCTCCTCCTCCTCCTCCTCCTCCTCCTCCTCCTCCTCCTCCTCCTCCTCCTCCTCCTCCTCCTCCTCCTCCTCCTCCTCCTCCTCCTCCTCCTCCTCCTCCTCCTCCTCCTCCTCCTCCTCCTCCTCCTCCTCCTCCTCCTCCTCCTCCTCCTCCTCCTCCTCCTCCTCCTCCTCCTCCTCCTCCTCCTCCTCCTCCTCCTCCTCCTCCTCCTCCTCCTCCTCCTCCTCCTCCTCCTCCTCCTCCTCCTCCTCCTCCTCCTCCTCCTCCTCCTCCTCCTCCTCCTCCTCCTCCTCCTCCTCCTCCTCCTCCTCCTCCTCCTCCTCCTCCTCCTCCTCCTCCTCCTCCTCCTCCTCCTCCTCCTCCTCCTCCTCCTCCTCCTCCTCCTCCTCCTCCTCCTCCTCCTCCTCCTCCTCCTCCTCCTCCTCCTCCTCCTCCTCCTCCTCCTCCTCCTCCTCCTCCTCCTCCTCCTCCTCCTCCTCCTCCTCCTCCTCCTCCTCCTCCTCCTCCTCCTCCTCCTCCTCCTCCTCCTCCTCCTCCTCCTCCTCCTCCTCCTCCTCCTCCTCCTCCTCCTCCTCCTCCTCCTCCTCCTCCTCCTCCTCCTCCTCCTCCTCCTCCTCCTCCTCCTCCTCCTCCTCCTCCTCCTCCTCCTCCTCCTCCTCCTCCTCCTCCTCCTCCTCCTCCTCCTCCTCCTCCTCCTCCTCCTCCTCCTCCTCCTCCTCCTCCTCCTCCTCCTCCTCCTCCTCCTCCTCCTCCTCCTCCTCCTCCTCCTCCTCCTCCTCCTCCTCCTCCTCCTCCTCCTCCTCCTCCTCCTCCTCCTCCTCCTCCTCCTCCTCCTCCTCCTCCTCCTCCTCCTCCTCCTCCTCCTCCTCCTCCTCCTCCTCCTCCTCCTCCTCCTCCTCCTCCTCCTCCTCCTCCTCCTCCTCCTCCTCCTCCTCCTCCTCCTCCTCCTCCTCCCTCTGATACGAACGCCAAGTCACCGAATTTTAGGCCGTGACTGCTGTCGCGGCGCTGCTGAGGATGTGCGATGGCGCGGGGGCGTGTGGATGAGCAGCAGGATGCTGACACTGTAAACAAACAAACAAACAACAAATTGCATTCACCGGGGATTTGAGAAGAGTTTGAACAAAGGCGGCGTATCTCAATTCGAATACCTCGCGCGGTCATGCAGGCGTTTTTGATGAAGGTCGGGAATTATGGCGAGAAGATATAGACAAAAGTCATCAAGCCTCAACAGGCGAATCGGATCGAATCGGATCGAGTTGGAGGAGTCGTCGACCTGTGTCTCATCCTGGGTTTTTAGAGCGAGAGAGAAGGTGGCGAGGCTCCAGAGAAAAGCCTGACAGGATATTATTGTAATTTCTGGCTTTCCCTTTAAACACAAAGTGCACTTTGAACCGACGGAAATTAAAAAAGTGCCTCTTTTTGGAGTCTGTTGCCGCCGGAGATGAACGGAGTCGTGATCCGTCAAAACGCCAGAAGGCAGTTTGACATCACCTGGTTCTAGAGCCGTCCCACGGGCCCGGGGGGGCAATGTTGCCTCGGCCTCCCCCAGTTCGCAGAGAACAGCAGCGTTCGTGCCATAGTTTCCTATGCCTATTCCTATTAGGTGCCAACAGATACACAGAATCCTCAGGTCGAACCGAGGATCTCGGATCATCGGCGTGACGGGCTGCATCGCCGCTCTTGACCCGGAGCCTCCCTGGTGACCAGGAGCAGCGTCGTCACCTCAGCCGAAAAATTAAAAGAAAAACCAGACCATAATGCAATCGCTCTCCCACGGAGAGGTGGTGGCCGACCTCTAACCTTTCCGGTTCGAGCCGGTCTGAACCCAGCGACAGACGGTGCCGGTTCCTCGGAGACGACGCCGGCCTGCTCGCCACTTTTTTGTCACTTTTTCGTGCTTGCTGTTTTTCCCTGAATAGCGAGTACTCCCGTATGCGCAGTAGGATGCTGGGAAATGAATATGTTTAGATTTTTTTCTGGGTAATTGAAGATACTCATTGTTTGGTTTAAGCTGGACCAGTGTTGGACTTATGGATGGAGGAGGAGAGAACATTGGTTCATTGTATCCTTTGAGATTTGCTCATCATTTCCTGGGTTGTGATCGGGATCCAACCTGCTTCATGCAGAGCCGAAGGTGAACTGGGCTGAACAGACTCGCTCTGATTTGCTGCTTATGCACTTTGCAATGCAGATGACAGGGAAAAGCACGAAGTCAAGTGTATTTATAGGTGTAGACGTTTTAAATTCCAATCAGATAATTAAAACAGAAATAAAAGAGGTTAATGACTGTAACAGCCAGTTCCACTTCAGTTTGCATAACTATGGAGGCAACGTGGTTTTATTATTGCAAAAAAAAAGTGCAGCATGATAGTTAAATGTCGTCGATTGTCGATTACACGAGTCCAGAGGACGCCTGAGCACATCGTACTAGGCTGAGTGAACAGAACCTACTTGATGAGAAGTGCCCCCCCCCCGAGGCCACAGCGGAGCCCGGTGTCAGATGCTGCAGGAGATTCGCCGCGGTACGAGAGGTCGACCAGTCAGAATACAAAGCCGAGACGACCATGCCCCTCGTTTATCGAGCCGCGTGCAATAAACCAGCGCCGTCAAAAACACGCTCCGCCGAGCTCTGAAATTTTCCTCAAAAGAAACATCGTACTTTTTTCAGCATATTCACCATCGCGTATTGAATTAAAAACTAATAACAAACTAAAATAAAATGAATTCTGGCTGCTGTTACACTGTGTACCCAGGTAGAAATGCATCTGATTCGAATAACCTCCATCTCTGTGTTTTTATTCAGCTGTTACTGCTGGAATAGGTTTCACCTCTCTGAAATAGAGTCAGACCATATATTGATTTAATTTGATTTAATTTCGGAGCTACTCAGTTAAAAAAAAAAAAAAAAAAAGAAAGAAAAGATACTGTGAGGTTTTAAAATTCAAACCCATGTGTACCCGGCTGTCTGCTAACATAAAGTCCACCTCCACCAAACCGCCGCGTCCTCGCGGTCTGAGCTGAAGGTTACGGAGACAATGGCGTGGACGGGCTATCGGCACACGATGCAATTAGATTTAACTCTGCTCTGACCGGGTTGGACTCGAGCGCCGGGCCCCCTTATCTCCGCCCGGGCCCGGTTTCCATTTCATTCTTGAAGGTGAGAGACAATGGGGCAGAACGCTATCTTCACGTCGAGGTTAATTGCACAACATCTGGTTCACAGTCGAGCGTGCAGCTTAGCATAATTGTGTAATGAACGAGGGAGAGGGAGCGTTTCGGCGCCGCCCCGCTACGTTGCGTCGCGGCGGTTCGCGCGGAGCAGCAGAGTATAGTGGAAACAAATTGAGTCATCATCGCCAGCCCAGCGCGCCATGTTCAGGCAGCGGGCGGGGAACACAACACCTGTTGTTTCAACACTCGCGCCGTGATTCGTTGTACGTGGGAGAGATTGGAAGGTGTATGAATCTGACAATGTATAATTGCATGGAAAGGAGCGTAGTGCTATTTTATGGGGGATCAATACATAAAAAATGGCTTTTTACTCATTTATATATGTATTATTTATATTTTAATTTTCTGTTCACAATTATTCCATCTGTCATCGCATGTCTCCTTTCAATTGATAACTACCAGCAAAATATAGACAAGACCCCCCCCCCATTTTCCTCCTTTTTTTCCCTTAATCTCTTAGTGTGAATAATTTTCATTTTAACATCTGAAGAGCAAACAAATCCATAAGAGAACAGAAAACAAATAACATGTCTTTCAATACTTTCAAGATTAGGAAACAATTTTTTCACATGTGGATAAAAAAGTTATTATTATTTATCATGGAATGTTCAGTGCGGATTAGCCAAATGAATATAACTATCATAGGACGTCAGGAAACTTTCTGTAACCTTTCACTTTTCAGTCTAGATTAAAATCAATGGATTTGTAATCACCTCATTCCCAAATGGACTATTTGTATGTTCATGCTATTTGGAATTTGACACAAGTTTTTGCTTGTGTCTAACGGATCTGAACATGTACGAGCAGTTATTCTGGACTGTGACAGCGTAGCCAGGATTTTAGCAGAGCAGCAGCCTGTGACCGCTGGTTAACATGTCGTCTCAATGGGCTTCTGGTTTCTTACTTGACCCGTTGTCTGACAACAGAAACAGAAAAGAACGAATAAATGAGGACAGCTTTGTTGGGAACTTAGAGACGTTTCCAGCAGGCTTTAGCTACTCTCCGTTGAGCGTAACTGTTTACAGTGGTTCAACCACAGGGTTAAGCCACATCTAGAATTTTGCACATCGACCATTCACAGTCAAGCCACATGGCAGGTTTTGACCTAGTCTTGTTCCTTTAATATTGCCTCTGCCTGATTACGTTGTTTTTGGTTTTGTTTTTTTAATCAGCATAATGATGAATCGTTGTTAATTAACTTGTCAAACAAGTTACAAAATGTTGAAACTGATCATATCAGTAAAATGCACGATGTTCAAAAACCTTTTTTCTATGGCTGTGGTTAGACGCCGCAAACAGCAGTGTCAAAGTCCTGTGCTTTGTTTGCCTGACGTCCCGACCTGCAACCCAATTGTATTGTTTCTCATGACCAGAATCCATGCAGCGAGTCTGTTTCCCATTGGAATGTAAACGGAAAAACAAATTAGTATTGTATAAATACCATTTCAAGGAGAAACGCTGACATGTTAGACTGTGTGCATATACGCTCGGCCGCACTGACCACCCGGGGTCTGAACTGTGATTCACGTCCTCCCAAACCGCCTCGTGTTGCCGTTTGGATAAACACCGTCTCCTCTCTTACCGCCGAGGCCGAGGCTGAGGTCGTCCTCTGAGCTTCCCTCTTTAGTTTCCCCCCTTTGTGACACTGAAGTCCGCAGCATCCACGCTCAAACGGTTCCAGGATCCGCTGCGACATTGTGTATAAACTCGAGTGGACGCGTGGTCGCGCCCAGATTCGCCGGGACACATAAAGGATGAACTTAAAATGTTCTCCAGGTGGTTTCCCCTTCAAAGACGTCTGCTCTGTCCTCTGAAAACTTGCAATTATAGGAACCCTTGGAACAAGAGCCGTCTATCATTTCTTATCACGGTGAGGTGTGCGGGCTCGGCTGATCTTTGATAATGATGCCGACTATGCGTGTTACGGCTGGAAATATTTTTTTTTCTTCCTCTAAAGACTCGCAATTATACACTTCAAAAGAAATACAACAAAAAGGTAGACAAGAAAAAAGGGAAAACATGGGCCAGGCTTGTGTCGGCGCTGCGAGAAGAGAGTTTTCGCACAGCGAGGAGGGGGCGACGGTACGAAAGCCAGGAGGAGCCGAGAGGAAACGCGTCGGCCTGCGCAGTTTCAACCAAACTCCTGGAACTTATC
Source organism: Istiophorus platypterus (assembly GCA_016859345.1). NCBI lineage: Eukaryota > Metazoa > Chordata > Actinopteri > Istiophoriformes > Istiophoridae > Istiophorus > Istiophorus platypterus. The sequence continues at coordinate 2,441,552 of CM029124.1, forward strand.
CGCTGTGTTTTCCATCGGATGAAAAAGTCCGACTCTGAGCTCTGGTGAAATGAAAACAGAAGCCGTTTGCTTTTCGCTTGAGGGAGCTTGTCCTTTTCTTTGCAGTACTTTCATGCTTTTACGCTGCGTCCGTGCTGTTTTTAAAAGGTTGTCTTACCCAAATTTTTAAAAAGAACAAAGAGTGTTTGTAACCGGTGGCTTTTCAGATTGCTTTGGTTGATTCGCCCAGACTTCGAGATCTCGCTCTCAGTCCCTTGAACACATTTGGCGGTGAATGCTATTTTTATTTGTGGTCAAAACGGGAAGAAAAAAAGACATTATAAACATTCAAAACTCTTTTCTGAGACATTGTCCATGTTACTGTGGCAAATACTGTCAACATGGGTATTGAACATTTTCATTACACCTGCTCTCAAAAAGAGAAACGACCTCTAAAAAAATAAAATAAAGCCCAGCTCTGTGCGTCCTGTGGATAATTCAGTGTGACCGGAGGGACACAGTTGCCGGAGAGAGATATTTCTTTGTTTTAATTCATTTCCGGCATCGAGGGCATTTTTCAATGGAGCTAACGTCTGGTATTCGAAATTATACGGAGGTCATGGAGCTGAAATGTCTGTCCACGTATTCACTGCAGCTGCTGATCATCTCCATCTCCGTCTCCGCGGGTTTAGTCGTCTCCTCCTCGGCGTTCAGAAGGAAACAACTGCTAAAATACAAATACCACATAACCTTGCCTCTGTCTGACAACAGCCTCCCTCCAACATGTGAAACAGCAGTGAGAGCCACTACATCAGAGGGTATACAGCCCTGGCTTCAACCCCCCCCAGCTTGATCGGAGCTTTGCAGTGTGTCATGACTGCATTACAGAACACAGGCAGGAGCCATCAGCATAAATCGACGTCTTCCGCCGCCTCCATAAAGCACCGCCGCCGCGTCGTAAAGCCGATGAGCCCCGGCATGTGCCCCCCCCCCCCGCATCTCCCGCCCGTGAGGAGCAGCGACCACTTTTTGCCGCTGATTGACGACCCCCCCCCCCCCCCCCCAGCGGCCTTGGCCCATTTTCATAACGCTATTTAAAAGCAAAGAACGAATCGATATCATATCTTATATTTTAATGTGGCGTATTTATTCTCCGATTGCAGAGATTTAATATGCCTCAGTAAGGTGGGTTGGAAAGTGTGTATGTGTATGTGAGAAAGTGTGTGTGTGTGTGTTGGGGGGGGGCTGGATGGGGGGAAGGAGGGAAGGAGGTGAAAGAAGCAGATAAAAAATATTTATGACACCTGGGAGTAGCGTATGTTGGGTAGGAAAACACACAGCTAAATACCGATTTCCCCATAGCACACGCACACACACACACACACACACAAACATCACTGCAGGGCTTATCAGATAACACAATAGCTTCTATCGTGCAGGGAGGAAGAAAAACGGGAAAAAGTGCAAACACTCTCGTCCGCATTCGTCACGACAATCGCATGTACAACCCTTTTATTTTTCCTTTTGGTTTTCAGGTTCCGTTCACCTGTGGCTCACACACACACACACACACACACACACACACACACACACACACACAGACCGGTATTATTAACTCAATAACTCACACCTCTGTCAACACTAACAAGGCTAAAACAAACCAATCGCTCTTTGTGTTCTGTTTGCGCTTTAACAAAAAGGTTTGGGTCGTTTTTTATTTTTTTTTAATCATTAGGTGTATTAGGGGGAAAGTTCAGTGTCCAGGCCTCACGTCCTTTCACTGACTGGAGGAGAAGCACCTGCAGCAGCTTCAGCTGAGCAAACGCGACCATCACCTCCGCCCCTCTTCCTCTCGGCCTTCCATCAGCTCCCCCTGCTACGTCCCTGCATTAACCGCAGGCTCTTCTTCACATCGGCTTTTTTCTCTTTGTCTTTTGTTTTTTTTTTATCACTTTCCCTGATATCAGTGAAGTAATTCATTGTGAGGACAGACACGGCGAGTGCTCAGTCAAGGAGAAGCACCCGTCCGAGGTGAAGTTATGGCTCCAGAAAATGATGGTTGTAGTTGTTGACCCGGCTCCGATAAAACATCACAATAAGCAGCAGCTGCCGCCGCCGAGAAAAAAAAGGAAAGAAAAAGAAAAACAAACGTTGTCTCGGAGGCTGAAATTACCGTCGCTCGGAGGACAAAGTGTGATATGAAATGGAAAGAAGAAAAAATACTTTAAAGGGAATTTATTACCCGTCTGCTGCTCTTTATTTTCGGAAGGTCTGAGTGTATGAAGCTGGGAAACGTCCGGTTTGCCAGTTCAAACATGAACCTGGATATAGGTTTTTATAAAAATTACTTTAAATCTAGAGGCTGTTTCCACACATTTCATATAGATAAGTGTCCAATCCCAGGTCCAATCCCCCCCCGCGCCCCCGGGATCTTTGGCATTTTCACTTCTGCATGATTTTGCTCTCCGAACTCCGAACATTTCCCTCCTCTTTTAGACACAGTTGTTGATTTGTGACCTAGTAGAGGTTGGTTTTCCCATGGTCACCACTACTACACTGGCCGTTTCCTGATGTGTTGCTAAGTAACAGCTGAATCGCCGTCGATGTTACGACCCTGTAGCTGTTTCCACGGGGGGGGGCAGCATGCGGCCAGTGGTGTCAGGTGGGCGCCGACGTTTCCCGTTTGGTTCGCTGGGAAGTATAAAAATTAAACGGAAATACAAGCCTCAGCTCGGTTTTTCGAATGCAATCGATCAAAAGGATATGGAGTGATGGGACGAAGGGACGAAGGGAATGGCCAGCAGGAGGCACCAAAACCGTAAACCAGACCAACCAAGACACTGGTTCCGGATCAACGTAAAATCACCGGCTCACCACAGCTGGAAACAGCTGGAAGAAGCAAAAATAAAATCCTAACTGGCTGCACTAACCTCAGCAACCAAAAAAATAAAATGCATTCTAGCAGCCACTTATGAATCCTAAACATCGACAAACTATACATTTAAATAATCTGTCGTGTGGTGCAGAACGAAAAGTGATGTGAACCTAAAGAGAAAACTACGACAAAAAACTAGTGTCTCACAACCAGTCAACCACATTACACACAAACAACAGCAGGAAGTCGACCACAGCAATAAGTGTAACATGTCAACAATTTTTCCAAGAGACTCATACAACAACTGTTATCGTAAAATCACAGCCACCGCGGCGTTCGCCCGAAGCGACTCCTATAGTCCGACGAAGGACGGGGCCCGTTGCCGATTGGCCGATGGGACACGTGAAGGGAACGGACCCGACCGAAGATAAAGACTCGTCCCCTCGTGACCTCCGACCTAAGTCCCGCCCATGGAGCCCCGTCGCCGTTTGCGTCCCGCGCCGACACCCGTCCCGCGCTGACACCCGTCTCGCCGTGCTCAGGAAGTGCGCTGGGAGGCGCTGCTCGACTCTGCGCCCACGCGCAACAACGGGTGCAGAGGAGCGAACTTCTCACAGACTCAATGAGGCGTTTAGGTAAAGTGATTTGTTGATATTACCAGACAGGGCGGAATAAAACTGGTTGTCTAACCTCCTGCAGACTGTCAGTGCTGGAAGTGAATTTATTGGGGTGTCTGTATATGTGTGTGTGTATGTATGTATATATATATATATATATATATATATATATATATATACGTGTGTGTGCACCAGCTTATGTCAGGGATTTCGTTCCACCAGCAAATTAAATGTTGTGTGGAAATGTCGTTTTCTAATAAACTGATCGGAATCGTTGCTTTTTTTTTTTCTTTTTTCTCCCAGGGGGGAAAATAAAATATATGAAAATCGAAAAAAATAAAATATATGAGAATCGAATCCGCTGCCGAGTCGTTCGCACATGCAGACGCGCTGCTGTACATTAGGGCCAGGATTTAGAAAAATAAATGAATAAACTGTGAGCAGAACGTACGGTATCTCTCTTCTGATGAAATACGCCTTTTTCCCTTTTTTCTTTTTTCTTCCACTGCTGCTAAGCAGAGCCTGGAGAGAAACCAAAGAGGATTTGAGGCTGTCAGACAAGCTAAGAACCTGTTGTACTCTTACTTCCTCCTCCTCCGCCTCCTCCTCCTCCTCCTCCTCCTCCTTCTTCCCCTGCAGTGGAGGATTTACCTCTAAACAACACGCGTAGGAGGCTATAAAAACACGGAGTAGGCATCTTACAACTTGTCCTCCTTAAATTTTTCACAGCCGTCTTTTTTCTTTGTTCCATTTCACTTTGTCCATAGTTTTATGACGGTCTTTATCAGTTGGAGACAGGTTTTCGTTCCTCGCTCTGAAGAGCATCTTGACCTTTTACGCCGCGTTCGCCCCGTTTTCACGCAGAGGGAGCGGACAGATGGTTTGTTCGATCATCAATCGGACGGCATAAAGCCGTGTTTTATTTCCAGCCTGCGTTCTCTGGGACCGATCCCGTTTCCGGCGCCGGTGCCGTCGTTTCGGACGAGCCGGGCTCCTCATGGCCCCTGTGCTGTTTCTTTTTAATGGCTGTCAGTCCAGCACCAGTGTCCCGCCTCCCCCTCCACCTCTTGTGGGGTGAAATATAAAACGGCTTGTGGATCTCGACTATTAGAGCTTGTCAGACTTGTACCGTGCACCGGCATCGCTTCGTTCTTTTTTCCTTCGACTACAGCTGTAGAGAACACATACCATATCTGCCTCTGTCGGTGTGATAGGGTGGTTTATAAAATCGGACGGGAGCTCGGGAACCGTCTCGGTGGGTAGATCGGCTACATGATGGGCAGATCCGGTAGAAATCCGACTCTCCTCGCTTGTCGATTGGTCGAGTTCTTTCAGGAACCTGCCGCCTTTTACCGACGCTGGATCTGCGGCGGCTTTTTCTGTCCGTTTATCGCACTTTCAAAAAAACGGACAACCCAAAATTTACGACGGCTTCACGCTTTGGCGGCTCCGCTGTGCGAGGTTGATAGAGTGAACCAGGCTTAAACTTCTCTCCAGACTTCTTCCTTCACCTTATTTTTATTTATTCTTTTTACTTTTACTTTCATCTATTTCGGTACTTTACATACATGTAAAGCTGAGGCTAGAACATTGACCCCATATCTGAACGATACTGCCCCCCCCCCCCATATCCCCCCGTGACAGCCGGCTTTTCACCCCACCGATCTGACCAACTATAACCACGGTTGACCTCTGACCTCTCAGACAAGGAACCGTATGAACCGGCTCTTTCCTGCTCTTGTAACTCCATTATCTCCGCTGCCTCTCTCCTCCTGTCTCCCTCCATCTCTCTCTCTTTTTTCTTTTCTTTTTTTACCTGTGCCTGGTTCCTCCTTTCATCTGACTGTTCATGCAGCTTTTTACAACCTTTTTTTCCTCCTTTTTTTTCCTCACTCACTGACATTTTAACAAACTCTCCCGGTTCCTCCCTATGACTCCCTTGCTTCCTCCTCCTCCTTCCATCTACCCCCCCCCCCACCTCCTCTTATTTCTCCCTCTGTCTCACTCTGTCCATCATGTAGTTTAGTGCCAGTTTCAGGTTCAGCTGACCAAGCAGGCTCACCCATTATGTCCTGGACACTCAGCCAGAGAATAAACTTTCTGTATGTGTGTGTGTGTGTGTGTGTGTGTGTGTGTTTGTGTTTGTGATGCTGCCAGCTTCAGTTCCAGTACTGAGATATACAGAGATGAGCACATGTGTATGATATGAGAGGAAAGAAGTTATTGTGTATATGTGCATGTTAGGTTCTGAGTGAGGTGAGTAAAACGAGTAGAACACAGCAGAACACAGCAGAACACAGTAGATGTGAAACAGATGGATGCTCTTCTCTCTATAGGAGAAGTTAGAGGAGATTTTCTTTCGAATGATTGATTGATCGGAGGCGTTACCATGGCTACAGGCTCTCCCTAATGTTTCCCAAATACCTTGGCACCAAAATTTACCGAAAAGCATCTGCAAGTTCATCTTCACTGATACAGTTTACATTTAAAGCACTGGGTTTATTTTTATTCTTTTTTAGTTCTGTGAAGGATTCGGAATAAGCTGGGATGGTTGGTAATTGTCCATGTGCGCTCAGGGGACAGAGTCCAGACATGTTGGCTTGGTGTGGAGGGGGGAGTCGGAGGGAGTCGGAGGGAGTCAGAGGGAGTCAGAGGGAGCATAAATGCAGCTCAGTTTGCCCAACATGGTTAACAAGTGACCTTCTATGATATTAAGCTATTAGAACCTGTTTTGTGGAATGAGACATTAAAAGAAAAAATCCCATAGCGACGATCACAGATGTTCAAAATGAGTCAGAACTCTGCAGCTCTAAGTATCGATGAATCAAATCGCTGCCTTAATACATCAGCCGCTGTCTGTTGCACCAGAATTAGTCTGTCAATAATTTCATTGTCTTGATCTGACATGATGTGTATGATGTGTTGAAAGAGAAAGCGGAAGACGGATGAAGAGGATGGAAAAAAACAGGAGGGGGAAGAGGAGTCAATGAAATAAGGCTGATCCGAAAAGCCATTGATATGACTCATGGTGGACTTTGCGTGACACAATATGGGGTTTTTGTGTGTGGGGGTGTTAAGAATCGCAGAAAGAAGAACAATGAAAGAAAGGGACGGTTGAGTCAGCTCGGGAACAAAGACGGTATTACTGTAGAAAATGCCCCATACGTTCCTCTATACTGCACCCACGGAACAAATAAGCCCTCGGTCCCTGTGCCGAGTTGCATAACGCCAGGATTCGCCCCCTCGGACTGTGACCCCCCCTCCCCAGGCGGCCGGCGAGCCGGCCTGGTTCGCTCTGAGCACAATCGACGTTTTTTTTTTTTTTTTTTTTTTAATCTCCTCGTAGGACCGGGCTCTAGTTCGGCGCCCGGCGCCATGTTCTTCCTCATTAAGGCCATTTTTTCCATGTACGGCCTTTTTTTTCTTCCCCAGCCTCCGTTTATGATGAGTGTGTTTTCTCCGCTCTCCTCTTTTCTTCTTGATCGATATCTCCAACCTTCCTTCCCTGAAATCTGTCAATACCGAATATGGAAAAAAGAAAAAAAGAAAAATTCAGGAATGATGATGGCCCGTTGTTATGTGGGTCCGTGCGCACATGCGGCCAAAGTGTGTGTGTGTACGTATGTACACAACCTGTGTGTGTGTGTGTGTGTGTGTGTGTGTATGTGGTGGGGGGGGCAGGTGCGCAATTGTGTGTATATCCTCCCCTGTGGATGCGACTACACATCTTTGGCAGGCAGAAAACACATTCATCTTTCCAACACTAATAGTGAAAGGAGAAGTGGAGGGGACAGAAAAAGAGTGTGTGTGTGTGAGTGTGTTAGTGTCAGAGTGAGCGTGTGTGTCTCTGAGGTGGAGGATGAGGAGGGGGGTGAATGACAGATATACCCCTCCTCCTGAATTAAGAAGAGGCTAAAAAAAAAAAAGTTTGGCTTTCATGAAGCATTAGAGAGATGATTAATTTGTCGTCACAGAGAAAGAGAGAGAAAGAGAGAGAGAGAGAGGGAGGGATTGATGGAGGGGCTGATCGAGACAGAGGAGGAGAGACGAAGAGAGAGAGAGGTTGTGAAGTGGCCCCTCTGCCCCCCCCTCCAGCCCTAATAGGATTGTTCGCTCACAGACGTGCTGATTAAAATGGAAATTCAACGCAACTGCCGACTCACTCACACACACACACACACACACACACACACACACACACACACACACACACGAGATGGGGGGGGCAGCAGGGACGGGAAGTAAAAGAGGAGAGAGGGACGATGGGGGGGGCAAAAGATTAGTAGAGGGAGAGGAGGGGAAAGAAAAGGGCAAAAACCGGACAACGAACAGAAAACGGACGAAACTTAGGAGGGGGGGCGCAGAATGAGTGGTGAGTGGTCCGGGGGGGTTAGGCCACGAAGGGCTCGAGGAGCCAAAGTCCCAGTCGCCCTCTGCATGGACGCCGGCGGTCCTCTCTTACTGCTCTTCGGTTTGCATGTTTGAGGGCTGCGCCTCGTTTTCTCGGCCCCTGGACGTTCGCTCTCTCTCGGAACTTCACGGAATCGGACGCGGTGTGTTGGGATGGGAGGTGAGTTCGGCCGCAGGCTCGGAACAGACGATAACGACGGCGAACGGCGGTTTGGAGAGGGAACGCTTTTTTTGTTTGTCTTTTTTTAGGATGGCGCCGCACCTGCTTTTTCTGCCATTAGATCAGTGAAGGTAAACTGCGACCAAGTTAAGCTAAGTTTACACATAACTTACACAGAAGGAAAAGTTCCCAGGAACATATTCCTATAAAGGCCCCAGATTCAGCATTGTTATGTTTGTATGCGGATGTAGGACCCAGTGATATGAAGAAGCTCTCCGACAGCGCTGCTGTTTTTATAGGCATCTTGGTGAAAAGCATATATATGTGTGTGTGTGTGTGTGTGTGTGTGTGTGTGTGTGTGTGTGTGTGTGTGTGTGTGTGTGTAAATATATATAATAAGCCTAAGGGTGACTGGCAGCAGGAGAACATCCATAGTTAGTATAATAAATCCTGATCTCTGAATAACAGAAGAGGCTTTTCATTTCAAACCTCTTCCAATAACATTGGTACGAGGGTTTTTTCCAGTCTCCTTTCAACCGTCATGGTTTTAAACTGTGATTGGACGGGAGGGGTAGTTATTTACTCCAGAGGGGGTTATTTTTATTTGATTATTTTTTTCGGGGGGGGGGGGTTAATCTGTTATCTGACTCAAAACCATGTACAAATGTGGTGGAAGCACTTGTTTGATTTAAAAACCTCAGAACACGAGTGTGAGTTTTGAATTTTTCTGGTGAAGGTCGTAACTTTATTTTATCGATGACATTATGCCCAGTGAACTATTCTTGACGTCTCGAACCGACTCTGGGCTGATTATTGTCAGTTTCATTCCCTGTGATTGGGCAGATTTATTTTTCTCTGACGAGAGCGTGATGAGAGTAAATTAAAGCCAATAAAAAGAGATTAGCGATATCGGCAATTTGATTGATTGGGTTTATTGTCTGGCCCCAGGAAACAATAATTCGTAAACAGCGAACCCCACACACACACACACACACACACACACACACACCCCACACCCCCCAACAAGAATGAGCTGAAATGTATGAAAAGAGAAAGACGATGAACAACGTGAAGAATAAACAGGAGGAATGAGAGAGAGAGAGAGAGAGTGGAGCAGATAGTGGCAAGGCAGCTGGTGTGTGTGTGTGTGTGTGTGTGTGTGTGTGTGTGTAGGACTGTGTGTGTGAGTGCGTGTGTGTGTGTGTAGGACTGTGTGTGTGTGTGTGTGTGTGTGTGTGTGTGTGTGTGTGTGTGTGTGTGTGTGTGTAGGACTGTGTGTGTGTGTTAAGTGGACTATCATTCCTCATTCTCCTCCTGATTTCAGCCCTGTCATCCTCCCTCTCTTCTCCATCAGCTCCGTCTCGTCGTCTCTCCTTCTCCTGCCCTCCACCTTCCCGTTTTGTTCCCCCCCTCCCCCTCCCTCCTCTCCCCCCATCCTTTCATCCCGATGACCGTGTCCTCCCCTGCTCTTCTCCTTCCTCCTCTTTTCTTCTGTTTCTCCCCCTTTTCTTTTCCTTCCACCTCCGGCCCATCCCCTCTCCCTGATTCATCTGTCTCACCTAGTTTCGCCTCCTCGCCTCCTTCTCTTCTCCTCTCTCGTCATCCCGTCATCTCCTTCCTCTCCGTGAACTCTCCCCTCACTTCCTCTCCTCCTCGAGTAGTCACATCTGTTTCCCCTCATCTCATTTCCTCATCTTTCCTTTCACATCCTTCTTTCCTTCCCTCTCTTCCCCTCTTGTCCCCTCCACTCGTCGCCCTGCTTATCCTCTCCTCCTCTTGCCTCCTTGTTCGCTTGTCTCCTTTCCTTTTTTTTAATCTCCTCTCTTCATTTCCTTCTGTCTTTTCCTTTTGTCTCTTCATGTCCCCATTTCTCCTTTTATCCTCTCTTAATTTCCTCTTCTCCTTCCCTGCGTCCTCGGTTGTCCTCCTTGCCCCCCCCCCACTCCTCTTCCTCTCCTCCCCCCTGCTCCCGCTCCTCTCCTCTTCCTCTCCTCCCCTCGTCGCATCGGTGTCTCTGCATCTCGGATGCAGGAGTGGAGTTGTCCTGGTAATGCCGGGGGACAGCCCGCGAGGGGCTGTCAAAGAGACGGAGTGTCTGCTCTGCAGAGCCTCTTTGTTGACTTGTTTACCAGTTGTAGATGACAACAAACTGTTTATGAGACGGGAGCCACAGTTTTTGTTTTTTTATGGAGATTAGAGTTGAAGGAGGAGGATGAGAAGGATGAGGAGGAGGCGAGGAGGGGACAAGGGACGCCGAATCTTCCGCTGGATCTGTCTGATTACAGGGATAAAGACGGCACTTTGTGCCAGAAAATCTCCGCTCGCTCTCTATGCTCAAGGGGATTTTCCATTTTCTTAGAAACACCTCGAACATGCCCCCCCCCCCCCGGCATGAGCCGAATCCACATCTAAAAGGAAAACTTCACAATTTTTTCCCTGCTGGTTTTTACAAATGCTACACGGAGGGAGAAACATGCACCCGCTCGCTCCTAAAGGTCGGAGGTCGGAGGTCATTGGCGGCGGGCGGCTGGTTGGCCGACAGATCCGTAGCTTTGACTTGGAATCACTGGGAATCCATGGGAAGGACGTTTATATTACATCTACCTGAACACTGGCCCGTCGACAGGTGTCCGGAGTTTTCTTTCCGGCACACCCCCTGTAGCTAACACGCAGCTTAGATGAGGTGTGAGCAGCCTCGTCACCCCTCCCACTTCAGGTGAGGACACCTGGTTCTCAGCTCAGATCCAGAATCTGGGACAGACCCAGGTGATGCAAAGCACTGCTGCAAAAAATGAGCATATACTGAATAGTATTACTCTTGGACACATTCAGAGGGACACTCGGTTGGGGGGGGGTCTTAAGATCAGAAAAAATAAACCCAACGTGGACTATCACACGGATGAGCAAGACCACTGCACCCTTCACACACACACACACACACACACACACACACACACACACACACACACACACACACACACACACACACACTGTCCGGCTCCCGACCGTTTCCTCTCCGTCCAGATTCCCTGTGGAGCCCAGCGACAGATACAGACAGAGAAGGGGAGGAAATGGACGGGGGGGGGGGTGAAGAGGGGATTGGACAGGACAATTTTCTCCCCCGCGGGGGTGGACATGCATGGCCAGTCTAATCGGCTAAGGAGGGAACGGCGGGGGGGGGGCTCGTCACACCTCACGGGTCAGAGACCAATGCAGTCTTTTTGTTTGTGAGTGTGTGTGTCTGTGTTAGTGTGTTTGTGTCTGTGTGTATGTCTTTGTTAGTGTGTGTGTGTGTGTGTGTGTGTGTGTGTGTGTGTGTGTGTGTGTGTGTGTGTGTGTGTGTGTGTGTGTGGCCGTCTGAGACGTGTTCAACAGGGAGGCCGGCCTGAGTTACAGCATGTTCAGAGCCCAGGGATCCAGCATTGAGCCCTTTGTGTCTGTTTACAGCCACTTAAAATGCCCCTGAGGGGTGGGGTTGGGGGGGGGGGCGGTCACCAGTCACCCAAAATAACCCTCTGATGTCGGCCCTATAGATAAATAGATTTAACAGCCATATAAACATGTGTTTGCCTAAAAACATGATCAATCATAAATGAGAAAGGTGAGAAAACAAGAGGCCGATTTTTGTGGATTTTTACATTTATAAAACCATCTTTGTGCCGTAGCAGCTCTAACTCAAGCGTTCCTGCTTTCCCAGCCGGCAAAAAAGTTAACGGGACTTATCAGTTTATTAAAAATAAAGGCAGAGAGCTAAGTAGATGGAATGAGGGATTCAGAGACTCCCAAGCAGATTCCATCAGATTCTACATGGGCCCAAGACCCATATCGAGCTGCACATCAGCGCTCCGCTCTCAAACGATGAGAAATGAAAGAGCTCGGACAATCGGCGTAACGAGGCCCCGCCACGCTCGCCGAGATCCCGCTCGCCGAGATCCCGCCCGCGGCCCCGCTTGATACAAACCGAGATGAAAAAGCCATTTCCGCAGATGCGCCTGATACATAAGTGCCAGTGGCCGTGTTTTCTTCTGATTGTTCAAAAGCACTGATGTTGAAGCTTTGTTTGACTCTTGGCTTAATCTGAGAGTATGTATTCTGTGTGTGTGTGTGTGTGTATGTGTATGTGTGTGTGTGTGTGTGTGTGTGTGATGTCATCAATCCAATGAGCACGGATTTGTTTAAAAGAGCATAAGATGTCTTGGTTGAAAACAGGTTAAAGTTGGGTTGGAAGGCAAATGTTCTTTCGGCGACTGGGTTTAATGTGACTGTTGTTCGATCAGCATTTACGGGACAGTGAGATATTCAACAACAGTTCTGTGTTTCCCGGCCGTATCTAACCCGGTTTCCAGCGGCGCCCAGGTGTCTTTTGACCTGCAGGTCACCGGGCGGTGCGTACAGGGGCGTAGACTACAAGGCCGATTCATTCGTCTTTGTTGAACCTGCGGCGTAGCCTGACACGGCAGCGAAGAAATTTAACACGGCGGCGTATAAATGCTATTGCCAACGAGCGGTTTGGCCGCATGACAGTACGGCAACGCCAACGTAGACGTACGGTTGCGGGTAGCTACAGCGTAGAGGCATAAATCCAGTAAGAAGTTGTCCAGCATTTGCCCAGTTTGGGGATGAGAGACTGAAGGATGTATGAGACAGGACGGGGACGGGGACGGGACGGGACGGGGACGGGACGGACGGGGACGGGACGGGGACGGGGACGGACGGGACGGACGGACGGGATGGGACGGACGGGACGGACGGGACAGGGGGACGGAGGGACGGTAGAGATGCGCTGGGCAATGGGAGAAAGTGGAGACAGGGAGGGGACAGAGGACGAGATTGAGAGAGGAACAGATTCTCGGAGGCGACATCGGATCCTCGGATCGATCGATCGGATCCATCATCACATCATCATGTTGGCCATCCTCTGCCACTGAGTCGGCCACACATTAAAAAAACAAAAAAAATAAAACAAAAACAAAAGCTTTTAAATTTTTCAGGAAGTTTCAGCTTTCGTTCTCAGCTGGGAGTCAATGTTCCAGTTCGGCATTGAATATTTCCTACCTCCGTGTCCTCGCTGTAATTCGGTTAAATTGTCACCCATTTTTTTTGGTTGTTTTTTAAAGTAAACGGACGTCCTCCCTGACAGGGACACGCCGTTACCGCCGTGGACACGTAATGGGGCCTCTTCCTAATGATCCGCCGTTTGCAGAAGGGGCGGAGGAGACGAAACCGCCAGAGACAGAGCCGTCGCGTCGCTGACTCTTTTTTTATTGTCCGAAAACAAAGAAGTAAAAGACCTGTGCATCCCACCTCCAGCCCTGTCAGATAAATGCCTGCCCCCCGTCCTGTCTTTTCTTGTCTTAGCTCCCCCCCTTCTCCCCCCTTTCCTCTCCCTTAATTCTCTGAAACTCTGTCGTCCTTTATTTTCTTTCTTTCTCTCTTTTTTCTTTTTTTTTTAGCTTCAGTCTTCAGCAGCTTTATCACCAGGACTTAACACCTTCTCCTGCAAATCCTGCCCTTAAAAAAAACAACACAGGGAAACTGCAAATACAAAATAATAAACATCAGTAAGAAAACATAAAGCCTCTTTATGTTCCTTCTGCTACTCAGAGACCATCTTTACTTATGTGGTATATATACAGTACATGCTGCTTTTGCAGTTTTGGCCATGAACATTTTTATTTTATTTTCTTGTCCATCAACCTTATGTTACCCTTTTCGTGCAATCAGGTTATTTTCTTTTCGTTTTCTTTTAATAGGCGTCAGTAACACATTTAAACCCCTAAATCCATCGGTGCGTCAGTAAAATTGCGAGCAGATGTGTTGCAAACAGCTTAAACTTTACCGGGAACTTACCAACTCGCCTGTTAACCGGAAAATATCGGGCCGACCTGCGTGTGAAGGAGCCGCAGGAAGTCTGCTTCTTCCTGTTAAGGGGGGGGCACGGTTCTTCAGTGAAGAGCTCAGTGGTGCCTTGATCATGTCCTCAAGCCGGTAACCTGGAGAGGCGTCAGCGGAGGAGCCGCTCCGGCGGGCGGCGTCCGGAAGGAGGCATTAATGCCGAGCAAGAATTCGAAACATCCCTTTGATTTCTCACGCACCGTTTGTATATTCACAAATTCTTCGTCGTCGTCCGTGGCCAGCGAGTGTCAAGGTGTTTAAATTACCTTTATTTTCATTCAGGCTTAATCTCAAATGATCTAGAAACATTTTTAAAAAGTTTCAAAGAGTAGTTTTATAGGATTTATGCAAACTTTTGTAGCTCAACTAACCTGAAACGATGGTGTTTTGAAAGCAGCTTACTGTGAAACCTGCCACCATTCGTCTGGGAGCGGTGACCCCCCCCCCCCCACCCGCCTTTCCTGGGCTTCGCTTAGCCCCTTCCCACCAGTTAGCGGCTCGCTTATCCGGATGATTGGATTAGAAGTTTGCAATTTACAAGTGTGACCTCACCCGGGACGGAAATTCAGAAAAAAGGCCGTTAGAAAGCACAACGACAAAAAAGAAAAGGGGAAAAAGGGAACAAAATAGAAGCTATTTAGAGGAAGATAAAACTTTTGGCTCAATTTCCTCTGGACTCAGACGATTTATCTATCACGCTGCTGTAGCGCTACCGAGCCCCCCCCACCCAACCACACATAAACAACACCACTCAATTGACCACTTTGTTCATCCCCGGGGACGAAAATGGGACGATGGCTATAGCAACTGTTGGTAGGAGACAAAAAAGGGGGGGGATGAAAGGAGGCGAGAGGGTTTTTGTCGACTGACCTTGCTGCTTCAGAACATCTCAGAGTTTTTCCCTTTTTTCTCTGTTTGTCTTTTATTTATCGGAAATAACAAATGGACGGAAGAAAATTCAGGAAAAGGTCACTTTTCTCTACCTTTTATTTCAAGTCCATTTCTTCATGTTTTTTTCTTTTTTTTCTTACTGTAAAAAACAAACAAACAAACAATAAATACTCCCGCTCCTCAGTTATCCGTCAAGTGTCCAGCCCCAACTGGTTCGGCGCCATCTCCGACACAGGGCGGGACCTGGAGGATAAAGAACCAGACGCAGGGACCGAGTCGACCCCCCCGGCCGTGCTCGTCAAGTTTTACGTCGCCTGGCCTAAGTCTGGGACGTAATAAAGTTACATTTGTTGATCATATCAAATGTTTATCTCTGAGACTTAACCTCAAAGCCAACAACACTAAGAGCTTTAGCACATATGTTGGGGGGGGGCTCCTACCTCTGTATCGCTGAGATCTGAGAGCTACCAGCTGATCCAAGTGGATTATCAGCACCTGGGCCGCGTATGATACAGTTTAATACACTACAACACAGTATAATACATTATAATACGTCATTAGAGTTACTGTAACATCCAAGCTAGTTAAGCCTTTTCTAAGTCTCATTAGTCGAAATCAGATTTTTTTTAATGAAATGAAAAAGTTGAAATGATCAGGCATCGTGTGGCTCCCACCAAAGATGGCACCACACCGCTGCAAGAAGAAAAAAACGAAAACGAAATGAAACTGCATTGTAAAAAACAAACACAACAACAACAACAACAACAACAACAACTCTCTGGATGGTTTCCAGTAATACTCTATTGAGCGAGGGGCCATTTTCCACATTGCTCCCAGTCAGCAGAAACCGTTTGGGCCTAAGTGGTGCTTGATATTTAAAATATAAATAAAATGAGAGAGAGAGTGAGAGTGTGATATCTCGCTCGCTCGCTTGCTCGCTCGCCCGCTGCCAGGTTCAGAGCCTCTCTTCTACTTAGTGGCTGTCAGCTGACAGACGCTCGCCACGGAGCCCACGGCTCGGCAGGAGTCCGCCATCGCACGTTAACGCAGCCACCTGGAGGCCCCGCCCATCAGACTCTGGCTCCTGCACACACACACCCCCACAACCTGCCCCCCTTCTCTATTTATTCCTTCCTCTCTCTTCGCCCTCCCACTTATTCGGACCCCCCCCACATCGTCCTCCTCCTCACACACACTTACCCTGATTAGTTTGGGAGAAGGGCCAGAGAAAGCTCTTAGTGTTGTCACATCAACCTGGCTCCGCTTAATCATTTACTCCCATACACACAGAGATGCTTACTCACACACACGCACTTATGCAAACACACACGAACACACACACACACATGCACACACATGCACACACGCGTGCGCACACATGCACACATGAACGCATGCACGCACATACACACACACATGCACACAGACTCCCCGGTAGTTAGATCTGTCATTTCGCTAAGCTGCCCGTAATTAACCGGTGAAATCAAATGGTCCGGCGTGTGTGTGTGTGTTCGTGTGTTCGTGTGTGTGTGGTAGACAGACATGCAGTGGTGCAACAGCTCGCCAAGCGGACGCAGTTTTATTACTGTTTTCATGTTAAAGTCATACTGCTGCATTTTTTGGTGGGTCTGATATCACGTGCAGGGTTTTCCTGCTTTCTGAGCACGGTGCCCGGTTCCAGAGGGCTTCGGGGGCGGGGACCGGAGGGGGGGGCATTTGGCGGCGGGGAGGCCCGGTACCAGCGGTTCAGAGAAACGGATGCAGGGTTAGAATGTGCGCGGATATGACAGGTACCGGAGTCAGTCTCTGAGAGAGAGTCTGCTGAGACACTCAAAGAGCAGAAGCCTTTAACATTAAAGAAGCCATGTGAGCTACAGCATCTGAACGGTATCGACTATATGACTATTTATAAGTATATGGAGGAGATGCTCCATTTTAGTTTCTCCCTTAAAGATGCACATGAGCAGCGTAATTACGGTTACATTGATATATAAATATATATAAATAGATAGATATATCTTTTTTTATTTTTTATTTTTTTTAAACCTCACGCCGCAGCTTGTCTTGATGCGGCGGACACACACACACACCCGTCCACTGACCCGAGCTCTACTGACTCCATAGCCCTGCAGCTGCCTTCATCGTCCACTTAGGTGTGAACTTTAGCGACCTCCCACATCACCGGCCGCCACCGGCCGCCATCGGCCTCCTTCACCCGCCATCGGCCTCCTTCACCACCCGCCATCGGCCTCCTTCACCCGCCATCGGCCGCCTCCCGCCGACAAGGAAATAGCCCGTTGTTAAACATGATGTAATGTAAACACGGTTGTGAGTGTGTTTACTCTTTTTTTCTTTTGGAGTTGATAGGCATCTTAGATCAAAGGAGCTGGTGGGTTGTAACACCAAACACACACACACACACACACACACACAAACTAAGTTGCTGTTGCTATGGAAACCACGATGCCAGTTTAAACCGTAAACAGCCCGTGAAGGAAGTAAATGAGTAAGTGAACATCAGTTATTTGTGCAAATCACGGTCAAAGTGTGTGTGTGTGTGTGTGTGTGTGTGTGTGTGTGTGTGTGTGTGTGTGTGTGTGTGTGTGTGTTTGTTTGTTTTCAATTAACCGGGAAGTTCACTTGTGGGTTCAGTGCCAGCAAACACCTGTTATTCATGGTGCGTCATCTCTCCCTGCCCCTCTTCATCATCCATCAACAAAAACATCCTGAGCAACCGTTTTGCCTGGGGGGGGGGGGCTCCAGTCAAAGGGGACAGGACACGCATGTTCATCCGTGTGTGTGTGTGTGTGTGTGTTCCTGTTTTTTTTCCTTCGTTATCCGTTTTTCCCATAAAAAAAAAAAATTCCAACAGTCATACACATGTATTGATCAATTTGTGGGAAACCTCAGCGGGATGGAGCTTTCATTTGTCTTCGCTAATGTGCTGTCGCTTGTAGCTGCTAAAATATTAATAATCTGACATGTTCAGGTTTTTTTATTTGTTTTTGTTTTTTACTGAAACCATGATCTCACGTAACAACATACGGGACATAGGATGCAGTGTCTCCAGTGGCGGGTTCTTGTGCCCCCCCCCAAACCGCGACCACCTTCCTGCAGCTCAGTGTAAGAAAACACTTCCCCGTAAACATGTGTGGATAAAAAAATGGGGCAATTTACTGAAATCGAGAAAAGTATAAATAAAACATAAACAGCGACACGAAGAGTAGTTAAAATACTCGCTAGTTAAAATACGTAGGTGGGGGAGATCATACACCATCCGCATGTCTTGTCCCGTGGTAACAGATAGCGACCACCTCCGTGACCTCTGTGGTACGGGGGGATATGAGGGTCAAACCTGATCAATCCTCTCCTCCTCGCCGCGCTGCCCGGACGTAAGGAGGCGTAAGGAGACACCGTCCCCGGCCCATCGGATGATAGGAGGCGAAACGGTGAGACACCTTACACGCAATGACCCCCCCCCCCCCCCCCCAGGCTGGAGTGGGGTGAGGTGGGGGGTCTCTATTGATATAAATGACAAATATCGGGGCTGTAAAATAAGAACATACATGAGTAGAATGGATGCGATGGCTGACATCTCCCAGTGTGAGCTGTGTGTTTACACACTTCCCTTCAGTGAGACGGACGGAGCGACCCCCGTCTGTTTACATCGGCCGCGCGGCAGGTGGGCCTCCACGGCGCTGCTGGTCGGTCCGCCCCCACCCCACCACCCCGCCCCCCCGGCTGGGAGCTTTGATCCAGGGGGAGGTAGCGGGGGGGGGGGGTGTCAGCAGGCATTGGGCAGTGCGGTCGGAGCTCTGTGTGTTTAGGTGTCTGCTGCAAGCGGATAGAAGGGGTGTCGGATGGGTATTGGGTGGAGTTGGGGTGGGGGGGCTGATTCGTTAGCCTAATGAGAGCATTTTGCACCATCTCATGCACACATCAAAGACACTCTACACACATATACTGCTGCTTGTAGCCAGCATCTGCTCTGATACTGTCAATACAACCCTCTCTCTCTCTCCTCTCTCTCTCTCTCTCTCTCTCTCTCTCTATATATATATATATATATATATATATATATATATATATATTTATTAGTCTATAATCTGTCTATATCTTGTGTGTGTGCAGGCGGTGCCAAAGCCCATCGCCATGGAGCCCTGCTGGGGGAGCAGAGCAGGTGTTCTGACGGTGCTGCTGTACCTGCCCAGGGTCCCATCTGGAATACCCCCACCGGGACAGTCTGGTATGGTGCACGCAAGTACACACACACACACACACACACACACACACACACACACACACGCAGGTGCAGATGGGTAAACTGCAAAAACAGTGTGTTATTGTTATAATCATCTTGTCTTTTGGTTTGATATTTCTTCATCTTTCCCAAATGAAGGATTCTTTTATTGAATTGTTGTAAATTTTGACAATTTTCAATTTCAATTTTCAATTCAATTTGATGATGGTGGTTACATTGTACATATACATATAGTACTTAAATTGCACTACATGCTCTATATTGTACTACATTGTTATGGGTATGTGAGGCTTCTGCGGAGGAGACGCTGCAGCACATTATTTTTGAGTAGTTTCAACTTTTTTTGGTGCAATTTTCCCCTAAACTCCCTCTGCAGTGTTTCGTGTTTTTTGTTTTTTTGTTTGTTTGGGTCTTTTTTTTGGGGGGGGGGGGTGCTGCCCTCTAATGTGATGAAAAAATGTGTCATAAAAAAAAGCACTGTCTCAGTCTTATTTTGTGCTGACAATTCTGCGAGGGGAGGCCGTGCATAATGACGAGCCGCTGCCGCCATCAGCAGACGGTATTTATATCCAACTGTCAGACGGTCGTCTGACACGGCTGATGTGACATTTCGGCACCGTGCGTAGCAAACCCCAGCGTCTGCCGAATTTGGCGTTCGCTGGATCGCCAGCCACTGCTGTAAACTGTCACACGCCTGAACCGTGCAACTCGACGTCTTTCTTATCGCGGGGCCTCAAAAATGCAGTCAACACCGTGTTGCTTTTTACGAGTGGAGCAGTTTTCGGGGGCTCAGCAGTGTCTAAAGGGGCCCCAGGTGTAGCAGCCGGTGCCCTGGCGGCAGCTTCCCGTCGGCCGTCGTTCAAAACAGGCTCTGGGGGTTTAAAACGAAAAGGAAAGCGAGGGCGGTAAAACACGACAGCATCGGAGGATTCGTGAAAAGTGTCCTGATGCTTCCCGGCAGTCGTCATCAGGAAAGATCTGCAGCAGACGGCTGTTTAATAGACCGAAGAACAGACCGAAGGCTCCACCTTCAGTCCCTTCGGGTCAGAACTCGGCGGTATCTCCGAGCCCTCGGAGGTGTTTTTCCTTCGTCCTCATTTTCCGTTCCTGCAGGTTCTGCAGGTCGGCATCCAACACTTTGCAATTAAGGGAGAGGACTGTTTTTGTTTTCTTGTTTTTCCTCTACAATCACGTAATGTTCTGTTCAGTTCTCTGCATGAGTAATCAGGATGTCATCAAATCCTCTGAGTCATACGGTCTCCAAGGTACAGGTCTGACGTGTGGGTTTATGCAGGGTCTGTGTTTATTCTGTTCTGGAACAGTATGTTCTCTCAGGGAGATCGTTCCTAGTACCGAGGTACTTGTTCTCATAAGACGTGGAGGATGCACCGGTCGGTAACTGCCGATTCGGAGACTTGCAGAAGAAAACAAAAGTCCAGATGGGAAAATGTCTCCTTGTCCATATCGCAAAAATTCGCTTTGCGGAACATGTTCTTTTTACTTAAATCCAAAACAAAAAGCAACAACAGAATGTTTTGTTTGGTGCTTTTTCATAAATAAATAAAATCAAATGTTTTTTGGAAATCAAAATCCCCAAATTTTGAGATGTGCTGTCTTCCAGTTTCGACCCAACAGCCTAACATTCGTCGTTATGGCTTTTGGTGACTCCCTTCCCCAGTTCACACACAGTTCACGTACAGTTTGAGCTGTTCGGATCTTGAAATGAGTTGCTGAGGGATCGGTTTGTCTGTCGGCACTGAATGACTGAAATGATCATCTTGAGAGTCATTTGATCGTTGAATAAATTAGACAATAATTTTGTCATTAGGAGATAATATCGGCAGCTTTGTGTCCTCTTTGCCAATGTTATTATTTGTGTGTGTGTGTGGGGGGTGCATTTCTACTGAGACAGGAAGCTGGAAGTGAACCGTGGATGTTGTGGTTACTATCTGGCCAGCAGGACGCTCCTGGAAGGTTTTATAGGGAAGCAGGAAATTACACAAGAAAGCAGCAACTATTTGCAATTTGCGGATCAGCAGTCCTACAAAATGTAGCCTGTGAAATCGGATTGTGTTTATGCTGTGATGCTGATACGGATGAGATGTTTTTTTGTATTATTCAGGAAAATGCTTGAAGTATGGCAACTTTTGAAGGAGGCCTGCGGTGGTTGGACCTGCCCGGTTCCCTCCGACAGCCACCTCTGGATCGATCGTTCCCCTCAGGGAGGCTTCCTGACTTCCCGCCGTCCGAGGTCAGGTTGCCGCCGCAGACGGACGACACGCGATATCCCCCAAGTCGCTCCGAGCCTGACCGCTGCACGGCTCTAGATAAAAAAAAAAACGAAAAACAAAACACCGAAGAGACAGCAGCACTTCCTCGGAGACATCTGACCCAGGCCGGGGGCTTTGTGCACCGTCAGCAGGAGGCCTGTCTTCCCCTCCCCGCACCTCATCTTCCACCTCAGTCGACTTCTCATAATCTCCCTCCTTGCACGAATCCACTCGGCCTCCCAGACCTTTCTCTCTCCCTATTTTCCCCTTTTCCCTCAGTGCTGGCTGCTGCTAGCTTTGGTCTTTTTATAAAGTGGACCGTATGCAACCGGAGCAGCTGTGGGAAGCGTCTCTTCCTCCAGGCAGGGAAGTAAAAGGCTTTAGCGCAGCCGATACCTGACAGAGGAAACAAGCACAGCAGACGGAAAATGAAGCACTTTGTAAGAGAGCGTTACTATTGGAGCTAGAAGGAGTTTTATATCGGAAGCCTTTAAAGCTTGGCAGCAGTCACCATAGCCTGATAGAAGGGAAAAAGGGGATGAAAAGTGCAAGGCAGTGTGGATAAATGGGTGCGTTAAAAAAAAAAAAACGGGGGAAGTTAATGGTAACAAGATTATTGGGGCAATAGAAGATTCGGTAAATGGACCGAAGGGTTCAAGAAACTGTGGAAAACAAAGCTCAGGTAGAGCAGATCTTGAACTTGTTCACTGATTCAGTCGTTTGTGTTTATCTTTCTGCTCTAGGGGCAAAAAAGAAAGAAAGAAAGAAAGAACAACCCCAACTTGTTTCCATTTCTTTAAGGCAATCACATTCATCCTGTGCGGCGCCAAGCAAACGGCCAATTCCCTGCGAAGGAATTGGCATAAAAAAAAAGTAAAGGACGTACATCAACTAGGACATTGAATTTTTGGTTAGAAGTTGCCATTTTCAGTGCATAGGTAGCTGGTTCGGAGGTTGTTGCCGTTTCCTGTGGTGAAGGGGAAATGGAAGGAGGACGAAAGAGAAGGAGCATGGGACATTTTTCAAGCAAATTAACGCTGACAAGAAGAGCAAGGAAAAAAAAACCTGTGGAAATTGTTTTAAAAAGAAGAAAAAACAGGTAGATGAGACAGACGGAGACAGACGGAGACAGATGGAGACGGGCATGTAATCAGAAGACAGTGTCCTGCTAAATGAGTCCCTGCATGGTGAATTTCACAGCTGTTCTGTAATTTGCTACCAAACAGTAGCAGACAGACTGTTCAGAATAAGGAGGCTCAGCAACTCTCTGTGCCGAAAGCCTTGATTTCAGGCCCTAAATGGCACCTTTGCATCCAGAACATGACACAAAAATTAAAAAGTGGCAGAATCGGAGGGAAGGAGAGAAACCTTTTTAAACAATAAATACTCAAAAATAACCAAATCGGAATCAGTTTTATGCAACAAAACAGTTACTTCTTCATCAAGAAATGATTAGATTTTGGCACCTGATGCTTCTGATCGTTGGCAGAGCAAACTACAGATCAGATCAACCAGAGGGCATTTGACTTCACGTATCAGAATTAAAAGCTATTTTAGTGGAGGTTTGTCTTGTTTTTTTTTGTCTTCACCGTCTTACGCTACCTGATGTTTGGACATCAGCTCATCAGAGCAGCAGCGGCAGACTCATTTTCAGGAAATTAGGGCCAATAGGAGGCTCATCAGTTCTCGTCAGGTTGCTCTCGGGGGGGACGTCCGGGGTCTTCTGTTGTTTTTCCTCATCAAATCAATGGAAGTAGCTGTCGCTACCAGTGTACCAAGCCTGAAGTCGATGCCTTTAGGTTTGTGTGTATTAGCGTAGTGATCAGAGTCTGTCCTCATCACAGTACTCACACATACAAACACAAGCAATCATGTACATCCCTGCACATGAAACGCGCGATACGACTTCAAAAACACCCAAGAGCACATAAAAGTCTGGGAATTAAAAAGCAAAAACCGAATCGCCCACCCATCATCAGCCCCTAGTCCCTCACGTCTCTCTGCCTTCCACCCCCCACCACTCCCCCGCTCCCCGGAGACCCTCAGCGCAGGGTCAGACATCAGCCCCCTCCATTGATGTTAGCATGTGCGAACGCAGAGCCACTGCAGGCTAGCTCCGCCCACCCTCAGCGGGAGAGACACTTCAAGAGGAATCCTCGATGAGCGAGCCTATTTTAGCTCGCCTCCCCTCTCGCCGTCTTCTCCCTCCATGCTTTGTTTTTTCTCTTCTTCTTCTTCTTCTCGTCCTCCCTCGCTCCGCTCCCTCGAGGTGTTACCATTAACTGACCCTTCATGTGTGAGAAAACACCAGCATCGGTTACAAAAGAGGAGGGGAAAAAAAAAGACGGCAGCGCCGGCTTCATGACTTACAGTTTCTCTGCTGCCCGGATCAGAACCCAAATCGTAGCCCTGTCCTTCTCAGACCTCAGACCATGAAAGGGGATTCGTGGATACCCGATCGAGGAGACGACAAGCCGGTGGTAAGTACCAACAACATATGTGCCGCGCTCCCATGCCATCTGATATGAGACGTCGGCGCCTGCGCTTGTTTCATTGCAGGTTGCTGCTCGGCATCGTGGGAGGCCGAGATCAATAGGTGGACCGCTGTGGTGAAGAGGGAGTTGGGCCCTACCGGTCAAATTTCCAACCCTCGGCTATGATCGGGCGCTAGTGGCTGAAGTGGAAGTCCTTGAAAGATTGTCTACAAGGAGCCGAGACATCCACAAGAACCTTAGAGTAGAACCACTGGAGCCAGGTCAGGTAGTTCAGACAGGCGATCAAGATGTCTCCTTTCAAGGGTTTTCCAAGTAAGTACAACCGGTAGCTGATTAGTTAGAAGGTGGACCCAGGTCCCAGAGGATGGATTTTATATCCCATCTGGCCTGGGGGAGACCTTGGACCCCACGGAGGGAGCTGGAAGTTCTGCATGGGCTACGTTACACAGCCTTCTACCATCAGGACTCAGACCAGGACCTGGACGAGTCGTTGACGTCGGATGGAAGACTCCGAGCATCTGATGTTGGGACGCAAATGTAAAAGAGTCATTGCGAAATCAAGACATTAAAATGACATTTTTAAATGTTTAGGAACTAGGAAAAGACATCTAATCAACAGCAGCACTTGAAAAATCCTGCACAACGGTACCTTTCCTCAGATACATGCGTCAAAAATTTGGAAAGAGCAAAGACGCTGGGCAGTTGTTTTTTTTTCCTACCATTTTAGTAACAGCTAAGCTCTGAGTGTCAAACTCTGCCTTCCTCTCGCTGTCTCTCTCCACAGGCTGGTGTGTGTGATGAGATTACAAGCTGCAGAAGGAGAGGAGGTCTCTAAGCCCTTGTATGGCTTATTTTCTTCACTCTGATCTGGCGAGACAGAGGCACATTCGCATAATAAAATGCTAACAAGGACACACGGATCGCTCTGTTTTTAAAAAGTCAAATCAGATTCTATGATTTATGAAAAAGAGGCTCCTTAGCATTCCTGACCCGGTCATTTGACCAGGAGTCCTGAAAAGAGGCGGCTTGCCGCCGCCACTGCCGGGGAGGCCGTGACAGCCGTTTGTCGGCCGAGATTGCAGCGGCGGACGACTCGCACGTGGCGCCCGTCTCCAGGGGCGACTGCAACAAGAGAGGAACTGCTTGACCACTGAGCGACTGCTTGACTGATTCAATGTCGCAGTGGCCTGACATGATGGACAGAGGCAGAGAAAAAGACTGACAATCGGGACAGGTGGAATGGAGAGGGAGAGATGAGGGGAGGAAAAAAAAAGGAGGGGGAATTTATTTTTGGCTTCATCTCCAAAGCCTCTATTTCACTCCATCCTTCTCCTGTCAGTTTTACGTCTTTATGCTCTGACTCCTGCAGCTGCAGTTGTTTCATTTTTTATTGTTTCATATAAAAACGGGACTCAATCAGTGGTATTAGTGGATTTACCAGCCTGCGCACACTCTCAGTTTGGTGCAGCAGTGTTGTGGAGGTTGGAGAGAAACCTGGAGACCCTGGGCCACATCTCCTCCTCAGTCTCTCGCTCTCTCTCTCTCTCTCGAGCTTAGATAGCGGGTCAATAGAGACAGATTGAGCAGTATTCACCGCTGCCTTTTCCTGCACTAATCTGCCTATTCAGCACCAGAGATAGACCCGGGAATATGAGAGAGTGGGGGGGGGGTACAGGTACCATAAGACGTTGAAAGTCTTGTGAGTAAAAATAGAGCAATGAGAGAGAAAGGAGGTATCAAAAGGCTAAGAGTTTTGATAAGAGTCGAGCTCTTGAAAAAAAAAAAACGAGTGAAATAGCTAAGAAAGTCGAAGATGCATCAGGAGATGCAGGCAGAGACGGAGCGGGAGATAAGTGACTGTCGGGAGTCGTTAAATGAGCACGGTGGGCGGTAAGAGTCCACGGCGACATCCCGTCACCCACAAAGCGAGATTTGCATAGCGCCGCAGCAGAGCCGAGGCGATAAGTCATCGAGTGGTTACGCTTTGTTAAATCCACTCCTGGTCTCTTCTAAACCAAACCGGGCGGGGGGGGAGACATAATCCCCTTCAATCTCCTCCGTGTGCGCCTCGCGGTGTTTTTGCGACGGGGAGAGGACGACGGGCGACGCCGACCGCCGTCTGGTCTCGAAGCGGGGATGTTGCAGTAGGTTACATCCCAGAAACCCTTCACCCTTCTCATTCTTTAGATTCCTGGCTTTCTGATGTCGTGCAGACCGGTAAAAACTGCACAAATTGAAACTCTGCACAAAAACAAGTGGACAGAAAAGTGGAAAGTTTGAGTCTCAGCCTGAATTTTTTGCTTCTCTGTTCGGTTTTCAGGTTTAACTTTGTTTATTTCTGTCTCTACTTATTCTCTGTACGCCCCCCCCCTTTTGTCTGTCCTTCCTGACAAAGCAGCTTGAGGTTTTTTGCTGTATCATTCTCACTTTGGCCGCCTTCCTAAAGGGAGGCGAAGAAAAAATCAACTTTATGATCCCTGGACAGGAAATTGATTTTGGTCATTTGTATCAAAAACTGAAGACATCACTTTGGAACACAGGAACTATACTACAGGCTGTGGCAATCAAACAATGATTGATTGGTATTAAGGGGCCAAGAAAACAATCCCTACACCATTAAAACACCACCACCACCACCACCATTAGACCGTTGACACGAGGCAGGTTTGGATTGATGCTGTTGCCAGATTCCGACCTCGCCGTCTGCTGCTGGCTCAGCACAAATCCAGAGCTGTCAGAGACAAGGCTTCGTTATTTCTAGTCTTCAACTGTCCAGTTCTGGTCCAACTTCGGATCTCTTTTCTTGGCCGGCGTGGATTGGAACCAACGTGGACTTCTGTTGTTGTAGCGGAGCCATCCCCACGGGTCGATGTGTTGTGCTTTCCGTAGTGCTAGTCTGCGCACCACAGTTGCAAAGAGTGGGTTATCCGAGCTGCCGTAACCTTTCTGTCAGCTCCAGCCGGTCTGATCAACGAGGTGTTTCCGTTCCTCGGGACTGACGCTCATTGGATGCCTTTGGTTTTTCACACCAGTCTGAATAAACCCTAGAGTCTGTTGTGCCTGAAAATCCCAGGAGATTCGCAGCACTCAAACTGGCACCAACAATCATGCCACGTCAACCCCCCATCTTGGAGTTTAATGTTTGATCTGCTGCCACATGATTGGCTGATGGGATAATTGCTTGAACAAGCAGGTGTCCAGGTGTTCCCCGGTAAAGCGCTCAGCCAGCGTGCGTCGAGCCAACTCATTTTGTTGTCAGGCTATCGGCACAGGAATGCATATTTTTCCTGACCGTCGTTGTGAAGTTTTCTTTATGAGGTAAATATTCTCCATTCGTCTCACTCGGACCAGGCGTAGAGTCAGACCGTGACCACTGGCCTGTAAGCATTGCTGTAGCAATACTGTCCTTTATTTCCTCTGTCTGAGTCGACCCCTTCGCGCCCCCCCATCCCACCGTCTCCCTCTGGGCATCTGACTGGATAGCTGCTTGACAGGAATCGGAGGGCAGAGCTGGGAAACTCAGCTCCGTTGACCCGGAATGGATCACTGATACTCTGGTCCTTTTTGTCTTTGAAACCATCCGCCCCGCTGGGACGGACTCTCCTGTCACCCTCAATCCCTCATCCGTCTGCTTTGACTTGTAGTCAAATACTCAGTGGCATTCACACCCTGGCAACACCCAGGTGGACAGGAGAGTTTGATCATATCAGGTCTCTGTCCTTACCTTACCCATTGTTTTTCCTTTATTTGGCACTTTCCTTTGTTCGTAGAGTGTTTGTTCCAGAGAGATACCTGCAATCTAAAAAAAAAGAAGCAGAAGCTGCTATTGAAATGACTGACAGAATCATTTTAAACAAGCATGAGGTTCTGGTAAGAGAACTCAGGGTCTTACGGACTTTACAAATCAGATGAGATGCATTAAAAAAAAAAAACAGCAAGAAAAGGCAAGGTCAAAACACTGATGAGGACTTTCGTGTTGTCGCTGTCTTGTTTTTTAAATGATGTTTCAAGACCTCTGTCTTTCATGGCTACAAAGGATGTGCCTCAGCTTTCTGGGGGTTTTCTTCTGCCTCTCTGTTGTTCTCTTGATTCAAATATATATTAGAGAAATTTCAATATGAATTCCAGGCAACAAAAGAAACAAAACTGGTCATTTTGGTCTTAATAGTCAGGATTTCAGTGGTGTAGAGCAGCAGCTTGGAAGCGACTGCTGGTTATTATATTGTCCCAATGGGCCACAATTCAGTCGCTGTTTAATTCTTGTTCCGTTGTCTGACAACAGAAACAGAAAAACGAGTAAATGAGAGCAGCTTTATTGATAATTCGGCTGCATTAAAGTACTGAGTATGTGAACATATAGACAGCTCAATGCAGTGGTCCGGACTTGTGCCGTAGAAGTAGAAGCGCCACTGCGTTCTTTCCCTTCAGACCCTGAAATCGCTCAGCAGTGGCTGCACGTGGCGGCAGGTCCCTCAATAGCAACACACTTTTTTTTTGCTTTTACATTTGCAATTTATTTTTTTTTCTATGAGAGCGCTGCTCTAACTATATGCCCGGCTTTGAGAGCCTCAGCTTTGGGGATCACGGGGGCCGGAGCCAGCGGCTCACATTAATACGGCTCGGGACCACCGTGGTCCTCCATCACGCTAATGTCTTCTTCAGGGGATTCAGGAGGGGAAAAGGCCTCCACCTCAAAAGAGCCCTCTGTCACCGGTGCCTTGCAATTGTGCGGCGCTCTCCCATTTTTTTCCACTGGCCCGAGGTTGACAATGAGCAGCTCTTGCCTTACGCATCCACTCCCCCAGCCCCCTTACCCATTATTCATTCATTTATTTATTATTTTACCATTTCTCAGAATTATGGAGCGGGCGGAGTTGGGCTCAGAGTTGGGAGTGAAGTTACTCTTTAATGAAAGGCATCCTAGTTAGTCGGGATCAAACCTGAATCTTACATGTGTACATCAAAGCAGCCGTAGTTGTGTGTCATGTTTGCTTCTAAAACCTGGAATAAGTGCCTCACAGACGCATAAATATTTGAATATCAGTGTGTTTCTGTTTGACTGACTTTGATTTTCCTTCGCTTCACGGAACACGGGCCGCCGCCGTGGTACTTTCTGTTTACCATTATATCGGATCGAGAGCAGGCTACCATCCCTGGTGCCTTCATTGAGGCCGAGCACCAGCCTCATAAGCCGGGCTTTGATGTTCAGGAGTGGAGGAGGGCCCTGGTTGTGAGGTTTGTCAGTTGCGGGGTTGGGGGGCGCGCTCCTCCTGTCACAGATGGTTCGTTTCCAGCCACAGTCCCAGTTTCCGCATCAGATCTGTGCCGATATGTGTTCCCGGGGAATTTTGTCTCTTGCTAATGACCCCATTAGTCTGTCGAGGGAGGGGGCGAGTGTGTGTGTGTGTGTGAGTGTGTCGGGGGGGGCTGGGTTAATGATGCGTCAACTCACCTGACAAAACAATCACATTAACCGCCCGGTCGCCACAGCGTCAAATGAGCACTCACACTCACCTGCAGCATAATTTGATTACTTTTGACCAATTTAATTTTGCAAATGGAGATGTGTTTGTTCACCTGGAAAAATCAACACAGTTATGACGGCGATTTCTCAAAGGTGAAAGCTGTTTTGATGGCAGAAATTTTCAGACGTCACATTAAAGAAAATTAATTGCCGTCATCCCCTAGTTTAACTTTTCGGTCTTTGTGTGTTCTTTTTTTCATTCGAGCTGGTTGTAGCATGAGAGCCGGTGTTCGGTTTCACGCCGACAGGTGTGTACGAATGTGGAGTACAGCGGCCGCGCACCACGTTCGGGCGATTACCTCGAGGTCTCGCGGAGACGATTCCAGCGATATCTGATGGATGTCTGGTGACGGTCCTCCAGCCTTTGTCTGGGCCTCCAGTCCTCCCATAAAAAGGAGTCGGGTTTCAGGCAGACGTCCGTCCGATCGGAGGAGATTAAGTCGGACGGCGTCTGGGATGTCGTTTCCCTCCCAGATCTGTCCCTTGTCTTTTTCCATTTTCTTTCCTTTTTTTCATCTGCCAATCATTTCCTCAACTCTTCTGACTGAAGGGGATTTAATCACAAGTCCCACTATTTCTTATTTCTTTATACCTGTCTGTCTCTGATTCATATTTTCTTAAAATATAATATAATATATAATATAATATAATAAAACCCAAACAAGTGTAGCAACTGATCAAATGTACGATCAATCTAAATAATGCATGACACCTTATCTACAGATATTATCAGTAGGTAAGGTTCCTAGTTTTTTTAACAAATCTAGTTTGTGGATTTAATAAGAAATTTAATATTTTAAGGAAAACATCTTAATTTATAGTCCAGACAATTTCTACTATATACAGTGAAAGAGTATATAAGTTTCCGTTGACCGAAGATGTGAGGGCGCCGTTTTGGTGATCGTGGGGCTGCAATGAGCAATCGTTGGATCGTTTTGTCTGTAAAATACCATATAATAGTGAAAAATTTCCATCAAGATTTCCCAGAGCTGAAGATGATACATTCAAATGTTTTGGCCCACGTAAATTACAAAATACCAAAGTGTATTTAGTTTACGATCATGTAAGGGATTTAAAAAAAGCAGCAGATCCTCACGTTTAAGAGGCTGCAACCAGCACGTTTGGCATTTTTTCACTTTTGAGTCAATCAACTAGTCATTTCTTACCAATTGCTCTTTGACTGAGCGAAATAAGAATTTAGGGGGAGCAGGGCAGTAACCTGGATTTTGGGAATACCGAAGCCCTGGAATTCAAGTGACCCTTCCCCTCCATCACCCTACCGATTCAAGAGTTTGCTAAACTAAAAAAGATAATTCTTTAAAACGTTTCCATCACTTATTTTTTTCATATTTAATCTATTTTTTCTTACATTCTGGTTAGCAAGAAGAGGATCTAGTTTCAAAACTGACTACACACAGACAGGAAAATTTCTTGTGGGCCAATGCTGAATCAAACAGACTCAGTGAGGCTGTTATTATCTTGTCTAAACTATTTAAAGGTAGTGGGGTTTTAATGTGCCAAATCTAAATAGTACTGAAATCAATCTATAAAAAAATATCCACCATGTGCTTTTAATTGTACAAATGTGAGCCGCTCCCAGGTTGCTAAGAAAGAAAAAAATCCAGGGACGTGACCTTGTGAAAGCAAAATGGAGGCTGCGCCTTTTCTACGGAGGCGTGTTTACACTTGAAATATACAGAAGATTTGCAAACAAGCACCACTGGCATTTTGGACCAAGCTGCAAATTACCATAGAGAGCAACGGAGCAACGGAGCAACGGAAAGCAAAATCTAGGGTATTGTCCGTGGTAGCCAAAAAAAAAAAACAAACCAAAATGCACACATACACACACCTATAAAACTACTGCCAAGGAGAAACAAACAGCCATAATGAGCCATATTCCAACGGACCAGGTGCTGCTAGCCAGTCCGCCTCCCTCCATCATTTCTGAATGAAGAGAGCGCATGTTGCGGTTGCTGGCTGCCGAATCTGTGCACGTGGCTTCTGGCCTTGTCGGAATTTTTGCAAAAATATGTACGTGCACAGGTATTTGCACAGTTGCTCACACGTGCACGCGCTAACACACACACACACACGCATGCACACATAGACTTGCAGAATCACGTACAAACAGACACACACTGAGCAACTGTGTAATCGGCTTTCTGCCCACAAGAAAAAAAATTAAATAAAAAAAAAATTTTTAAATAAAAAATCCCAAGAATCACTTGAGTGTGAAATGCTGAAAACGTCCCGCATCCAAATCATATCAAGAGCGCAGCAGATTCCCTCCGCTGTTTGCCTGCTTTGTTTATTTGGCTCCTGCACGCTGGCAGATTGAGCCTTCGCTGTAATGACCATGCATTGTCGGGGCCCGCGGTTGTCGGGGAGGGTGGAGACGGGACTGGCTGCGCTCGGGAGGCGCTGCCATGACTCTGAATCCACATTAGCAGACGGCGGCTCCTGCCAAGGTAGCGTGACGCTCGCGAGGCATCCGACGCCTCGGCGCGTCCGGCCGGCTCCCTCCGAGCCCGGCGGTGGGGAGCGGCTCGGACATCAGACACCGCAGTTGATTTGAGAGGGGCATGACATCCTGCTGGGATGGATAAGGGGGAAGGAAAGAGGAAGAGACAGAGAGGTGGGAGACATGCTTCAGTAACCCCAGCGTTATGCCCCCCCCATCTCCTGCCGAAGCCAGACAGCGCCGGCTGGGGAGAGGAAACTGTTTCCTGGGCGTCGTGGCAACGCGCCTGCCGGTAGGATGACTCGTCTCCATCCACCTGTCACACGCCGAAGCCGAGGCTTCTTTGATTTGATGTTCACCAGTGTCTATTTTTACTCTCCGCCGAGGAGGTTACGTGATCCACCGTGTCCGTCTGTTTGTCAGCAGGATAACGTACTTAAATGATTTGCTAGGAACTTGGTGGAGGGATGGGGCCGGTGCCGGTGCCGGTGCCGGGGCCGGGGCCGGGGCCGGGGCCGCGGCCGGGGCTGGGGCCGGGGCCGGGGGGAAGAACCCATTAAACTTTGGGCAGATCTGGATCATTCACCATGATTTTTTTTTCTCCTCTGAAGTCTGGTTTGACACTGGCCTTGGTGGAGCTCTTCCATCAGTAGAGCACATTTTCTAGTTTTATCTATGTAGCACCTCACAAAAATAGATTTAACAAACTGCTTACTCACACTAAGGAATAAATGAAAATCCAAATATACATTAAATGTAGTGCTCCTGATTGCATTTTATAGTCACTTTCCAAACCTCCAATTAGGTTGTTTTTTTTTAAACAATTTCTTAATATCAGCTATAAGTGAAGGACGACTGAAGGAAAAGGAGAAACAAATTCGATTCACTGGGATCAACAAGTATAGTCAGCTACCATTAGTAATATAGTAAACATAGTAATAGGGAAAATGAGACATGATGGCAAATAAAGTCGCAAATCCACAACACAACAGCCCCTTTAGTGGAGGAAGAAACCTGTAAGACAGGAAACGGACCTGAAAACGGAAGTTGCCAATGTGTCAACAGGCACATCAGTGGTAAAACACGTTGCAGAGCTTGGAAAGCAAATGCATCTAAACAACAGGTTGTGTGTGTTTCTCTGACTCTCCCTGTCCCTCTGGCATCCTAGGTATCGCCATAGCCAGCGCTCTGGTAGACACATCGCAACAGCGAGCGATGGACTTCAAGGAGCGGGGCCTCGGTCTCAAGCACCGCAAACACACCGTGCACCATCAAGGGACCTGCGTGTGAACCGGACCCCCCCCACAATGAGACGAGATATATCCACGTGTCCCGGGGGGGGGGGGGGGGGGGGGGTTCAATGTGTCACAAGGAAACACTGCAAAGAAAATGCTAAGGCTGCAAGAACTTGGTTTTGGATGATATTTAACCTCAAAGTGGCTTGGAAAGAGGAAAGGGATGGATGGGACTGGGAATGTGACTACTCTTAACGACAGACGCCCAAACTCAGAAAATGGAAATT
Organism: Istiophorus platypterus; assembly: GCA_016859345.1. Classification (NCBI taxonomy): domain Eukaryota; kingdom Metazoa; phylum Chordata; class Actinopteri; order Istiophoriformes; family Istiophoridae; genus Istiophorus; species Istiophorus platypterus. The sequence goes on from CM029124.1 coordinate 2,474,915, forward strand.
GTGGTTCCCTTTCTTCCCTGGATGAGATGGACACCATCCTCATCAACATGCCTTTTTCGTCCCCTGTGTGTGTGTGTGTGTGTGTGTGTGTGTGTGTGTGTGTGTGTGTGTGTGTGTGTGTTCGTTGATCCCGAAGAGCCAGGGAAAAAAAACAAAGAAACAAAACTACTTGCAGGTCGACAAACGAGAACACGTTTCTCTGCCGTGGCCCCTTTGTCGGACGCTGACGGGGGCTGGTGGACTCTTTCCCGCCTCCGAGCGTCTCCGCGTCTCCAGGAGACCTTCCTGTCTGTCGCCATATTGACGGAGACAAACGCTTGTTTTTGACCCCCATGAGCCGAGACCCGACGGCGGAAGATATTGAGCCGAAAACGAACTCCCGACTCACAGACCCGCTCGGTGTCAGGAGTCGCGCTGGAAAGAACAACAACACGGGACTAACTAGATCAGTGCAAATCAGTCGCTCCTCGACACGGATTTGCTTGAGGAGGAAAAGGCCTTCTCTGGGAATTTTAAACACTACTGTTGTCGAGAAGTCCGCATACAAAGACCTTTGGTTGCAACTGTTAAAAACATGCCCTTAATGAAACGCATTTGATTTTTTGATTTTCTTCATTTTGTTTTGTTGTTGTTTTATTTTTCCCTGCACCCACGTTTGAAATTTCTGCTCAGGTCCTCTGTAACGGAACGGCCCATCATCTGTAGCTGTGAGCCTTCCACACATCTGTATATGCACTATTAGTGAAATGCTTTACCAGTACATCAGGGGCCCTCCGTGGGATAATAATATGCAACTGATCATCTAAGTGTTATGCGCGTCCCGGGCTGCGATGGAACCTCGAGGCCGGTATCTCAGCGTACTACTGATGGTGTTCACGCGCCCGTCGAGTCGTTTTTGTTGCCATGGAGCTGCAGTACACGTCTTTTCTCATCAACTCCAGTAAAATTTCGCGTCCGTTTGCGATGCACAAACGTTTATTTCACGCCGCTTTCCTTGTGATGCGCAAACGTTCCCGCAACATATCTCCTCATGTAATATTTATTATGCAAATCACAGTTAAACAATAATTTAGTAAGTTTACAAATGCACTAAGGAAATATTTTTCTTTTAAACAGACTAAGTAATTGATTTTATAGAGCAGGTCTGTGCAGTATTCCCTTTCTACGCATCCACACCCTGTGTCTCGTCATTTCCAAAATCTTACGATTTATTTACGTGGCAAATATATTTTATGTATATCATAGCAAGTTTCATGTGATGTCAAGTTATTTTTTTTTTCCCTTTCACCAATGTGTTAAACCTTCATAAATATTGTAATGTCACTATTTATCGACTGCACATACACGGTAGAGTCACGTCTTTATGCACATGCGTGTTTTGTGTCCATGTAATTTTTGCACCACGTCTGCTGTTGAGACGACTATTAACAAAGGGCAGCTCACCTCACTGTTTTCGTCCATATGAGCATAAAAACTGTACATTTACTATTAAAACATTTTGGTGCCTCTTCGTATGGTAATTGGAGATGATCCCGTGCATGTGTGTGTGTGTGTGTGTGTGTGTGTGTGTGTGTGTGTGTGTGTGTGTGTGTGTGTGTGTGTGTGTTCTTACCTCCAGGATTTTTGCGAGACCGTGTTGACCAGGGATCTCAGGAGGGGTCAGTGGGGTCAGATTACAAGCTCCACCCTCTTGTGGACATAATTAAAAAAAATTAAAAATAAAATAAAAATTAAAAGCAATAGATATTCGAAAAGTTCAAAATTTGGTGTTTTTCTTTAAAGGGAATAACCAAAAATCCGTTTGGTCTGAATGTGAAAACGCTAATCATGTTTCTGCTCATTTAGATGTTGTAGAAAACAACTAAAGCCTTTATGTTTTGTATTGTTACTATAAAACTAGCATCCGAAAAAAGGAGTGAAAATGTCTCGCCCTCCCTCTCACTCGCTTACTTTACTGGGTTTGGGTTTTTATTTTCACTTATTACAAAGAAGAAACAAATTTATTTATACTAAAACCAGTTTGAGACACAGTAACAACTGAGTCAAGCAACAATAAACAGGTGCAAAAATATTCAGGAGTGATTTTCAGACTTTAGGGAAACAAGCTCCAGCAAAAATAGACCCAGCATATAAAAAACAGCCCGCCAAAATAAAAGGGAAAAACAAAGACCGTGGACGTTGTCACATGGCTAGAATGGCGGCGCATCGCCTGCGGCGGCCATGACAGAGCTGGAGCTGCATCCGGATGGTGCGTGGACTTCATTTTATCGTGCTCCCCGGAGGCTGAACCCCACCCTCGGCTTTGACTGCACCAGCGACTCCGGTATCAGGATATAAAAACATCTTCTCATGGCAGGTTAGGAAATCGTCAGTATGTGGTTTATTTCTCATACACTCACCCTTTGTCCTCTCAGTCACAGGTGTAAATAACGACATCAATGACGGCCCCGTTGCTTCCAGATGTTTCCCAGTTTCTGCCATTGTGCACAAACATACCTGAGCCTGTTTGTGTGGCTGGAATCGCAGTCTTACCAAATGAATATCAGGTTTTTAGATACAGACAAATGCAGGGTTATTTCTATGTCCATAGTGCTTCGCTCTGCTTTGAAACAGGCCCGTGGTTTACTTCCTTAGGTCAGGAGGCGTTCTGGGGGCCAGGCCGTTGAACGGCTCTCGACGCCTTCAAGGACCCGACACGCATCCGTGCAAATGAGGAGCTCGGAACGGGGAAGAGAGCAGTGATGTAACAGTCTATCACGGGAACGTCGGTCGGAGGATCCCTCAGAGCCGGTGATGCAGCGGCGAATTAAATAATCCCATCAGGTCAGCAATCACTTGAGTGTGTTCTTTTACCTTTAAAAATAAATGAATGAAAAAATAAAAAGGCTTGTGACCGACGCCGCCCACTCGGCGAAGAATCGTCCGCGTTCCCAATCAGTGTGGGGACGATCTTAGTAAAACGGAATCTCAACCGATAGATCAGCGGTCGATCAGGGATGAGCCCTGATCGACCGCTGATCAGTCTGTTTTCCAACCCTCGTCGTCTGACTTCTTGCTTTTGACTCCATTATTTTAAAATTCTTTTTTTAAAGTCTTGATTGGAACTTGAAAGGCCTCCGAGCATTACATGAGGTCAATGCTGCTTCTGTCACCACCATTAGTGACCAGGAGGAGATAAGTGCTCCTCTTTACGCCCCCCCCCACCCCCTTCAAGATAAAAGACTGCAGTATTTAGCATTAAGTGGGCTGCTGGCATCTCCACTCTGCTCGATACCTGAGCGTCGGAGGCGGCGGGAAGTGGTGCACTTTCCCTTTTATCCTGATCTAATGTTTTCAGCCCAGATGCGAGGATGAAAGCGGGGCTCTGGTTTTTTGTTTTTTAGTGAAGTCAGTGCAAGAGGCTCAGTATCTGAACACAAAACTGATACAAACACAGAAAGAGGGGAAGAAGAAGAAAGGAAGGGACCCCCCCCCCCGGCACCGCCGCAACCACCAGCCTTAATAACGTGCTGCCAGTGCTGCTAAAACCCTTAACATCTGTTTTACTGTCTTTCCCTTGACCCAACCGGTTTTAGCCGTCATTACATGACCTAAATGACACGTAGGGGGGCCGAACCCCACCCAGCCTCTCAGGGATCCAACGCAAAGCACCGGCGATGGCGGCGAATATTCACGTGGCCGCCACGCGAGTGCTGGAAAGCTACGTAGCGGCCCTGGTGCACGCTCGCCGCAGTTTTATGCATGAGAACGAATAAAACTCCAGCCACGTTATGTAGAAACATCCATGCATACGCTTTATACGGGAGACTAAAGCCACAGTAGCGGCTCTGCGATGCTGTTTTTAAGTGCAGAAAAGCTGTGAGTTAGACGCTAATATCAGCATGCTAACATGCTTGCAGTGACAATGCTAACACGCTGATGTACTTTTTACCCTGTTAGTTCAGCATGATGCTGAGTTTAGCACTGTAGCGTTTGCTGAGTAGCACCAAACGCAGAGTCGAGCTGAGGTTGATGAGAACGTTGGTGGTTCTGTGGGCGTTTGGTCACGTGAAATGATTCGTTTTCACCTGCAGGTGGCACTAAAGTGAGTTGGGGCACCCAGGTGGTTACAATTCGTCCTCATGGGGGCGTGAATCTCTGAAGAAAACTTTGTGTCAGTCCTTCCAGCAGGAACGGGGACGTTTCAATCTGGAACAAAGCACAAAACTGACAGGGTGACACTGCATCGTCCTGGAGCAGTCGCTGCTAGCATGTCGCGAAAAATACCAAAAAGTAAACAGAGCGAGGAAAATGTCTGGAATAAAGCAAAGTAAAGCTCACTGAAGGGCAACATGTACAGTTTGTAAAAAAAAAAAAAATGTTGACTATACTTCCTGTTAAAACTCAATGCGTTCAAGTTGTAGGAAAATGTACAAATTCTATGTAAAAACTTAAGTAATTCCAGTGTAAATGGTCGCGACACTTTGGGAAACAAATGGAAAACAGAAAATGTAAGACAAAAAAAGTTTCAACCTTTCAAGATTAAAGTCTTCTATCATCAAATTTAGAACTGTTCATTACTACAGTCACATAAACACCAAGTAATAGTCACTGTAAACTATCTGCCAATTAACCAAATATCACTGAAAAATAACAAGATTTTTTTTTTTCAATACTCGATGTTTATTAGAAATGAGTAAATAATTTAGTTCCAGGTACGATGCGGTTTCGACAGCTGCACATTAATGCAAATTTTTACGACACCCGGGTTCATGTCCTCTCCGTTAAATTTTCATTTTAATGTATTAACAGAGATGCTGCCCAGCGAAGCGTTGAGCGACTGATATTTATAATTTGGCAGGTTCAGGTCTAAACGTCGGACTCAAGCACAACATTTAGCCTGGGAACGGTCCCTCGATTAAATTAGCAAAAAACCGACCCCCGCGACATCTCGGCCGAGTCGGAGGAGGATGAGGAGGAGGATGAGGAGGAGGAGGAGTTTGGTTCTTTATATCCCAGCTAGGTCCATGCGGACGGACGGACGGACACACACACACACTGTGGGGGCTTTTCTATTAGTGTGCACATAGAAAGGCATCTCGTCCTTTTTCAAGGACTGTTCGGTTATAAAACTGATTACTTTTCATGTTGAGGACTCGTCCTCCGTCTCTCCGCCCGATCCCATTTTTTTTCCCTCTCCCCATCTCATGCATCCCCCTCTCTTTTCTCTCCCGTCTGCTCACAGTATCTTTCCATCTCCGCTGCCCTTCTGGCCGCCCCCCCTCCGCCTCCTCCGCCTCCTCCGCCTCCTCGTCTCACCTCCCTCTTGTCGAGGACTCGGGGTCAGCCGAGCCACGTCCTTGTGATTGATGCCCCGTCCGGACCTCAATCTTTATGCCATTACGGGCCAATTGTGGCGGGTAATTTGGACCGCGGTCTGAGGATAAGTGACCGAGTCAGCCGGTGGGGGGGCGAGGGGGGTCGGGGGTTGACACTGGATTACAAAGCACACTGCTGTCCTCCCTACACACACACACTCGTGTAACCACCAACCAGTCAGCCCAGGCTCTGTGACGCTGAAGAATGTCGCCGCTGTCAGCGCCCGTCCTCCGCTCCTTCCCAGCATGCACCGCTCCGTCATCGGTGGCCTCGCTAACAAAGAGGCCCTTTTTCCCCCCCCTTCCAAAGTGAAAAGACGTGAAGGATGACAGGGAAAGAGCGAGGCTTGTTGACGCACTGCATCAGCTTGATTATGTGAGCGGTAACCGCGGAGATTGCGACCGCCTGCGGGGGGGTCGGCCGGCGGGTCAAGGTGACTCGAGCTTCCTGCTTTGTCACGGAGACCCTTTTTTCCTTCCCTCCCATTCAGGACGAGACATGATGTTGCGGCGCTGTAATCTGTGTCCCTTCTTATTCTCCTGCTTTAATACAGCTGGTCGCCGGCCGTGGGTCCGACTTTACAAACCTGTCTGAAAAGACTCTGCCTTTTCTTTGTTCAGACTTGTTTAGTGTTTTGGTTTTTGTTTGTTTTGCTCAGACCGACTGAACTAGACATGAGTTTAAAAACAAAACAAAAACAACCGTTTTCTAAATAAAACATACAACATGCTCAAGAAATTGTAGCGGAATTAATTATATATTGATAATATATTAATAATATTTTATATTATAATATATTGTAGATATTAGATGCAAAATAATATGTTGGTTAATTAATAAGAAATTCTTTTGAAAATTAGTATTTTGATAATTTACCATTTTTAGGTCACTTTTTGAAATAAAAATGCCAAATAATTCACACGTTTCAGCTTCTCCAATGTGCATATTTGCTGAGAACCATCATGTTCTATGATAATAAACTGGAAAAATTGACCATGATATTGAGCCAATCATCTGTTTAATAACAGGCAAAAACCTTGTGCATGCGTAGTAGTAGAACATGCGTGAAAAAAACACATTTTAAACCTTATTTTGGGGCAAAGTCATCAAACTTTTTAAGTTGTTTGTTTTTTTTATATCAGATCCGTCCGTTGATGTATTAGAAATAAAAGGTGATTATTCTATTTTATTTTTATTTATTTTTATTTTATTATATTACTTACAGAGACCCAACATTTCCCCAACAACTATATCTTAAAAATTGACTATCCCAGGACAAATTACCGAAAAACACTTTAAGGATAAGTCTGGCCATGTTTTTTATTCATATATCTTTTTAAATTTCAATTTCCCAAAAAAAGAGGAGTGGTCTTTGGACACTCGTAAAAGTGACAGATGAGTAGGAGAAAAAGCTCTAGTGCAATGTTTCCCAATAACCCAGCGATTCCCACTGTCGCACCGGACGACATGAACGAACAGGTGCTCTGTTAGAATTTTGACTATTTTCCACCCTTGTTTACGTCAGTCTGCCGCCCCAAACATTCACTGGAGCATTAAAATGTAGACGATTCCGCCGCTGACAGTAGTCCCCCAACAAAAGGCACTGTTTTTGACTGTCGCAGTAACGTTTGATAAAACCTACAGTGCCGGCAGTTTTAGGAAATTACTGAGAATTTGTTTGTGGCACATTTTTAAAGATTTATTTCTTCAGTGGCAACCAGTTGGCTTGGAGAGCCAAGAGCTAGGGAAGGCAGACGGCGTCGAGAGGCTGAGTAACACGTTGTCGGCCTCGTTCTTGTTGTTTGGTTTTTTTCCATAGATTTGTTGAAAAATACAGAATAACAACAGTCTGGTCCTTTAAATACACGATTGGTTAGTATTTCTACTAGTTTTCCCTGTTTCTGTCCATTTTGAATTGCCAAAGACAGAAAATAAAAAGTTCAATAGCTAGGGTCGTCAACATCCCGCCTAATTAAACGACAACTGTACAAAAAAACAAAAAACCGAGACGGAAGGATGATTATAACAAACACACCCATTAGTATTCATAACCCATCTGTCACAGTGACAAGCATCGGCCACACAGGAGCCGGCTGCACCTCGGCGATGCCCTCGCGCCGCGGTAGTAGATGTTAATTCATGCCGGTGTCGGGAGACCCAGCGTGTTTATGTGAGGTTTTATGACCTCTTCCAATAAACTGTCCATTAATGGCTAGAGCTCCGATATTGGTAAACCATAAAAAAACATAATATATATATGTTTAATATCGGGGGGGCTTGTTATGGGCGGGAGCAGATGGGGGTCGACACTGACGAGGAGTCTGGTTCGGGTTCTAACGCGGGTTTATCGGCCGCATCACTGGTCCTCGGGAACCTGAGGTCGAGGCCGACCGTCAGATTATAACCTCAGATCCCCACAGTGAGGAACCGCGGCGGAATACGTTCACGCTGAAGGTACCTGAGTGTTTCTCCCTTTATGAGACTCAGTCTGTGACCAGGAAAGAATCTTTTTTTTTTTCCAAAGTTGTGGCTGGTCTTGAAATTCACGTCGGAGTCCGTGTCGCCACAAAAGCGTCTTTGGGCATCAGGAGTCACACAATTATAAGGGTTAGATTCTGTTGCTAGTCCTTTAATATTTGTATGAGTCTGATTCAGTTTTTATTCACCTAAATGTTGATGAAATACGTATCTGACGTACTGAAACAACGCGTAGAAACTTCTAAATCGGGCCCCGTGTTCTCTTTCATGCTACTTGACCAGTGTTTCATGTCCGCCGACGCCATCCGGCAGCAACGAAACCCAAGCTGATGGCTCCCGCCGCGTTTCCATTGGACAATTTTCCACCCACTGACCGGAGTTAATGCTCCTGAGCCATGTGCGGGGGGGGTACATATACTGTGATATACAGTATATATGTGACACCATTAGCTCATCAGGGGAAAGAAGAGGAAGACCCCCAGAAAATGTGTTGTTTCAATCTGTTCCTGCAAGATTGGATATAAAGGGGAGAAAAAAAAATCAAAATGACCTGCAAATGGAAAATAAGATTTTTTTAAAATGTACACAACGGTTTTGTGGGCTCTCTTGGATACACACCAATTTGCATCCCAATTCCCGGGAGAATACTGAAAGATCCCAACGCATGTGGAGCAGATTCACAGCAACCGGCTGCGTGTCGGCCTCCGATAGCCCCTGACCCCTCACTCAATATCCATGTTAGCTGGGGGAACATTTTGACGGGGGACCAGACCTACACGTGTATTTACACATAGTAAATGCACGTATATTTACATTTATAGGCTAATGTAGGGAGTCTGCAGTTGGTAAATGTATGTGTTATTACAATGGGGTGAAGATTTATTCTGTCGATCTAAAATAAACACACTTCCCAGTTTGAAATCAAATGACAATTTCAGGGAAAGTCCAGATGTCCCAGTTTTCTGCCAGCGTTTAAACGCAGCAGGCGGTTGCGCACCTTTGTGGAGGCGGAGACCACGAAGAGATCCCGCGCCAAGGTAACCTGAATGCTGCATATCAGGCATTTAGAAACCTGTAAATGAACAGATATGAATGTCACAATTTCTTTTTTAGACACCTGTAAACACAGGAAGCTTTTGGGGAGTGAAAAAATGATCCCGGGGTTAAAACAATCTGTGTAAAATCGCAAGCTATTCGAATGCATTCCTTAAAAACAGCAACGACTCCGAAACAACAAACCCCAAAACTTGATTGCAAGTAAATGTTCTGAATTCCAACTTGTACTCACATGTTAACATGTGCGGCCATTCATCTGTAATAATTCTTGGAGCATCAGATAGTACTTTAACATGAACGGTGGCTCAGACTTTGCCCCCAAAAAAAAACAAGTGATGCGGCATCCGTGGGCCACTTCCCCAAAAAAGGCAACCGTAACCTCAGCCGCCGCCGCCGCCACCGCAGCTCTGCCATGGCGATGCAGGGTTTAAGGCTCCGGGACGCACACTTAGTCTAATGGCTGTGTCAGAAGATAATGGAGAATTGCGACCAGAGAGTGTATTCAAACGCCAGACTCATTTTCTGGCATCGGATGACGGTGACGTGCTCACGTCATCCCTTTTCCTTTTTTTTCTTTTTTTTTTTTTTCCTGTTTTACATTAATGTTTTATTCATAATGTAAAAAAAAAGTCGTCTATGTCAATAACTGTCAACACTCTTTTATATGTCAAAAACATTGGGCCATAAATGGGAGCTGGGGGGGGGGGGCGTAGCATTTCCCTGTATGAGCCGTCACTTTTTTTTATTCAACTCATGGAAATTTTCCATGAAATTATAACTAGAGTGGTTTTAATTAACGACCCCCCCCCCATCTCTTCGGCTAGACCTTGGTCTCCTGTGTTGACAAAGCTGCGTCATTCTGTGTCGACACGTGGCACCAGAGTAAATCTCTTTGAGGTATTAAAATGTTTCTACAAGCTCTTCCTTAAAGAAGATAATAATAAAAAAAGAAAGAAATGAAGTTTAGGTCAAAAACAGCAAAGTCCAGTTAATTGGGGTTTTTTTGTAGCATCCCAAGAAATGTCAACATCCTCCACAAAATTGGTTGTTAAAACCGCTAGTGGATCAAATTCAGGGAAAAAACAGGCTCGGAGCAAAGACCAGCACCACCAGGACCAACATGCACTTCGTAAATTATAAAGACAACGGCCCTCAATTCGCAAAACTCATCGAGAATGACCCTTGATGAATAAAAAAAAGAGTCATGGCAGCAGGTGCCACAAGCACTGCCAAGGTGCATAAATCAAACAGCCCCAGACGTCTAGTGCAACCGACAGCAGAGTAACGCACCAGTGAGCAAAACAAACAACCCTGCAGCTTCATGCCAGAATCACTAAATAAAGCAAAAAAAAACCCAAAAATCCACAGTCTCACAAACACAACTGTTGTCGTTCTCTGTGGAAACACGACAGTCTGTGGGGTTTGCTTTTGTTGTCTTTGTTGCAGTTGTTGTACTCGCTGATCTGTGCGGCGTGAACTCGCGGAGCCCTCACGACCTGCCTCCAGCCCGGCGCCTCAGCTCGGTCGGCCCGGGTTCAACTTGATGGATTCGTCTGCCGCCGCCGCATCATCTCTGAAACGCTTCCAGATTATTCTGGAGTCGTTGGCGAGGAACAAAACAAAAGAATCGCCGTCGTGGGAGGCCGCCGCTCAGCGATCCGCCCCGGATGTCTGAACCGGGCCCAGCACTCACCGGCTGGACGTGCAATATTTACGGCCGCGTTTGATTCGGGTTGCTGAGCGCGCCCATCGGGCGGTACGCTAAATCTGGAATGAACCATGGGAGACGAAGCCTTGAGAACAGGATGAACCTCCACGTCTTTGTTTTCTCGGTTTAAACTTTGTCCCCGTGCAGAAGATGGAAAACTGGTGAAATAACAGCTCGTACAAAACGCTGTGGGTGATTTAACAGTTTTTAATTAGAACTTTTGTACAATAGATTTTACATTTTCACAAGCTAAGAAGTTATAATGCTGATGCTGGGTAGCTGAGGGAGTCTGCATCTCCGGGGTAGGAAAAAAAGAAGAAAAATTCTGGTATTTCTCACTTTTTTTTGTTTTGTTTTTTTTAACGGCAGAACATATTCACCATCTTTACCTCTCTCTGGTCCAGATGTGGGATCCGGACATCAGGGACGCGAAAGCGACCCCCAGCCGGAAAGGTGAACTTTACCTCAGCTCATAATCCAGGCCTCATGAGGAGGATACAAATCTGGGATTCAAAATATACTGTAACATAATCTGACGCATTTTAAGATACAGTTCTGAGAAATGTGATCAGTCCCAGTTAAGTGAGAGTTCTTTGCTTGTAGCAACTCTTAACATTTCTCTTAAACTTTCCATCCAAACTGCAAACATTCATATATATAAACCATAAAAAAACTTCAAATAATATGTTATAGAATATACTTGTCCTTAAACATTGATTCATTTTCCTTCAGTCACCATGCAATGACAATTCTCCTCCTCGCTCTGCCTCTAGATTTTGTCAGCGTAATTATTTCAGCAGTAAAAAAAAAACAAAAAACAGAAAGTATTTATTGTAACGGCAGCGAACAGTCGTAGAAAAAAAAAGGTGAGCAATTTAAAATCTGAGCAATCTGCAGCTGGTCCATCTATTTCCACATCGACTCATCGACACAGTAAAAATCAAAAATATATAAAAATAAGTTCAAAAAAAAGATCGATTACTATGTTTTAGCAATGCCGTTAAATGGAGCTATGGTATGAAACAATATGCTCAGGAAATACAGTCATATTTAACTACAGTAGGAGAGTTACATCGATATCCGCTTTCTCAGATGCAATAATATTCTATAATAATGTACATAACGGGAGAAATATACATATAAGTTGTTATAAAAACAATATTCTGTCTCATTCAGTGCACTCTACGATGTATCTGAATGTCAAAATAGCTCACGATGCTCTGGAACAGAAGATCATCAGACATTTATTTTGTCCAATTTTATAGTTTCAGCCAAGTACATACAGTGCATATACCATGTTTATGCTCAGTGAATAACATTGAAGTTCTACTATACATGAATCATGTTCTGAGAAGCTACATCAACCCAAGCAACGCGTCACAGTCGCTCCGGCCGGCGTCCGAAGGGCCATAGTAACTTTGCGTGAACATGCCACAGCGATTTGTATGTTGGAAAAGTCAGGTTTCCTCTGGGGGGGGTTGGGGGGTCAAAAAAGCGTATGCCTCCATCTCAAAGAAGCCGCGGAAAATCGGTGCTCGTCGACATACGAGAAACTGAACGTGACAGCGACGCCGTGGCTGTTGCGTTTTCCCAGCAGTTCCTCGGTTCGGAGTCAGTTAAAAAAAAAAAAAAGGAAACGAAAAAGTGACCATTTGCTAAACCACTTCCCCTGAAAAGCAACTGCCCGACTGTAGCTTAGCGAAGGAAAGCTAATGGATGGAAGGTGCTATCATTTTTTTTGCACCTTTATGTAACAAGCGCGAGAGTATAAGAAATGTATTAATGTTGTAATCTAAGCTTCTAAAAGCTAATCTTATGCTGCTAACACCTGATATTATGCTGCTACAGCTGAGGTTTTACTGCTAAAAACTAATGTTATGGTGCTAACAGCTAACGTCATGTTGCTAAAAGCTAATGTTATGCTTCTAATAGCTAATGTATAGCCACTTACAGCTGATGTTATGCTGCTAACAGCTAACGCTGTCCTGCTAACAGCGTTTACCATTGAGTTTTTTGCCAAACTTATCTGTTAATCCTCATTGTTAAAGCTGTTTCTCTTTTTTCCGTCTGTGTTGCTTCTAGAATTCTCTCGAGGAGAATTTCTCCCAAAATATTTAGCTCAAGTTACATCAGAACAAAATAACAGTTTATTAACAGCACTGTTCCTGTACCACCATGTTGTTTAGTCTCAGCGGATCATTGACTGGTGAACTGTTTGCCTTGGACCTACAGTATAAGCTTTAGCAGGTCAATATTCTGGTTCTCATTTTCTAAACCGGTCAGAATAATGAGTCAACTCGAGAGTTTCCCAATCAACACAGAGAAATCCATTTTATTAGCAGCAGCATTCGATGTGGCCGACACGCGCTGGTTCCTACTGAAACCAGCCGATAACCAGCCAGTCGTTCTACGGACCAGGGCCGATTTCGAGCGGCGCCTCTGCCACCGCCGTTATGGTAAACTGTGAACGGGCTACGCCGGAGAACCGAAGCGCGGGGACAGCGGCCGAAGGGGCGGCGGGCCTCAGCAAATGGTCGGTTATAAGGTGACTGCTCCCTAACACGTGTCCACGGTTTCACCAAAGAGGCAAAAAGTCCTGGCGCTGAACTGACAGATAAAGATGCCGTGGACCTCGGAGCGATGGAGGTCTGAGTTAACGCTGAATATACTCTATGACAATAAGCCTGTTTCTTTTGTTTTTTCCTCAGCTCTTGTCTGTTTTTTTGCAGGCGCAGTGCAACTAAGTTCATCACAACTCAATTGAAAATATATATATATATAAAGACAAAAAACAAGAACGGGAAAATGGTGCGGCTGAAACGGCAGCAGCTTCCTCGTCGCCTTCCGCGGAGAAACACTTGGCCTGGACTTCTTAACAGCTACAAGTATGTACAGTCGCTAACCAGCGGGGTGGACCGAGCCGTCCGCGGCAGCGAACGCGTCGCCATCTCCGAGTATCGCGCCATCGGCAAAACGGAGGAAAAAAAGAAAAGCGGAGCAGGAGCTTGGTACTGTGTGTGTGTGTGTGTCTGGGAGTGTGTGGTTTATTTTGTCTGAATGTGTGAATGTGTGCGCTCTGTGTTCGGGGGTCTTCGCCGATGTGCTTTTGCCAGTGGCGACGTGCGTTCAGTTTGAGCTACAGTGACAAAAGTTTGGGCGCAGATGTTTCCAACTCACCTCTGGTGTTCTGAGTTATCAGTGTCATGGAGGGGAAGAAAAAAAGGGGGTTTAAGGTTCTTTTGTTTTTCTTTTATCCGTGTAGACCTTTTCAATCAGCCCGTAAAAATTTAAAATACCGGATCACATTAATCATCAAAACATACACAAACCACAGAGACTGAATAACACCTAAAGGCTGCCCGTGTGATAAAATGTAGCCGTTCACTGAACTGACTGTGACTTTTAAGCGAAAGATCCCACCTATAGCCTCGACACACAAACAGACGGAGGTGGAGAAACTCGGAAAATCAGCGTTAATTTACAATACGTCGTTATGTACCGTTTCCAAGAGCCACCTGCTGGAATGTAGTCCTCGAGTATTTTGTCGTTTCCGCCTGAGCGAGCAACACGAAAAGCTTTAAATCCCTTTTTTTTTTTTCAACTAACCCAAAGGGAACACACAGCCAAACTGAGTTAACACGTATAATAGATCACCGTTTTTTAGCACATAGCTGCAATGCAAAAAAACCCTAAACAAAACAAATAAAACAACAGAGTTTCCCAAAAATACATAAAAAAACAAAGAAATCAAAGTAGAAATCCAAACAGAGACAGTTTCCAGAGGGAAATAAAAAGTACAACAGGTATTACTGAGAAGAAAGCATATCATTTTCTTGTTTTGCTTTTTCTTTTATACAAATGTGTGTTTGTCAGTCTATGGTAGCTCGTCGTTTCCGAGGCGGGCGAGGCTACAAGTCGCCCAGCGAGGGCAGCGCCGGCAGGCCGCAGTACCACAGCCAGAGCAGCGGGGGCAGCAGAGAGGCCGTTCCCGCGGGCCGTCCGGGGGCGGCCGAATTTCTCAGGATGGCGTTGGATGTGCTCGGCCCGTCAATCTGAGGGTCCTGATGGAAAGACCGAGAGGAAGAGGAAGGTTAGTGAGCTGAAAAACAAAAAGTGAAGAAAATCGTAAAAAAATACAACTCATTCTTCCTAGTTTTTATCCCAAAAAAGGAAGTTGCGTTAGCATGATATGATTTATCGTGCTATGATTTTTTTTTTTTTTTTACATAAAAAATAGTGGTCAGTTATTTTCTAAATAAAACGTCAACTGGAGAGTGATTTTACCGCTCAATCTTAGATGTAACATTGGTTAGCTAGCTAGCGCTACTTGTTAATCTCGGGCGTTCACAGTCGCTTCGACCGGAAAAATCCACAGGCGACATCTTGAGCGGGAAGCCATATGTCATCTGCACATTTCTGAGATAAAGGACCCATTGTTCGGAGGATGAAGACAGACTCTGGGGGGCAAATCCAAGGTTTAATTGTAAACTGAGAAGCTTGACAGGCTTAGCGACACTGGCCGAGGGTGGCTGGATTAGTGTTAACTAAATTTGAAGTCACCCACCCCACAGCCGAGCTGCTGATTATGAAAATATACACAAGAACATTCCAATATTTAGTTTATGGGGAAAAAACTGAGTCTGTGAGCCAATTCGGGTCATAATTTATCAGTATCTCGTACTCGAGGCTGCACAATCGACCCCACGTGGTCCTGAAAAAGTGGGTGTCCAGAGACAACTGCCTCATCTGGTCTGATTGTGAAGATTTGCGCCTGTAATGATGTTTTCGCAGCTCAATGGCGACAACCCCTGGATCTGTCCAGGCGATTTTGAGCGAAGCGTCACAGTCGCCATCCCCGGTATTAAAGCCTTAATTCGTCCATGCATCATCTTGTACCGTCTGGGGGACGCGGTGGACTTGAGGTCGCAGTCTAATTCATGCCTGAGAGTTGTGGCGAACCTGAATGCGTCAGACTGTTTAATTCAATAACATCACCCTTTAAAAAAACTCTAATATATTCATCTGGTATGACACAGTGAAAAATCAAAAGGTTGTTTTTTAACTGAAATGCCACCGTAGAAAGCTAAAAAGTACATTTTTGCATTGCGTGTGTGTGTGAGTGCATGCGTGCACGTGTGTGTGTGTGTGTGTGTGTGTGTGTGTGTGTGTGTGTGTGTGTGCGTGCGTTCGTGCATTTGCATGCACGAATGTGTGTACGCAGAGCTCACCAGCCTTCCTTGGTTTGCTAATAGAGCTGCAGCTAACGGCTGGGTCATCTCCCCCCGCAACCTGTCCCTGCTTCTATTAAATGTCAGTCTGGCGCATAACAGCGCCTTATTATTGTACAATGACATTTACAGTGAACTTTAAAAGCCACCAGATAAGCAACAATCCCATTTTCGGCCTCAAAGGAACTACAAAGCACGGGAGTTTACAAAGGAGGCGGGAGGGATTGCCGTGGCCATCGCTGTTGGAGGGAGGTCAGAGGCTTCCAGCGGCGAGGTTGGATTAGAGCCTGTGATGATTTGATAGCTCAGAGCGATTCCCTTTTGGTCCTAATTTAAAAAAAAAAATTTTTTTTGGAATTGTTCTCCAAGAAAATCGAGAGAAACGGTTTATTTGAGATTTCATCTCCCGACGCGAGTTTCGGGCAAGATTTTACAGGCCTTGATTTTTTTTTTTCTCTTTCAGAAAAATACTAGCAGCTGTCTTTGATAGCGCTTTTGGCCAAGCGTACCTAGGCCGCCGGTAAATGATAATAGCCGTACGCACTGCAATAATTGGCCTGCAGAGACTCGACACGTGCTTGAAATGGGCGATTTGTCACCACACTTATTTTTTTTCACATTTATTTATTGATTTATTAACTTTTGGGTCAAAGCTTGGTTATTTGGTTTTCACTCTCTTAGTGCATCCATGAAATGTAGATTCAGTTTTGGTAGAGACGCCTTTTTAACTGAAATTGTGCCAAAGAAGAAACGAGGTGGGGAAAGTCTGGCTCTGACAGCGTCTGAAAAGAAACTTCTGAGGGAACAGTAAAGTGAACAGGGAACAGTTTTCTGCTGACCGAACGTCCTCGAGAATCATGCACATGTATCACTCACTTAATCACTGCCCCCTTCATTTAGTTATGAAAGTCAGAAAAATGCATATCAATGAATATCTGGCAACAAACTTACCACGCAGAAGACGCCATCGACAGTCGAGTTCGACTTCAGTTTCTGAGCCTGCAAGAGAAAAACACAGCGAATCAGAACATTCGAGAAAAGAATTGTGTTTGTGGTGATGGTTTTGTTGATGGAAAAGAATTCCAGTCAGATTGTTCAAGTTCGAAGTTCAAAGGTTTCATCTCAGATCTTAAAACGTATGCGTAGCAGCAGCACATCAGTGCTTCAGCCCCCGGAGACCGAACCGAAGGTCCACGGAGGGAACCGGCGCTGATCAGTTTGCTTTGATCGACAATCAATACAACAATCAACGGTCTAATTACACCGAAAAATGCTCTGCCAGTGCTTCTGCACAACAGGTAAAAAACAACGCACGGACCTTTGCTGTGTTCAAGCACCGTGACTAAACTCCAAATAAGCACCAGCTTCATGAAAGCTCGGCGCCGATCCGATCATAAAGGAAGATCGGAGAAAAAAAGAAAAGAAACTACAATCACCCCGGGAGTTTAGCCCCAAACCCCGGTAAAACTTTTACAGCCTCTGATATTTACACTCGGAGGAGACGAGGGCCGGTCGGGCCCCTGGGCTCGGATTTAGGCTCAAATTTATCATTCGGTGACCGTCGCATGCTCAGAAACACTGGCTATGATTCTCTCCACACACACACACACACATACACGCAAACACACTTTCCATGTGTGTAGACGAGGGTCAGAGGTCGCTCTGCGACGACAGGAAATGACTGATGCTTCTATTGCTTCACTGCGTTTTTCATGTTATTTACTGAGCTTTGATGATGGGAAATTAAATCGCCAGAACGTGCAGTGTAGCCGGTAGAACGAGTTCTTGTACAAAAAAAAAAACAGAAAAGAAAGATTTTTGTCAGTTTACTACACAGTGACTCATATTACTGAAAAATTCCACATCTGCCAGGTGCAGATGTGGAATTTTCATGAAGCTGAGGTTGAGAGAAGTTTGGTGGTTAAAGTTCAACAACTGAAACACTAAGTTATAGATATGGAGAGATTATGAGTATGGTTGATTAAAAAAAAGGGGGAACTTTAACTACAAGTCTATGATAGAATCTAATCTCTGGTCTCCAGCATGTCCAGTGTGACACACATCCATCGATCATCCCGTCCCTCACACCTCGACCTGAGGCACGGAATTGGACTTCATAGATAAATCTCCTCGGGATACTGAGCTGTGGTAAAAAGAATCAAACGCACCCCAGCATCAGGAAACAACCGAATCAAATGGTTTTGGGTTTTTTTTCTCGTTCGGGTTGAAGGTCGGCCAACAAAAACTCTTGGTCCAACTGTTCAAGAAATGGTTCAAACTGGTTTAGGAAAAGATCAATGATACAGAAATAAAAATCTGCTCTGAAAAAAAATAGATGCACTACAACCACATCCAGGACGCTGAACCCCGAACCCGACCACACTCCACCTGCAAAGGGCACAGGACTGCACTTCCTTCTCCGGCACTGGGCGACGAGGCCGAACAAAAACCATGTGTCACAGGACCACTCGGGATTAATGCGATTTCCAGAGAGGCTAAGCTGGAACTCCAGTATTTACCGCGTCTAATCATACACAGTATATTGTCGCCAACCAAGTCGGATCTCAAACCTGTGCCCGAACGGACGGGATATAGTTGGAGGTTACTCCCACTTTCTTCCCTGATTAAAAAAGCCTCAAGTCTGACAAAGTACTCGAGACGCCATTTAACACCAGTTTAAAATTGTTTAAGGAAAAAGAAAACTGACTACAAAGTCATGAGCGGGAAAAAAACCCAATACAAAGCTAAACGACAAACGCACAAATAAACACGACATTTGCCGCATTGCGCTGGCGATCTTCATCCACTCCTCTTCGCCCGGACGGACTGGGCGTGATTGCCACTCGTGCTGATTGCGCGATGAGCTGATTTGCTGCTCTGCGGCGCAGGCGTCATAATCAGCAATCTGTGCATCTTGTGTTTGTTCTGTTGTGTGATTGGTGTGTTAAACATCTGATTATGAGTTTGGGTCTAAAGGTTTTTTTGCACGCTGAATCTTTTTATTCAGGTTTTAGATGCTGCACGTGATTGTAACTCCAGTTTTTGGCTTCTGGGTATTGATATGTGTGAGTGAATGCATGTTTGCTCAGGCTCTAGGTATGACAAAATAATAAATGACTCCAGCATACGGCAAAGTGAATTCAGACCAAAAATAGGGACGTACAGGATATTGTGGGCACAGTAGTACAGAGAGGAACCGTATTCTCTTATTCCAGCCTTGCTTCAGCGCTAATCCGAAAATAAAAAAAAGCCGAAGCTCAGGCAGAATGATGTCTATAAATCATGGTGTATTTACAAACCTTCCGTATAAGAACCCAACCACGGGGAACACACCGAGAATTTCAGGCGTTGTAGCGTAAAACATCGGCGGTCGGAGGAACGACGGTGACTAACACACCGCGCCAGCTTCGGGATGAGGCCCTGTCTGTGTCTAGAGTCGCTGTTTGGATGCATTAAAAAACCTCTTCACGCCTCGGACGGAAACGCCGAGCGAGGAAAAACGGGACAATAAACTTTAAACAAACAGCTCGTGGCTGACGTCTGAGAGAGTCCTGAGGTATCAGAGCACGACAGGTGGAAATTTAAAAATTACACGAATGTGGATCGTGGAGCGCAGATTCCATTTAGGAGCAGGCTCCGTCTGCTGCTGCGCTGATTTGATTTTCTCTTAACGTCGCCACCGTGTTCCAAAACCCAACAAATTAAGCAATTTAGAAACTGCCGTTCAGGAGCCGCATCTCTCTTTGTGAAAAAAGACTGTAATAGTTAAAGGCACAATCCATAGATGAAACAAAAAGGATCACCTGCAGTCACCAGCACTCGAGGCAGAGGATTGTAGCCGTCTCTAAAGCGACTGACGGGTCTTTGAATACAAAGGAAAACGCTGCACATCAACTATTAGAAACATCAGTCATTATTTTTACCAATGCTGTAAACAGTTTACTTACTGCATGTTAATTTCATAGTTTTAGTTTATATTTTGCTTTGAATTTTACACTTAAAACTCTGATTTAGAAACTAGGATTTATGACTGAAATTTAGAGTCCGGTACTAATGAGTTTTGCGGCTTTGAGCTTTGACTGTCTATTCTTGGGGGGTGAGAAGGGTGGAGGAGTCACACAGCATGTTTAGGTTTTCTGCAGATCTGATACATAAGATCACGAAACATTCAGGGACTATTTTCTTCGGTGGATAAAGCAGGTAAACCGTTTACTGCACTGCCAGAGTGTCTGCAACAACGTCTCTGGACCAACACTTGGCTGCTGGATTTTTAAAACCCCACTTTTTTTTTTTTTGGCGAGCACCATTATTAAAATTCCATTGACCCCACTGTATTGGGGTTTAATCAAAAATCACACCAGAGATGGGTGGATAGCAAATAAATCCATAACTATCCGCATGGATACCACTGTGTTGTTGCTTTTTTTGTTTTTTGTCATTAGGGTGAAATGACCCTTTAAATTACATCACACTTGCCTTACACTGCATTGCTTGTGATTACATGTGCATGAAAAATTTAACCAGAAAAAAACCTCTGCATAACTTTAAAGAATCCTATAATATGACACACAGAAATGCTTTTATCCAGTTCAAAAAGTAAAAAAAAAAAGAAAAAGAAAAAGGGTTTGGACGTCATTGAATTCAAATACACATGTATATCGCTGCCTCGTGTCCACATGCATTAGTTTTTCCTAATACCTGCCTGTTTTCCCGAAAAGTCACATTAGCATGCGGCGAATTTCCATATTTGTCCAGGGCACTTCTTGCCTGCTTTCGGAGTCAACTATATTCATAAGTACAAGCCGACGGAGCCGTGGGGTTTGGAAAGCTAGTGCCGATGTGTATTCATATGTGTGTGTGTGTGTGTGTGTGTGTGTGTGTGTGCGCGCGCGTGCGTGCGTGCGTGTGTGTGTGTGTGTGTGTGTGTGTGTGTGTGTGTGTGTGTGTGTGTGTGTGTGTGTGTGTGTGTGTGTGTGTGTGTGTGTGTGTGTGTGTGTGTGTGTGTGTGTGTGTGTGTGTGTGTGCATGTGTGTGCATGTGTGTGTGCATGTGTGTGTGTGTGTGTGTCTTTTTGTGGGGCAATGCTGTTCCTGGTCCTGGTCTTGCTTTTTTTCATGGACACCAAACTAAAGTCAAATACGCAGAACTGGGGGATGAGTTGAAGTCAGTGCTAAAAACCCACGTTGACAGTTTTATCAGTGCTGTGCAAATTTCTCTCAGTGCTCCAGTGCCTCAAATAAGCAACATAATTCCACTATACACGGAACGCTATAGGACTATGAGGAAATTTTTCATCCAACACAAAAATTTTTGCAGATTAATCACAAAAATAGCATTTTAAAGATTAAAGATTTACAGCAACCAATTAGCAGTTGGTCCTTGGTCAATGGCTAATCATGAATAGCAGCCAATTAGCCGTGATTTTAGCAACTGACCCAAACGCCATATTTTAGGCACTAAGTGATCAAGTGAAAAAAACCCAAAACAAAACGAACAAAAAGACCAGTAAATGCACAGCCCCACACTCCCTCCCAGCTCTAGTATATAATCAATCGGACCTTATTTTGAGGGTCAGAAACAGGGTTTAGAGAAGCAACGGGATGTTACTGTGTTCGATTATGTTCAGTTAGGAAACATACAAAGTGCCAGTTTGTCACAGACAGCGCTCTTCCATGTAATAGAGACTCGAACAACTCCTCGTGGTTGTACACCTCGGCCAACCGGCTGAGTTCCAGTTGACATCCATGCATAAGGATATAATCAAAAATGTAACTACGTGTCACGGTGACGCTCAGCTACATCTTTTTCCGGTGTGAGCATCAGACTATGGCGTAGGCTACGGTGTAGGGTACACGGCTACGCTATAGGTACGGCGTAGGTTCGATGCAGAAGCAAAAATTCCTGAAAAAAACAAAACAAAAAAAAAAATAAATTGCCTTTAATTAGCTCAGACTTTTTAACTCGGCTGCACAGAGGATCTAGATGATCCAAGATCAGTGTCGCTAATTCAGTAACCAACCAAATGTGAAGTACGGTCACGATCTGCCCATCGGTTCCTGAGGTAAGTTGCTGAAAACAGGCCAGAGAAGTGCTTTTGCAGGACATTACAATGTCACAGTGAAGCTGACCCTTTGACCTTTTGGATATAAAAGGTCATCATTTTATCTGCCTCTCCGACCACGGCGGCATAAGCACAACTCAGTCTCAGCATCACAGTTCATGATGGGCCGCGAGTGCATTAATCTTCATGAATGAAATAACATAACAGGAAGAAGTGATGATAACGGCTGAGAGAATAGAAAGACACTAAATTAATCTCACACAGCCCAGTCACTGTGCTTCCCTATCGACGGTTCTGGCTAACACAACAAACTGCTGCTTACTTCAACACAGAGCAGACAGAGAGTGACGCCATCATCCCACTGAGGTTGTAAAATCCGGTAGCCACTCTCCTTTCAGCTCCGCTTTTGGTCTCCACCAACTACCAAGGAGAAAACTGTCCGGCTCTATGCTAAATGTTCCACTTTCTCTGGCAGCCACTTGATCATTACAGCTTTTGTGAGGTTTTTTTTTTCCCGCATAACACTTACTCTTGTTTTCTCTCAGCATTTGATTCACCGCTTTAGCCTGACACATTTGGTGTTTCTGACAACACCAGATAAACAAATGTGGCCTGTCTGAAAGTAAAAAGAGAAAAAGAAAAAGAAAAGAGAGAAAGAGATAAAAAGTGAGCCAGAGGATGAAGAGGCAGCGAGGTATGTAAAAGAAACAGAGGAACAGACTGACAGTGAGATAGCGGCAGTGGGTGAACAGACGCTGGAGATACTGTACGGATAGCGAGGAAGAGAGAAAAGGATAAAAAAACCAGATCAGCTCAGACAAAGAGCATTGGTAACTCTGAAACTTGAGCCATCTGCAAAGTCTTTCTACAAAGAAACAAAAAAAGTTTCTGAAATGTTTTCATGTCATGGGATCAGATTTTTGTCCCAGACTGGCTGGAGCCCTTGATCCTCCCAGAACAGCTGTCCTCTGAATCCTCAACTAGCGTGAGCCTGTGTATATATATATGTGTGTATATGTGTGTGTGTGTGTGTGCGTGTGTGTGTGAGTCTCACCTGTAGGCTGCCACAGAAGTGATAGATGCCAGGGTCTGTGTTGATGTGGTTGTCGATGGTGTTGGGGTTGCGTTCGCGGCTCCTCTGGTAGGGAGTGGTGGTGGAGGTGGTGGTCTGGACGGGGGACATCGGCTGCCACACGCCCACATCTGTCCCGTTCCCGAAGGCCTGGATGGCATTACCTGGGGGGGGGGCAGATCTTATTATCTCTGAAAGGCGAATGGTTTCCTTTTTAGGAGATGGGTTGTAGACACAAAGTAGACATAGCCCTGAAATCATTAGGTCAACAAACTGATGCTCGGCAAGTAATAATCGACAATCAATGGCACATTTATCCTGACAAAGATGTCCACAAACCATAAGTATATTTTGACTTCTTCGGATTATAAAGGCACCAAACAGATCTCCTGTTGAGTCTGAATGGGGGAAAAGCTTAGCCGGTATTCTGACACCCCCTGAAGAACCACGACGTGATACCGAGTAGGTCCCTTTAGCACCGAGCTGGATCCTTTCATCAATCATGCTCTCGTTAGTCCCAAAGTTAGAATAAAGCTTTATACGGCGCCGGCCCAAAACCATAATTAAAGGTGAGTTAGGAGGTACTTAGGTTTTGTTATCACTTCCCTCCATTATAAATTCACCACACAGTCAAAAAACCTGAGTGCTGATGTGGCTATTTACCATTAGAGTCCATTAGTGGCCCTATTAATAGCCTCCTATGGCTTTGATGTAAAAAGACACACACACACACACACACACACCCACATCAGAGGGGAAGTTGAGCTTTACAAAGACGCCGCCTGAACGTAATGATATTCTCCCCTACAACACTGAATTATGACCCCGATACCGTGTTGAAGGAAGTGAGAGCCGATCTGCATAACGGCCCTTTAACCCCACTGAAATATTCATGCACGTCAGCCAATTTGAGAAGGCAAACGGTTATGTCTATATGTGATGTATAGAAATGTTTAAGAGAGATCAGGTTGTTGTTTTTTCATTCTATTCTTTGCCGAATTTAATGACTAATACGAAGAAAAACAAAGTATGTCTGTAAAAGATGATAAAGCAGAGATGCTTGGGTATAAGACAAAACCCAAACCTCCAGTGGTGTTTCATATATAAGATGTGGGTAAATAGATTAACAACTGTGCAAACAAACACTGTATTTTATCTGTCTCACATTAAAATAAAAGTTTCTCAGTGCGAGTTTCCTTTGACACAGTCTTTTCTTTCCCTTCGTCTCCCTGTACAGATTCTTTAGATAGCTCGAACGGCTCCTACTATTAAATGACAAAAAGTCTGGGCACTCCGGGTCAAAAGTTTTTGTTGCTGTGAATAGTGAAGTGAGTAAAAAAGGAACCGATTTTCAAAAGGCATAAAGTTAAAGATAAAAAAAAGAATCTTCTCAATGTTTAAGCAAGATTAATGTATTATATTTTGGGTTTTTTTGCACGTTTAGAGCAAAAAAAAAGGATAGGAGGAAGACTATAGGAAGATGGCAAAGTTTTTTCAGGCAGCCCTTTCCTCAGTTTGTAATATAATTAAGAAATGACAGTTAAGAGGAACAGTGGAGGTCAAGTTGAGGTCTGGAAGATCGAGAAAACTACTTGCAGGAGAAAAGACCTTCGGGAAGATTGATCAGACCCTGGAGTGGCGACGAACCGTTCTACTGTGCAGCAACGCCTGCACATATACGACCTTCATGGAAGATTCATCGGAGAAAAACCATTCCTGCATCCTCACCTCAAAATTCAGCATCAGAAGTTGGCAGGGGAAAATCTAAGTCTGAAGCATTCTGGAAACAAATCCAGTTCACTGATGAAGTTTAGTTAAACTTTTTTGGCTGCAATGAGCAAAGGTACGCTTGGAGAAAAGAGGAGCAGAATTTCATGAAAAGAAAACCTCGGCAACTGTTAAGCACAAGGGTTGGATCGATGAAGCTTCGGGCTTGTGGTGCAGCCAGTGAGAAGAGGAGGCCTCTAAAAACAGGATAATGATCCTGAACACAACTCAAAATCCATTGTGGACTACCTCAAGAGGAGCTAGCTGAAGGTTTTGACATGGACCTCATCGTCCCCCGACCTAAACGCCATCAAAAACCTGTGAATAGACCCCAAAGGAACGGTGCGAGCAAGACGGCCCAAGAATCTCACATAACTAGAAGCCTTTTTCGACGAAGAACGAGTTTAAATCCCCCTAAAAATCAGAGCTGAGAGGCTCTTATCTGCTACAGAAAGTGTTTACAAGCTGTGATACTTGCCAAAGGGGGTGTTACTAAGTACTGACCGGGGTGCCCAACCGTTTGGATTCTGAAGTCGGAGGATTCGCTGATTTAAGTCCAGACCTCTACACTGTAGCATCTTAAAGCCCTAAAGTTCATCCTTTTCAGATGCAACACTCGTCCTTCAGATGTCGTGAGGGGACGACTTGATTTGCGGGTATCTCTCTCGTCGGCGACGTGTCCTTGCCTCTTCTCGCGGCACCGATGCCGATGCGTTCCCTAATTCCCGCCTACCTAGATCTAGATAGTACCTTAAGCAAGAGGAACCAAGGTATTCTAAGAGCGTGATCGGCATCTCAGCAGGTCAGCATTGCCCTCAGTGCCCTCAACAGTTTAACGTCTGATTGTTATTCTGACGGAGAGACATTAGAGTAATGTGGATTTCTCGGATCTCGGGGTACTTTCTGACAGCTGACCAGTTCAGAGCCTCGGTGCACAGCAGGGTCTCACCATCCTATTTCTTATCCCTTCCCCCCTGTGAAACTGGCTTCTGCTTCAAACTCACCCTGACCTAGAAAGAACCTCTGAGTTAGTTCCACTCTGCACATTTTATAAACTCCACCATTAATCTCGGAGTACGTGGAACCGGAGACTCCCCTCGCTTCGTCTGCTGTCGGAATTGACCTCTGGTAAGACCAGACATCCCGAAAGATTGGGAAGAATCTCTCTGTGTCAGACTCTCTTCTCTGTGTCTTGCATGGACAGAAACTGACTTCTGCTTTCCTTTTATTTGGAATCTATAGAGCTATAAAGGTGATTACTGTGATATAATTAACAGAAGGAAATTACAACTGATTTTATAACTGAAAAAAACAACCATAACAAAACAAAAACAAACAGAATTTTTCTTTTCTACATTACGATTCAGTCAGTTTGTTGATTTTATTGTGTATATATTGTATGTGTTTGTATATATGTTTTTAGGGAATTAGGATAGCACACAAAAGCACTGGCTTTAAAATGTTCTTCAAACCAACAACTCTTCGCTTAACACCTAAAGCGTTGAAAAACGTATAAGAATCTGTCGCTAGTGCCAGAATTTATACCTGAGATGCAATATTCGGCACAAAATACATCATTTTCGTGTGCATATTTATAGCATGTGTGGCCTACGTGGTGGGTGGATTTATGCCAAGGCAGCAGACGTCCAATGAGCATACTGTAAACACTGATCGGCACCTAGGCCTAATTATTCCATGTGGCTGAAACAGTGTGTTGAACCTTGGGAGGTCATGTGTGCACGTCCACTTCCTTATTCTTGATGTTCTAGTAAGTGCAGCGTGAAATATTGAAGCGTCTACCGGTTCCTGCCTGACACCTCTCTTTATACAGTCCAATCGTTCTCCTCCTGGTTATTTCTAATCAACTGAATTTCCTCAGGGAAGAGGCTCCAGTCAGCTATTACAGAAACACTCCGAACACAAATTGGTTTTGAGTTTGTTTGTAGATTAAATATCTATCCAAAATTACAAAGCAAATTACAAACAAATCCTCTCTAAAAGCACATATTTGTACAAATGCAATTATACGGAATATGCATTTTCATTTTCACAGTGCAGACCACTGCATACTTTCAGTAGCAGAGCTGCATTTGATCACGATAGCGAGTTGTTCTCATTGTCTTAAGTGAAACCTAAAAACCTTCCGTGTGCTACACAGAAACATGATATAGTGATGCCTCGTGGCTGAAAACGTCATCCACAAGCAGCTAACGTCAATGTATCGTCCACCGAGGGTCTGGTGGCGCTTGCATCGACGAACCTTATCGGCGGGACGTTTTTGCCATTTCTTTTTTTAATGGTTTCACTGAACCCCATTCAGATTAAACCTAAAGAAGCGAAGGTATTAGTTTCAGGGCGCAGCACTAATCTCTTGAGTGTATTTGGATGATAAACCCAAACACACACTCTAGAGCTTATGGCTTTTATCAATAGATTCAATGCGGTGAAACTGGCAGCTCTGCTTCTGTTTAACCAGGATAAATACGAATGATTCACGGCCACTGGGGACTGGACAAACACTACGATATATAAGATACTGTATGTACAGCGTATTGGGGCTATACCTTCCCACCTTACTACAAAACTAACTTACACACACGCTTTTGAACTTATACTTTGAACTCCTCAACATGCAGTTCATCCTGACCTTAACAACCAAACCTTGATACTGTACCTGACGGATAATTTCAACTTTACACTCACTGTAGTCAAACCTGTAAACTTCTATTGCAAGATACAATGACAGAAGACACACACTGGAGCATGATCACCCCTGGCAACGCTGGTTAAAGGCCTGAAACGTCCCATAAATCGGAGAAAGGAATGTCAGCTCTCAGGATGTGTTTTCAAATTAGACCCACCTGGGCTTTAAATCAGAGATCAGAGAGGGTTATAGGCAAAAAAAATCGAAGGCAAGAAGCACCCTGAAATTCTTGAGGTGGTATTTAAATGCCTCATTAGGCCACTAAACTACAATGCGCAGCCCACTCAAGGGTCTTCTGGGAGCTTCATCATCTCTTTTCCCCGAGAACGGACCACGTCATCAGATTTGACCCTGGGACCATATTAGCCACGTACCAACGACATGGGGACATAAAAATCTGATGGTAATTGGTAGACCTGTGGTTGTTTACCGGACAGCCGCTGGGAGCCGGAGTTCCCGGTCCAGGGTCAGCGCTAATCTTGTAAAAGTAAGCAAGAGCAAAACCCCAAACTCAACCCTGACTCCCATGTCCACAACCTCTAAAACCAACCTTTAGTCCTCTTTACCGAGAGGGAAGAGGTGGAACGAAGGATATTCCACAAACACGTCTAAAACGCCGATTGGTCCTCAAAGGATAACACGAGCCCACAGACAAACACCGACACGCATTTTTTTAAAAGCGCCAAACCATACATTAATTTAACCTTCGCCGCTGCAAACAGTGGGGCGCATTTGAACAAACATGATATCATCTTCCCGCCGCAATGGATAATTGTGTTAGCAGCGTGAGTTCGCCCGCACCGCCACTTTATCTCACTTCGTGTGCATGGGGTTTACTGTAATACCAGGATTATGATCATGTTGGAGGGTTTGACCTTTGCATGTATCCAGTGCATGCACTGCAAATGGGGGGGCGTCACTCCGGAAAAGCTTTGAATACATTAGAGCATCGGTGTCTTCTTGAGAATATTAAAGCAGCGGTTTCCAATCTGCGGGTGGAGACCCCTCCAGAGGGGTCGCAAGGTAACTTGCAAGGAGATGTAAGTAGAATAATATGATAAGAAAATAGGAAAAAAAAATCCCACCTTCTAATCTTTTGAGGGGGGGGGTCTTGTGAACTAATGGATTATGGCCTCCAAGGAAAACGTTTGATTAAAGTTGACAATAACTCAGGCTATGACGCAGCCGTTGACGATGGCCGACGTGTGGGAGGGCAAAGAGCCAAAGTGGTTGGGAACCGCCGTGTCAGAGGATGCTGACACTAATACGTGTCCGTCCGGAGTACGATGTGAAAACGAAGGCCGACCATCCGTCCCGCGAACCCTCTGAACAATAACAGATCTGAAACGCAGCGCGAGAACGTAACGTCCTCCCTCCGTCTCTCGCTCTCTCTCTCTCTCTCTCTCTCTCTCTCTCTTTCTCTCAGTCTTTCCATACTCTCCCTTTCCGCCTGCACTTTTCTTTTCTCTCTAGTCATGACCCTGTAGCCAGCATGTGTCAGGATCTTCAGAGTTGTCAGTTTCGGTTACTGCTGAGCAAGCTTAATGAGAGCTGGAAGAGGGAGGGCACGGGAGGAGGGAGATGGAGACGGGGAGACGGGGGCGGTGGGGGGGAGGTTGAGCAGGAAAGAAAAGTGAGGTGAAGCATGAGCGGCAGGAAAACAAGTAAAAGAAGGGGTCATAATGGGGAGGAAAAAGTTGAGACTAATTATGAAATGTCAGAGGAGGCGTCTTCCTCCACTTTGACCCTCGATTGTCTCCGTACAGTGAATAAAAGCAAACACTAAACCCACGGAGAGAGAAAGCTGGTTTTAACCCAGTTTAACCCTCTCTGATCTGGAAAATCTCACTTCGAAACGCACAATCAGATGCAGGGGGGAAGACACAAGCGTCTGACAGTTAGACAAGGACGCACATACAGGAACGCTGACGATTATCCGCGGCAGGCCGAGCCTGCAACCCTGACCTGTGAAACGACAAGAGAGAGCGGAGAAAACACGAGGAAGGAGGTGAAAAAAGAGAGCGGATGAGGAGGAGAGCGGGTGAAAACGTCCCGTCGGCGTCGGCGTTGTCGTCTCCTCGTCCGGCAACTTTCAACCTGACCCTGACGGGAAAATCAAAGCGCCCCCTTCGTTCGCGTTGAGCTGAGCCGCCGAGCAGCAGCAGCAGCAGCAGCAGCAGCAGCTCATCCCGTGTTCATCGCGACCAAGGCTCCTTATTTCGAATGCAAACCATTTACTGGGGCGTTCAGCCGCTTAGGAACACGCTGAGCGATTGATCGCTTAATACAGGTGTCTCGCAGTTGATTGCTCCGTCGATAGAATACCCAGCGCCCCGATTCATTAGCGGAGAGCGACTCGGCCGCTGAAAGTTTGTAAATGAACAGACAGTGGTCGATGTGCGCTACTCTTCAGGAATATTTGATGGGATGCCGGCGAACTGCGAACGGCTCGGAGTCATGATCGCGTACCCAAAGCTCACCGAGACCCATCCACAGATTCCTCGGGTTGGTTTTCAGGTCAGCTGCTGCTGTGAGTGTCAGCGCTTCATCCCATCATCACGGTTGTTGTCGAAGGTGTTTCGACAGGATCCGCCGGAATAAGCTAACTAATTGCTCCGGCCAACGTTCAGCGCTGACACCAAGTGTCCTCGGATGAAACGTCCTCTAGTATGAGTCCATTCTCAGGGTAGAGTTTGTATCTCGGTCCCCAGCTGCTGTTCGTGTGCGTGGAGAGGCACCGTCTCTATTGTGAGCCTGTCGCTGTGTTCGGGGTTTGCCGTCACTTTATTGAATCTGCGCCACTTATCAAATCCACATCCCCTCTTTGGTTTTATTAAACGTCTTAACGAAACACGCCAATATCCCCGATGCAAAACCATTATGCTGTTGAAGTTATCAATATGATTTTAACTGGGGTTTTAACTGGGAGACTCTGCCTCCGAGGTGGTTTTTCTTACAACCACCTTGGTCTTGTTGAAGTGAAAGAAATAATAATCTGCTTGTTTGAGAGCGAAGGGTTTTCTCTGCACCATAAATGATGTTTGGTTGGCGACAGATGCCAGTTTACAGAGGCATCGCCAAGTAGACAACAGCCGAGTTATTTACTGAATCGACAACAGTTGATCCGGCTGCTTATCAGTTTCATTTCAACTGATGAAAATGGCAATTAGGCAATAAGTAGGAAATAAGCCTGCTACCTGAATATTTACATTCAGGTTAGTTATGTTTTCTGGTTAGGAAAAAGGGACACAAGATTCGATAAGGGAATAGATCAGCTCAGCGCTCAGCAAATCCCCCGTTTTATCAAGCTTAGACACCTGATTCAAATGGAAACGGTTATCGTAGCTCGGCCGTATCTGCATCAGTCTGTGCCTTCAGCCTGAAACAATGGGTGGATGCACTCTCACGTGAAAACCTGGATGCAATCTTAGCCCATTAACTATTTACTGACCCCTCTTACCTCCTCCTCGAAAGGTCAGTGCATTGTGGGATCGTTCTTAGTGCTCGAGCGTCATCCCGTTGGAATCAACGCAGGGTTTTTCTGTATTGTGAAAACAGTTTTGATTGTGAGGAATGTCAGTGGATCTTGTACTGGATCTGGTTGTCAACCGTCCTTCAACCAGACCCGGGCACAGGTGATCATGGGCATTCGTCTGGGGTAAGTGTCTAGAGCGGGATACCCCCTACGCATGCCCCGCGTTCTGACCTCACGCGAGGGATTTCATTACGCTCAGACCGCATCACGCCGACGAACAGCGCCGGCAGCGCCCCCACAGCCCGAGAGGAGCAGAACTGGCTGTGGTTACACTGGCGTAGGCTCTCTTAACCACGGCTTGGTCGGGACGCCCTGCAGCCTATGGAATTAACACGTGTTGGCGTACATGAGTGTGTGTGGAATAGGAAGAGAGAACGTGTGTGTGTTGGGGGGGGGGGGGGGTTAATGAAAGTCATTGTGTAAGAGGGTTGGATGAGAAAGCTGCTTTCTGCCAAAGATCTGGAGCACAGTTGGGGGGGGGGGGGTGCTGCAGTACGACTGTTTTTTCACTATAATGCAGGAATAACAATGCGAGCAACGCGATGGGATATATTTGGTGAGGGAGGGGGGCGGGCCGAGAGAGAGGAAAAGACAAGCGATAGAAAAGAGAGGATAAAAGTGCAAAGGGGGGGGGGGTCGAGCAGAGGCGGATGAAAATAGAAAGCGGCAGAGGAGGACTCAGAAGAACAGATAAGCCTGAGCTGGAACAGAAAAGAGGCGCAGACGAAAACAGGGAGGGTCAGAGGGATCGACTCACGCAGGCAGGTGTTCTCGGTGAAGAACTCGGTGAACCTGTCGCACTCGTCCTTGTTGTTGCCGCTGCTGCTGCAGTCGCAGTAGGGGGACACGCTGATCTTGGGCGAGCGCAGGTAGTTGGGAGTCATCACCGTACCTGCAGCAGGCGGACGCAAAACGCAGCGTGTCATTCAGCGCATTCATCCGCTAAAAAAAACCTGATGCGTGAACAAGGATTCACTGTGAACTGCTATTGTCAAGAACCCACAATATGTGGCTGACTGTGAAGAACAAGGAAAAAAAGAATATTTAAACCGTTTAAGAGTCAGTTATCATCCTCCTTAAACAATAAATGCCACAATAACAAAGTTAAGTCATTGCCACATTTCATTGCCCCCCCACCCACATGTACATGAGTAGTGCAGCGCAGTGTGGTGGAGTTTCTGCGGGAAGCAGAATGCAGACGAGCCAGAGTGAAGAATAGGCTTTTCTCTCTGCAGGGAAAAGTAAATAGCTTCAGTCAGTGATTTCTCGCTCCCCCGATGGATTGTTCCCTCGCACTGGCTGCGCTCCAAAGACGGGCCTTTTTGTTTTGCAGTGGGCAGAATGAATTGGCGCTGTGTGGACAGTGTGTGTGTGTGTTTGTGTGTGTGTGTAGTTGTGGTCCGGTTCAGCGTCTCGTGAGGACTAATTTCTTGACAGCCTGCTGCCGTGGTGAGGACACATAATGGGAGCTGGGAGGTCAGATTGGCTGGTCCACGTCGGTGATTGAGACCGCGGTCACATATGGGGCTGGGGGGAGTCGGGGGTGGAACAAAAGGAAGGGCAAGCCGGGTCTCGGTTTCGTAGTTTTTGTCCGTCATTTCTATCAGTCGTAACGTTGTGGTCAACGAGTTAATTGCTGAGGTCTGGAGACACAGTGGAAGTCTAAATGCAGTGGTTCAGGAAACATGATCCACGCTCACGTGGACCAACACTGGATCCATGCTTCCCCGTCGAGCCCACTGAGGCGTCCTACACAATCGTGAGCATTTATGCTTCTGCGTTGGCGCCACTCTGCAGTGACGCCGCCAACCCGCCAGTTGGTTTAGACGCCACCGCGTCGGGTTTCTTCGCTTCGTCACTTCGAAACGACGGCAACTGGAACCGAGCGGATCTCGATGGAGTTGGAGCCGACGGATGTTGAGCAGCAGTTTTAGTTTAGTTTTAAGTTAATGCGGCGCAGAAACTAAAGCAGACGTCAGGGGAGACGTCTGTACGAAGCCGGAAATGCGATGCTACCGAGCCGACCAATCACAGCTCTTGCGGTCTGCAACGCCACGATGTGTAGTTTACATTTTTTTGGGAGATGAACGTCAGGCTCCGGTGTAGGTTTGAAACAGAGGCATAAACTGGCCTTTAGAAACGAACCGAAGTTACGAACGAAGTTACTTAAAAGAGGAAAATCAAGACAAAATTGTGAAATTATGACCCAAAATGTCCGCCGTAAACACCCGTCACGCCTCCCAGTCCCGCCTCCTGCCACGACTTTGACCCACTGTGCTCGCCGTAATTTTGAACAGTTTTTCTGGTAAATGATGGATTATTACGATGTCTCAGAGCGCTCACTTTCAGCTTGAACTCCAGATAAAGTTGAAGTGATCGGGACAAGCTTGTTGACCACATGTCGCCCGACAGCTCAAGTCCGTAGTCTCGTCGGTTTCGTAGTGGTGTTGCGTCATCCCCAGATCTCAGCAGCTCTTTTTGTCAGGTCGGATTTCAGCGTTACCTTGCTGACATCGCCCCCCAGCAGCCAGATCTCAATTTTTCTATGCTGATAAAACTTTCCTCCAACTCTTCTTCCCCCGAGAACCCCCCTTTTCTTTCTTTCTTTTTTTTGCTTAGTGAGTCCATTTCAACCGGGACATTTCCACCACTTTTTTTAACTCAGAGACATATATCAGAAGTGCTGACCAAACACAAACCTCCACCAGCAGATTCCGGCAACAGTTCCCAGAATTCAGCGCTCGCTTTTTGTTAGCTCAGTCTTGTCGGAAGCAACAGAAACAAGATCCGGGTTCTGGAGGGATCCTCTGAGGAGGATCAACCGCGACCCCCCGGCCTGAACTCACCGATCAGACCCGAGTACGCCAGGAGGCAGTCGGCGTAGTTCTCCTTCAGGCAGCCTGACAGCGAGCGGGGCTCCGGCTGGCAGTTGACGAAGAAGTCGGCCAGTCGCGACCTGCAACACACACACACACACACACACACACACAGATCAAGAAATGCTTCAGAGCCAAACATGATTATCGCTCTGGCAGATTTTAAATGAGGAATGCCACAAAATGCCCCCCCTCATACTTCCAAATGTGTATGCTGGAAGTCATTTCTCTCAATGCAATTAGCCTCCTTAATGGCCGCCTTTCGGTGGAGCGAGATGACCCTCCTTTACGTCTGCCACAGCCCTTTTATATCCTGGACTGAATGAGGCTTGAGGCAAATTCGCCGCCAGGCCTGTTTTGTTTCATTCGCTGCCCTCCCCAATGTTTGTTTTTTAAGGTGCAGTGGCACGTGAAATAGAAACGGACTATGGAGAAATTCCCCCATTTGAAGTGAGACTTGAGTTTGATACACTGGGCTCTCCCATGCAAAACCTTTTTAAATGTTGGGTTTGGGCTCAGAAATCTTTAGGAAAAGTCTTTTTTTTCCTACAATCTGGATCTTAATTTAATTATCTATTTGTTTTTTTTTTCTGCAGTTTTGTCCATCATCCCTTTTAGAAAGATCCGTCTTTAATATAGTTGAGATATTTTCCAACCGGGGCAGGAACACAAGCAGTCAGGAGATCAAAAGGTGTAAACAAAGCTGGAGCTTAGTAACATAAATCATGCATTTGACTGACAAAGCAAAATTAAGTGCAAAATGTTGGTTATAATTTATAATTCCAGAGTAAAACTGTATGTTTGTAGAACAAAAGTGGAAAAAAAAATGGGACGAAGTCGAATGAGCAAGCCAACCTGCAAAAATGAACGGAAGTTCCCAGAAAGATTCAGCAGATTTCCTCACAATTCTTTTCAGTTTCCTCGTCATAAATAAATAAAAAT
This sequence comes from Istiophorus platypterus, assembly GCA_016859345.1. Taxonomy (NCBI): domain Eukaryota; kingdom Metazoa; phylum Chordata; class Actinopteri; order Istiophoriformes; family Istiophoridae; genus Istiophorus; species Istiophorus platypterus. Next base: position 2,509,700 of record CM029124.1, read on the forward strand.
GCTTCTCTGAATCTATTATTAAATTATTTACAACCTGCGTGATCGTCTGACGGCTTGTGCTCCCACAGTGTCTGCAGCTCAGTCCCCTGATCTCACTTACAAAGTCGGAGAGTGAAACGCTTTCAAAATAAAACTGAGGTGGTAGAGTGAAAGTAAAACAGCAAAAAAGGAAAGAAAATGTGAGGACTTTTTTTTTCCTGCTCATAAATACACAGATACTCAGCACAACTGGTGCTGAGGAAAAAAATAAAAACACACTCAGAAGTATGGTCTCTGAAGGGGAGCAGATTTCTGTGTTTATCTGAATGAGACAGTTACAACCTGCTGCCAGGCATGAGTCGAGAGCATGCACCAAAACACACACACACACTCACACTCACTCACACACACTCTGAAATATATGCACTGACAGTGTGATCTATCTAATCGCGCCAATCTGGTACGGAGCAGAGCGGCGCATAGTGAGAGTTGTCTGCAGCAGCCAGCAAGCCTCACCTGGCATATGGCGAGGGAGCCCGTGGTAATGCATGGCTTTAATCTATCTGTGCTGACTGACAAATGGGCTGGGATGGGGGGGCTGTGGGAAGGGGGGCTGCGCTGAGACCTGTTGTTCGGCCCTGAGCGTATGTCTGATGGATGAAGAGCGCCGGCGAGAAAAAAACACGACGGCGATGGAGGGAGGGACGGACCGACGCTCGCGGTGTCTGGGTTTAGTGTAGCCGTGCTGCTAGCTGTTAAGTGGAGATGGAGTGTGTGTGCTTGTGTGTGTGTGTGTGTGTGTGCGTGTGTGTGTGTGTGTGTGTGTGGGGGGGGGGGGTGGAGAGGGAAGGGGGACGTGAGGCCACAGGCCAAATGGAGCTCATTTATGATGCCTAATGCTTCCATTTAATCCCAGAGAGCTGCGAAGCCGCTGGCTAAAGGCACCAGAGACTGAACACACACACACACACACACACACACACACACACACACTCTCCACAGCGAGGGTGATGTCACATGTCCATCACTGAATTACTCCTTTAAATGACAGCTGACTTTACTGACTTTAAATGACAGCGCTCTGCAGCTTTTCTTAGCACATTGTGTGTGTGTATGAGTGTGTGTGTGAGTCTGCATGTGTATGAGTGTGTGTGTGAGTGTGTGTGTGTGTGTGTGTGTGTGTATCTGAGACTCCAGCTGTTAAGGCAGACAATTTATTTCTGTATTTCTGCTGCTGTCGGTGACTTTAGTGACTGTACAATGAAAGAAGGTGTCCAAAGGAAATTTTGTTATTTTTCAGTGTCTGTTGGTGTGTGTGTATGTTGCCACATTCACACTGTCGGTGATGTGCCTCACATTTAGGGATAAAAACCTCGACTTGGCTTTGCGGTTGAGTTTTGCGTGAGGTTTAACCTGGAGTATGACTCCAAGGGACTCAGGCACGGTCGCCATGAAAGACCAGAGGGCCTGAGACTGTGGTAACAACTCGGGCCCACACCATGTTAAACACGCCGAGGTGGTGGGGTCGACTCTGACGGGTCACGCCCCGCCGCTCTGCGCCGGTCGTGAGCCACGGCGTCCCTCGACCTGGCCTGCTGGTCGGGAGCCTGGTCCTCGTGTCTTCCCCGTCTCTCTGTCCCCTAGTTTCTTCCAGATAACCGCGAGAAGCTGCTCCCTACCTGCAGATGTAGTTGGTCTTGCAGGACGCCTGCAGCTCCAGGCAGTTGGGCTTCTGCTTTTCCTCGTACGAGCAGACGGGGACGATGGTCTGGCGCCGGCGTTCGGAGCACGCCGTCTGGTCGCTGAGGGGACACGAGCAGAACAGCATCCCGTAGCTGTGCTTCGGCGGGACCTGTCGGGCACAAGGACTCACGTGAGTTAGGGGAGCGAGCTCGTCTGCCTGAGCATCTCTATCCCCTTTGAGACGCCGGTTGGACTCTCAGCCCTCCTCACCCACATTCCTTCCCTCAATTTTTAATTTATTTTTTTAGCGATGAGGTCTGAATTTGTGCAGAACTATTTTGTCTTTGCTCTGTCAAAATTCTGCCAGCTCCCTCGGTTGAGCATCGATAATCCGGTAGAACGTAATCCCCAAATACCGAGGTAAAGGGATGCAATTATAGCCGACAAGGCCTTTTTTTCTTTTTTAGCTTAGCAACGGGGTAAAATTTCATAGATGGTTGTGTTGAAATGTCAAAACTTTTTGCTCCCTTGCCTGTTTGACGTCGCCTCAGCCTACTGTCGGCGTCAATAATTCCCGATGTTAATGGCGAATGATGCCGTAGACGGTAACAGCAGCTGTAACAACACGTAGCCGGGCTGCAATGCCAGAATGTCATCATACTTTTTTTCTGTTTTTATTTTATTATTATTTCTAGAGCAGACAAACTCAAAGCTTAAGGCTGTTCACACACAGAAATTCTCTGTTGTGGGAAAAACAAAATTATACATCACGCTAAGATTAACAATGCCACGCGTCCTTTGTAGTCCCGCATTTATTCACACTGTCGCTCACTTGAAGCGGTTCCAGAAAAGCTGTTCCAGGGGGACGTCACAGGAGCCGGGTTGCAATTACACAGTTTCACATCACCCCCCCTTTTTTTTTTTAATTTTCCTCGATATGGCGCCGACAGAAAACATCTTTTCTGTTTTGATGACTGAATCGATGTCAAAGCGCGGCGCATGAAAAAAACAAAAAAAAAAGGGGGCCGGCGTGATTATTTATCGCGACTTTGTCGGGCCTCTCTAACTCATCCACTTCAAAAAAAAACACAATCATCGTTTGTTTTGAAGCAGTTCTCTTTGTGATGGACATCGGGACTTTTATCAGATATCGGTTGCGTGTGTGCTCTTTAGTGTTCTTTGTTAATAATTTTTTGATGAGCTGTGTCAGAGGGGCCTCGCCTTGTCAAAGAACTGCCGCAGGGCCTTGTGGCACTTCCTCTTGTTGCAGACCTCGGCGGTGGAGACGCGGCTGGTGCAGGGGCTGATGTAGGAGGAGCGGTACTTCTTGCACGTGTCGTTCAGGTTGCAGGCCTTGGCGGCGTTCAGGCAGTTGTTCTCTCTGGCCACGGCGGGCTCACCTGAGGACGATGGGGAGGGGGGTAGAGGGAAAGAGGAGAAAGAAGGGTGAGATTCATGCAGACGTTTGACGAGCTTCACGGACGAAAAAAAAACAAAGGGTCATCTAATGAGAGGGAGCCGAGAAGTAACTGGGGGGAATTCGTGAGGAAAGGGTGCGTGAACCCGGTTTTTGTGGCAGTAAAACAGAAAATGTTTGAGCTGAACCGGAAACTCGGACAACAACGGGACGGTGCAACACGTTGTCGTCGCTCTGCAGCCGAAACAACAACAACAACATCATACATCAATATCTGTAGCGGCCTTAAAAAAAACAAAAACAAACAAACACTGGTATCAGTGGGGCTCTACACACACACACACACATAGAGATAGAGGGAGAGACTACACCCACAGATCATATCATCACGAAACAAAAGCAACTCAGCTCCCCAGGCTGCGGCGGAGAGGGAGAGCGGGCGAGAGACACCGACGTAATGATGTTTGCTCAAAACTCGCAGATAAACCAGCAACGCTTTCCTCCGTGTTGGTTAATGTTTGTTTTTTGTGTGTGTTCGGCATCTGTGTGTGTCTGAATGAGATGTATGTGTGTGTGTGTTTGCGTGTGTGTGTGTGTGTGTGTGTGTGTGTGTTTATGCTATGTCCTCATTTGTGATCTCAGTTCTTTCTCTAGGTCTGAATCAGAGAGCTGCCTCCATCCACGTGGTCCCGAAGGCGACCAGGGCGTGTGTGTGTGTGTGTGTGTGTGTGTGTGTGTGTGTGTGTGTGTGTGTGTGTGTGTAGGGTGTGTGTACAGTGTGTGTGTGTGTGTGTGCAGGGCTCCTGTAGTCATCAAAGTCTCCGGTGTAGCGTCCTGCTTGTCCGTCAGCGACTAATTGCCAGCGTTCTCCTCGATCCTGCTATTAATTAACATATTCGTGCCCCCCCCCCATTTTCTGGGGGGTTTTTGGCTGAAAATGGACCAAAAACAGCATTTTTCCCCTCTAACGAGCAACAATTTAAAAAGTGGACAAGGCCAATGTGGCCTTGTATTTTGTTGTTGCCGAGGGAAACGCTTGTTAATAAGATTCAACGCATCAAAGGTGAAGGGTGGAGAGAAAAGTGGAGGGGGGTCAAAAACAGGGCGGTGGGGGGGGGGGTGTTTTGGGGGTGGGCTGATGGTCCAGTGGTGTAGTTATTGGTGACAGGGACGACGCTGTTTGTTCTACTAGAGAGGAAGAGATCTCTAAGGTTAGTGCTTCTCCCAAAACCCCCCTCCAGCCCTTCCCAACCCCCCCACCCTGATGAAAAGCCACACTCAATGTCAGTTCATCCCATCACTCTGCTTTATTATCCTCAAGCTGTTTCTCTTTACTTTCACCTTTTCCTTCCAGCTGCTGCCCCCCTACCTGACCCCCCCCGGTTGTCCTGCCTCCTTTGGTCCACACTTCCTCTTTATCAGTTTAAAGGTTCATCTGGCTTTAAAACCTCCTTAGCAAACAGTTTTGTACCAAAATAAAATAGCTCGCTCTTTACTAAGTTAACATTTATAAATCATTCAAATATGCTGCTAAAATGTATCTGCAAAGTAAAAACATAAAAGTGTCAATTATGTACGTCACAAAGATCATTTTTTTAGTTTAAGTAGAATGTGTCAGACGACTTTATTCTCCGACCATTTGAGACACAAAGAGCGTCCTTCTTCAATGTTCATTCGTCAAAGCGTCTCCATGTTCATTTACAGCTCTCGCTCCTTCTCCCCATTCGCACTATATATTTATATATTTTTTTATCTTTTTTTATTTTTTTATTTTTTCTCAAGGCTGCACTGTAATCTGTCATTTTAGCATGAAAGATTAAACAACAAAACTGCCGCAGCTAAAAAAAAAAAGGAAAAAGTTAATCCACTTATGTTCACATAATAACAACAACAGACTTTTGTTAATGTCAGTAATGACAGTTGCACAGTGGTGTTAATGAGGTTTTTGGAGAGGGAGCCTTTATTTCCAGCACCGACGACGACAGGAACAAACATGCACACACACACACACACACACACACACACACACACACACACACACGCACACACACGCACACACACGCATACGCACTTACTCACACACACACACGCACACACACGCACACACACGCATACGCACTTACTCACACACACACACGCACACACACACTTGCACTCTACGAATATTTCAGTTTACACAGGTTCGATTTTTTTTTTTTTTACTTTTGTGAGAATTTCTGGATAATATTTCTGGTATTAAATCATATTTCAAATAATGAAATAAAAATAAAAATAAAAATAAAAGAAATTAAAAGAAATGTAAAACTGCATCCGACTGTGTCAGAGCATGTAAAGTTAAAACCTCTGGATCCTGCTTCACCTCCAGCTGCTCGATTTCACACAGCGTCGCGCATGAATAACATGTATCTACACGGGTAACGTACATGGCTGCTCCCACGGAGCCTCGAATGGCGCCACTGCACAGGGGCATCGTGGAAAAACGCCACCTCTCCGCCGTCCACGCCACAAACTCTAGAGCGTTAAAACTCCACCGCTGCAGAAACTCCTTCCCTCCCACCTCCGCTCCTGACTCCAGTTTCCTCCTCCCCCTTTCTGCTCCGTCTGGCTCTTTTCTCCGAATCATCATCCACACGGATCAGACACAGGGACTCCATTCGCCTTTCTCTCGTTATATTTTTCATTTCTGTCAACAGCCTCGGATCGACTGGCTGTTCTCCTCCGTCAAGCCTGCAGCGACCCCCCCCCCCCCGGGTTGATGAGCATGGTTTGCGTTTCCCTCGGCTCTTTTCGTGATGTGTTGGCGGCTCGACCTGAAACTTTTCAACGTCTGAAAAAGGTCTAGAAACTTCGCACAGATCAACTTCATCTTCTTCTGCTGTTGATGATCTTTATGTATTTATAAAATATAATAATAATTCGAAAAATCAACAAAACAAAAGACAACAAAAGACAAGATCATTTCTTTCTCTCGAATAAACTCTTTTTTTCTTGCCGGGTTCTGGTCAAAATGACAAAGTACATCACGTACTCAACATTTAGCTTAAATGGAGAAGAGGAAGGAAAAAGGGAAAGAAGGAAATTTTTAAAAGTCACGGAGCAGCCGCTCAATCTTGTGTTGTAAGATTAGAGCAAAATAGTATCAGGAGTTTTAAAGACTCCTTGGGCTCCGACACCGGTGAGACTTTGCTTGTTTGGTGATTGACAGGGTTTGTCGGCTTCATGTTTCAGTGAATTGTGCCGCCGCCCAAAGGCCCGAACTCATGACGAACTCTGGCTTGGCGAGACTCAGTCTATCTGCCATATAAAGACTGACAGCCCTTCATGTAGCAGAGAGACCGAGATGAACCTGTCAGCGTCTCCTAATGGCGACGACGGCGAAGCCTCAACATAAACGAGCTCTCTGAGTTCGACTTCTGCTGTTCACAAGACAGACGATCGGCCAGCCGCAACTTTTAGCCTCGACCCAGAGGACATTACTATCACCACAAAGAGTGAGTGTGTGTGTGTGTGTTTGAGTGTGCCTGTGTGTGTGCGAGAGTGTGTGTGTGAGAGTGTGTGTGTGTGTTTGGGCTCCATCACGCTCTGAAACATGAACAGAGGTCAGGGGAGATTTTGACCCTTTTTAGAGATGAATGGGAACCAGCTTTCCTTGCAAAAAAACCTGCACATATCTTCGACTGTGTGTGTGTGTGTGTGTGTGTGTGTGTGTGTGTGGAGTCCCCACACACACACACACACACACACTCATCCGCACTCAAACATGAGGGTGGGTGTATCGTCTGTACCCTGCTGCGCCCCTAGTGTCAGCAAATACATCTGCTGAACTCCCCCTGCCCTCCTGGCAGATGGCATTGTCTCTCAAACGCACACACACACACACACACACGCACACACACACACACACACACACACACACACACACACACACACACTCATAGTGTGGTCTGACAGGGCCCTCACAGGGCTGGGGCCGGGGCCATCTGGAGGCCTGGTAAGGGGGAACGTGGCCCCCCGAGTGGCTCATGTTTCCGATTCAGGCTCAAATTGATTATCCTGTCGCCTGCTTCCTCCGGCCCCGCTGCCCCCCCCTGCCTAATATCAATTAGCATGGGACACCAACAGGGTCGGGCCCTGACCTCACCCGCCTCCGTGCCCCCCTCTCCTCGCCCTCTCGCCTCCTTCGCTCTCCCCCCGTGACTCCTCCGGACCCTGCCCGTCCGCGGCTCTGCTCGCTGGGCTCCTCTTTCATGTCTTCATCCGAGCGCTTCTGGACGTATTCCGATCATTACCTCCCTTCCTCCTTCCCCGTCATCATCATCCATCTCTAAAATTCTCTCTTGTGGCTCTCATTTCTCTTGTCTCTTCCTGTGTCTCACTCTTCCTCTCTGCCATCTGCCCCTTATTTTATTTTATTTATTTATTTTCCCTTTGGAGCAAAGTGAAGTCATTTAATGGTCCTCGTGACTTTTTTTTTTTTTAAGTTCAAATCTCCCCCGATCTGTGATAGAGGAAAAAAAAATTCCATCCTGCCAGTCTGTGAAAGGCAAATGATTACGAGCCGCTGCTCCGAGGTCCTGATCTTTTGACCATGTAAATTTTACTTACCATAGTTTCTGGGTCATTCTATTTTGTCACTGCATCAGGCTTATTTGGCTTTCAAATGCTATGATATTGACTTATGTGGATGATACACAAACTGGGCCAGAAATGGACCATTCAGTATTTGCAGTCAAAATCTGAGGTTTCCCTTTGCACGTTTCCTTTTTTCCATCCTATTTGTCCTCCTCATTTTTCTTCTCAATGATCCTCATCCCAAAGCACACGATCCCCTTCGGAGACTCGTCCATTTAGGAAACATGGACGCCGTGCGACACGCTCGGCCCAGACCATCCAAAACTCGGTCCAAGAAGGCCGGTCAGGCAAAACCAGGGGCCGGGACGCGCAGTAACAGAAGGGCCGGATCATCGGGGTCATCCCCTGGGGACCATCAATGCCCCAAACACATACGATGGCAAATATTGTGAAAACAATCCGGTGGGGACGCTTTCAAAGAAAACGTCCAAAATCCTCAAAGGAAACGTCGAGTTTTTCAGGTATGAAAGGGGGAAGCTCCAGCTTGTAAACATTAGTCGCTGAGTCTCTCTGAAGGTTTTCACAGTGTCCGTGATATGACCGTGCTATCGTTCCTCGCCTTGCTACAGTCGCAGTGTGTATGTAACCGTCCTCGTCACGGCTACTCTAAATGTAACCTCGTACCACTGTCCCTGCCACGTTCGCTAGGGGACGGCGGCCGACGGGCGCATTTGTCGTCTCGCGACTAGCCACATTTTCGGAAAACCCCTTTGTTTGCTAGGCGCGAGAAACGGGCAGGGATTTGACACTCGCTACACGCCGATCTACACCCAACATGCAGTGAAAGGGGGGAGAGTTTAAGACACGCTGCATATGTAGCTTAGTTAATGTCTGTAAATTTAGCGTCCTTTTGTATTTACACGTTTCCAGGCTGTGCTCAGCCCAGCTTAGCTCCGGGAGACTTCAGGTGGCGTTCTCCGCCACTGTCATCTTCGCTCGGAGGACGAACGGCGTTCAGTCCCTCCAGCGGAGCCCAGAGACGTGGAGAACCAATGACAAGGAGCACCGAAGCTGCTCTGGCAGTAAATGGTGGCCCAACACCTTTATGTTGGTTTTTCCTTTGACCTATCACCCGTCCATCGGTGCATGAATCCCCTAAATACTAAAATAAAAGGCTTAAAAGGTGTATAAGGTGTATTTATATAAAATCGTATGTGGCAGAGAAAACACAAACGTTTCCGATTACAAGTCTTTCTTTATGCAAATGTTCTATATTCAAAAATGTGCTCACGGAGGCAATATGTTTGCAAACAAATGCGACTTTTGTCGATAGGGATTATCTTGCTCTGGAATTGCATTCAGCAGCAAGTGAGGTATTTACCGCACAGACTGTTTGCTCATTGAATAAAATATCAAATCTGCCTTTTTTTTTCCATCTTTTAAAGTTGTTATTATATCACAGGAATTCATTTGGAAATCAAAAACAGCTAAGTTCCTTTTACTCGTATCCGTGGTATCCCCGTAGCGGAACAAGCGAGTCTATTACCCCCCCGTTTGCACAGCGGCAACGGGTTTAGTCCCGTCGTTTCGCGCCGATACGACGCCTGATTTCCCCCTTAGAAACTTCTTATAAACCCCTGAACCAGATCTGCCCCCTTGTCCTCGTCTGTGCACGTCTGGATTATTCACTGTGTAAATTACTTTCCCTGCACCTCCTTCCCACTTTGAGAAATTACAGCGCAGTCAGATTTGATAGAAAAAAAAAAATCTAACATAATAAACGAGGCCTGGGGTCTCCTCTCTGAGAATCTGCCCCCCCCCCGTTGATTATCCGTGGTGAGTTACACTACCATCTGCTTTAATGGGCTCCACACTCGAAAGTGCAAGACAAGCAGAAATGGAGGGAGCAGAGGGCTGGGAGAGCGAGCCCCGAGGTTCTCTCTCTCTCTCTCTCTCTCTCTCTCTGAACTCCCCACCTTGTTCTTTCCTTCGCTGCTTTTTTCCCTGATGCCGGTGGCCTCCTCTGCCCCCCCCCCTTTTTCCCATGCGGTTAATAACCGCCTTTCCCCTGAAAACGCCGTCCCAGCGCAATAAAGCCGCGTGGCGCTCGGTGCGGCAAACACCATAACTCACAGTTGCCGGTAATTGATCCCCACAGTGCAACAGTGTCTTTCTGCCTCCCCTTCCCCGTCCGTTCCGTCCATATCCCGTCCTCTTCCATCACGCCTCGTCATCTCTGGAAACTTTTTCTTTTTCCTTTTTCTTTCGTACTTTCCAATCCAATTGAATTTATTGAGCTTAACTGCGACACCGTCCAATAAATATCTGCCAAAGACAATTATTTCTGGGTTTCCCATTAGCCGCCTTCCATTTTCATTCGCATCTCATCCCGTTGCGGTATTATACTCCCCCCTCCACCGGCAAATCCCTTCACCTCATTTTGTCCTCATTTCGTCATTTGAAGCCAGGTTCTCGACAGAAGCGCCTACCTGAATACGTAATGCGCTTTCGAGTACAATCGTCGGCTCCTCCAATTTCATACATGAAACTAAAATTACCAGCCTGAAATTTTGCTTCTGGCGCAGGCGGCTCGCCCCCGGACCCGGGAATACGAGTGCTGGAACTGACGGAGGAGCAGAAACGCCACCTAGCATGTAAACCGCTGGCAAGATGGTGTAATAACTGAGCTAAATGGGTGGCAAACAGTGTAGCTAAGCTAATAGAAAGTGCGCCGGCAGGCGGGCTAGCACTGACCGCTCAGCGCGAGGCAGGTGTGGTTTAATTACTGTATTTTCCTAGATATACTCTGGATACCACTTGGCTTCCCTGGTCATTAGCTTGTTAGCTTACTCGGGCTCTGGGAGATTCTGAGCGAGCCAGATGTTATGCAGCACATTCGACAGACCGAATCTGAGAGAGAGGAAGAAAAAAAAGGAAAACTTGAGATTCAAAGAGAGAGAGGTATGTGGTGGGGGCTCCATGATGAATCTCCAGTGAGGTCTGTTTCATTACCCATCTGCCAGCGTGGAGATCAGCCGGTAAGAGCGGGCCCCCGTGGGGGCTCCGGCAGAAATATATGGCTCTTTAATAATCTCCACAAACACATTCCAGTGCTGCTATTGTACAGCGCTGCCACCCCCGCACTGCTTCCCGGGGGCAGCCCAGCCCAGTCGGCCCAGCCCCTGCACACTGTCTCCACTGTGGCTCTGAGTCTATGACAACAAGTCGCCTCCAGCAAACACCAGATCTAGAGTCACTTTGTTGGGGGGGGGGCAGCATTGTGTGGGGACAGAGAGAAAAGAAGGAGAAAGTCTTTTCGGAGCGAGGACTTTTTATTTGATAGGGGGGTTTTTATCTATCGCTATTAAACTCCACAATTAAAATTTTGCTTATTAGAGTGTTGTTGTTGTTTTTTAATATGCTTAAACTAGATTATACTAAAAAAAACAGGGACACTTCTGTTAATGTGTATTAAGGCACCTCTGGCTCAACACTATCAGGAGGTAAATGCTTACGGAGCGAAAAAGGAGGGAAAAAAACCTTGATTTAGATGCCAACAGGTGCAAACCTGTAAGGTCTGCAACGTCTGCCCCCCCCCCCCCCGGGTATTTTACTTATGACTTGGGATGTTATTAAAATATCAGCCAGTTCAAAATTAACACCAACAGGAAATCACAAAAAAAATTGCATTGTTTCATTGGAACATTAAAGGATTTAATCAAGAGTAAGACAACGAACTGAATCTGTACCAGGAGAATTTAGGCCGTAATGAAAATGAGGGGACCTCGCTTGTCGCCAGCCTTGGTTAAGCATCATTACCGCGATGGGCCTCCCGTCGCTCACCGCGTCCGCAGACAGGTCAGGCGCCGGGTTGTTCTAATCGAGAACAAACCTTCTTTGTGGACGGACGCCGGGGAGCTGCGTCCTCGGGCAACGACGCCCTGGTGATTTTGGATGCGACTGGACGCCCGACGCTTTCATTGGTGGCAAAAAACAAAGAACGCGTAGGGTTCACGGTGACCTCTCTGGATTGTCCGAGGCAACAATGCATCGGTCAATACATAAACTATTTCAATTAGAGTTAAATGGAACCAAGCACCAATCAGCCACAACAATCTGGTTTTAACGTTGTGGCCCATCGGTGTAAATCCTTTTGTTTGGCCAAACTTGTCCCTGGAAAAAGAGCATTATAATCTTTTGATGGCATCAGGCAGCTCAATCTTGTCTTTTGTCGGTTTAGACAGGACACAACGGATGACGCGATGACCGGTCTCGGCCCGCCGTGGTCATTAGCGCCAGGATCCAACGCGGATGCTCGCCTCACGGCACCGCGTTGGATCCTGGCGCTAACCCTCAGAGCCGTGACAACAAACGCTGCCGCTGAAAACCTGCATCCTCAACATGCCGGATCCGAAGCGTTATATCAGCGCTGGGCTCTGCGGCCTAAGAGCTAGTGTGTCATCTCACCGCCTTACCCCAGCTGCCACCTTCATGTCTGTACAATACCCTCAGTGCCCATTTCCTTCTGTTTAATACATCCAGCCACTCCATCTACGCCATCTCCAACCACCGGGCCCCGACTCAAATGGCCTGGCCCCGCTCCCGAGCGTCCAATATCTCCCGGTCTCTCTGCCTTCGCCGTCTCCCACCTGCGGTCCCCCTCCGATCGTCAAACAGTCCGCGGCGGAGATGGATGTGGACATCTAACAACCGGATAGCCTGTTTACTCCGGTGCGGGTACAAGTTGCGACACGGGCGCACGCCGCATGAATGTATTCAGCAGCTCGCCTGCGAGTCTGTCAGATCGATTTACAATAGTGGCAAGTGAGGTGCCAAAGAATTTGTTATGCAGCCGGGGGGGGGGGGGGGGGTTGGTTATTGTTAGTCCATAATTAGTCCTGCTGGTGCCCTTTCAGGTATACAAGAGTGGTGAGGAGATAGAGAAGGATAAGGAGGAGTGGGAGGTGGCAGGAGAAAGGAACAGCCATCGGGAGAGACGTAAAGGGGGTAACACACCCATCGGCCACACCATTACGGCCGGTTACTGGTTTGACTGTGGCGCTTTAATGTGATATATATGTGATATGATACAAACCACCATCCTGCAAACTTGTTTAAAAAGGAAAAAAACTGAAACTGAGGAATGACGGACAGAGAGAGGGCTGTTATATTGGTTTTTTTAAATTCCCGCCTGTTGATAAAAACATCAGTACGTTCCCCATCAATCCCGATCGTAGCCTCGGTTTGACAACAACAACTCCCCTGGCCTTGCCTTCGACAGCCATCTTTCTCCTCTCCTGACGACCCAAACAGCCCCCCCCACCGTGACGACAGGAGGTGATAGGTGCCGGCAGGCTGGCGGCCCGGGACTCTCAGATCGATACCAAAGAAAAGCGGCGGCGGCAGAGGGAGAGAGCTGTCACCGTGGAGATGGGATGAATAGATCACCTGGGATTACCATGGGTGGGACTTGACAACCAGCGGCGCGTCCTTCTAATCCTTCTGCCTGACAGAGCCACCTTAACCCGGACGAGAAGTGGGTAATTCATGGGTCTGTCTCTGGGGGGACGGATATTTGAGTCCGACATGAAGGAGCTGGTGAAAGATAAAATTTACTCGGATGGGAGTAAAAGCTGGATGGTTAGAGAGACGACAGGAAGGGGCCCTCAGGGGCCCCCTCTGTTGTCCAGACTACTCCTACAAGTTGCATGTGGGAATCGTTATGTGTTTTTTAAATTTTTTTTCCCATCTGTCAGCTGTCAGTCGCCTCTCCGAACCTCTGAAACCCTCCAGGTGCAGACGAAATTTGACTACGGCCGGCAGGGTCAAAGGGCACGTCAGAGCTGAGACCCATTACCAAGCTGAACACTGGGGTCATCTCTGGGTTATTGTTTTATCTCTAGCAAACAATGAACTGGCCAAAAACCACTGTGTATCTGGATTAACCCCATCACGTGAGGGAACCCACCCCACCGGTCGCCGATGGAGGGAGAGCGAAGTGATAGTGAAATGTGCCTTGTGCGAAGAAACCAAAAAAACTAAAAAAAAACACTAGATGAAATTACTGTGAGAAAACAGCCAAAAAAGTTGAGTTTAACCGGAATATGGTTTTGGCTTTTAAAAGTAGAGTTTAGATCAAGGTAGAAGAGGCGATATGGACAAAATCCTCCATCAAAAATTTGATGATACACTGCAATATCAGTACATATTGTATGCTGGCTAATTTCACGGATGAACCTTTTACGGGTAAATTAACTAGACAGGGATGTCAACTCTTTACTAATTGAGTCACTGCAGCACATGACAAACTGAGCCACTGCCTCATATTCAGAAAGAAACCATAAAAAAAAATCCAATACTCCCACTGAGCAGTTGGCTCATTGATTTTGCAGCATTTGCCCACAACCGGCTCAACACGGCGGGTCCCCAACCGGGGGCCCGGGACCCTGTTGAAAGGCGAATCTGGTGGGTCGCAAGGTCACAAGCAGGAGAGGAAAATGGCAAGAAAGAGAAACGTTTATGATTAAAAAAAAAAAAAAAAATTATGTTTTTATTTGTTCCTTTTATTCTCGGATTACTGGAAAATTTCAGCTGTTTGCTGCAAAAACTGATGCTCGCGATGAAAGACAGGACAAAATCTGCAACGTTAGACAAATCTATGGCACTTGGTCGTGTGTATCGACACATTATCCAATCCCGGATCGGGACCAGGCTTGAGAAGGAGCTCGAACGCGACTACGATTAACAGAAGAAAATAAAAAAAGAAAAAATCCCCTCAGATCAATGAGCCGCTAATGAAGCGGCTCTGAGCTACAAGCTTGTTGTACAAGAAACCGCTCCCGCATCCGTTTTGATGTACGGACTAATGAATGGACAAAATGTAAACGCCGTCGTTCAGACACACACACACACACACACACACACACACACACTGTGCTGCTCCAGAAGTCTGGGAGCATCACTTCTTAGACGGTTTTATCTTCGGGGGAGAGAGAGAGAGAGAGAGAGACCGAGGCCTGTCGCTCAGACGATCCCGACGCCGAACATCAATCCGCCGAGACGTCCTTGTTTCTGTCCATGTCTCTTTGACCGTTGTCGTTATTGTTGTTTTTATTTTTTTGTGTATCTCTCCTCACATACGCGTGTGTGCCGCGCGAAATTATGTTTTCAGAAGAAAACAGCGTCACCCACTGCCTTATAATTGGCTGTAAGGACGGCCGATGTCAGGTCACCCTCTCCCTCTCTGAGCCTTTGTGGAGACGCAGGAAGCTTTTGATGGATGACGTTCATTTTCTAAGCCGTGTCTCAGACACTTTAGGTGCATACAGCCCACTTCTTTTTGGGCTATATGTTTTTAATTTAACATCCAGGGACGTCAAAGTCTGGCCCGAAGATGGATGAGAATTCCTCTACCTCTGCTGGCAGGTTGGAAGCGGAAAAAAAAAAAAAAAAAAACGTGGTGGGAGGGGTCGAGACGTGGCTGGGGGAGGGTGGGATGGCGAGATAGTGCATGAAGGCTGCCTTATAAGGGGAAAAAAAGAAGAAAAAGAGGGAGAGAGAGAAGTGAGCGCCGCAGACGCCGTCCAGACTGCCGACGAAGACGGGCGAGATCGGGGGAGGGGGGCGAATGGAAACGGAAAAGAAGAAAAGTGGTTGTTTGAGGAGGAAGAGCGAAGGGGGGAGGGAGAACGATGTGTCGGTAAAGACACGGGAGAGGAAGAGCCGCTACCGTTCACTAACAGAGATTCTCCGTTGTAAGAGGTTTCATTTCTACTGGCTGGGTCAGGGATTACTGGCAGGTAATAACTGACCATATCAGATAACGTCTACACAACGTACCAGTAACAAACATGGTCTCCACACGTCTGTGTCCCGTCCTCATACGGGCAACCGCCGCCTCGTTATTCATCCCATAACACGCTGTAGCTTTTGGTTTTTTTTCCTCAGACGTTCGGGTGTTTATTCGCCGTTTGGCGTCCGATGACGGAGAACGATACCGGCGCTGCACGTGGACATAATGAAGAGCGAGGTCACCGCGGGTGATCAGGTTTCAGTCCACATCAGCGACAACCGCAGGGAAAAATACACTGTCGACGCTGGAATTTCCTGATACCAGCGAGTTTCCGGTTCCTCAAACGTGAGCGTTTGTTGCTTTTGTTCTTTTTACTCTTATATCAATGGAAATTAAATATTTTTTCCTTGTTTGTTCCTTTTCACGGCTGCAGATTTTGAAGGTTTTTCCCTTTGGACTCTGCAAACAGATATTTTTCATAATTTTGTGATGCATTTTTTTTATTAATCACTTCTATAAAAAGTTAATTAGTAGATTATTTGATGTAAAACATACATGTCCAATTTCACATCTGTTGCCACGGATGAAAAAAAACGTTAAAAACGAACCGCAAGTCCATCGTCTGCCGCGCTCGCCGTCTCTGTGGCTGAGCTACTTTCACCAGACACAATCAATGAAGGAATCACGACATCTCAACCGTTACATGAAGAAGCACGTTTCATCTAGCGGAGAGCAGACAGAGCTAATAACCCCCCCACCCGGATCACTGTGCCCATAACGTCGGCAAAAACAATCCTTCCACTACACTGGCTCTGGTGGGCGCATGGAAAGGGGCGACGGGTGATGAGGTCATGATTAAATGAGATTAGTTAATGATTACTTAATGACTTGACAGGGCGACCCCGGGCTCATTTACTGACCAATGACTTCCCCTGCATGCTCATTATTCGGCAACATGAGAACAACGGGTCAGTGTGCTCAGACGTGGTCTAATTACATTGGCCCCGGATTCTGGCTCATTTCAGACCAGGGGAGTTATTAAAATAAAATAAAAAAAAAGATGGAAATGCACCATAGATGCGATTCTTCCAGAGGAAGTTTGGTTTTGTCAATAAATCAATAAAAAAAGAGGAAATAAATAACTGGATTTTTCTCTGAGCCTGGCGTCCGACTGTATCTCCCCGCGCCGCTACGTTCGCCGCCCTCTGCGCTTTATTTCGCTCTCAGTCTTTGGGCATCGTCCACGGTCGTGCCCCCCCCACGTCTGTACCTCTCAATAAAATAAATCCTAACGGAAAGCACTCAGAGGAAATAAGCGGTGGCCTCCAGCGCCTTGGCCCTCCATTTGGCCTCGCCGCCGCGGCTAAAACACGGTTCTTCTGCTTATTTTATAAGGCTGCCTGCTGAGAGCATCAGTATCTTTGAGCTTTTTCTTTTTTTTCTGTCCATCACAACAGAGGGAGAGTAAAATTGAAGGAAGAAAAAAAATAAAAGAGGCTCTGCAGAGAAGTGTCTGGTTTGCAGTGCTCTCTGCTCAGACTGCGGTGATACGTTTCTAAATTGCTGCAGGACATCTAGTATTCTAGAGATGTGGTTTTTCTTTGCCTTTTACACCCATTTTGTTTTCCTCTCACTATAGAGCATTTTGGAAAATTAACTGCTTTTGTTGATTTTTCTTTTTTTTTACAGCTACAGATTTAACGTGTTAACCTATGGTTTTCCTATTGGCATAAAACCATTCAAATAATTTGTGACTTTCTGAAAGACAGCAGCACAGGTAGCGGAGACTCCCGCCGACGGCGAAGCGACTCACACAGCGACATCCAGCTAAAACGGGCTAACGTTAGCCGCTGGGCAGGCGTGTCCCTTCGACATTGCGCGTCTGTGGAGGTTCTCGGTCGTCGAGTGAAAACGAGCCGATCGCGCGAAGCAGCGGCAGAGAAACAAACCCGATCGTACTCAGATTTGAGAGACAACGCGCTGCCTCTTCTTCTAAAAGTCACATTGTCCGTTAAACCGACTGCTCTCCAGCGATGCTTAAATATTCCTGACATCTAGTAGTCCAGGCGGCCGCTCGGCTCAGGAACCGATCCATCCCTGGGTCGAGCGGCCGCCAGCGTTAGCTGCTACGGATCATAACATGTTCGCGGAGGTTTGCTCAGCCTCTTTCCTAAATCCGGTGCGTGTTATCTAAATCCACGCCGTGTTTCCTTTGTGATTGAGCAGGGATAGAGGCCTGTGCATTTAAGTGTGTGTGTGTGTGTGTGTTTGTAGTAAGCTGTAAATTTGCACGTGTAGCTATGTGTGTTTATTACCGGGCCCGTTTGCTCACCTGTATGTTAGTGCAGTCACATAAATATGAATACCTCTGTCTATGTGTGTGACAGAGAGTGAGTGTGTGTGTGTGTGTGTGTGTGTGTGTGTGTGTGTGTGTGTGTGTGTGTGTGTGTGTGTGTGTGTGTTGGGACGTGACTGTGTGTGTGTTTGGTTGCCGAGCGTTGTCCAGATGCCTGTGCCTGTGGTTTATGGATATTCATTACAGAACCATTACAGCAGAGGTTACACGGGACGGGACGGGACGGGGGGGGAGGTTATCTGCTAATGCATAAAACACAATCACACACACACACACACACACACACACACACACACACGTGCGTGTCCATATCTCTTGACATCTCAGGAATGAAAGCATCTATCATCCCGCGTGGCGCATCGACCGGCGCGTCGGTGGCGCCGCGCGGCGGGATGATGAGAAACAAATCACCCGAACGCGTCCCCGTCCGCTACTTCTCCTGGACAAGTGAGTCACACCGCGAGTCACAGCTGCAAATCACGGCCTCGCCAGCGCGCCCCTTTGTAAAGACTCGCTTGTAAACGAGCTTGATTAAAAAATGGGGGCGGGGAAGCTAGACCGGAGTCACTGCTGGATTTCACAGGAGACAAACTTTCATTACACCCTGCAGCTGTTTAACTGCCCCCCCCCCCATTGCCAGATCAATCGCATAATCCTCACCCAATCGATGGCGTCGATCGGTGTAGCCGTCCGCGTCACGTGACTGTAACTGGCCGACGCCCCTCCCAAGGTGCAGCTGAAGCAGCGGGTGTTTTTATTTACTACTTGCTCCATTAAAAGCCAACGGAGTAAGAGGCGCGTTCCGTGCGTTCGGCCCTGACGGCAATCATCGGAAAAAAACCCCGCACGGCGTGTTGCAGTGGTCACGGGGATATCGGCGATACGACGAGATATCGGGGCTCGAAACGGGCTTCGATCGGGCGCCTGCTGTCAGGGCGTTCGTTTCGCGGCTGAAGATGAAGGGTGGGGGGGGGATGAGGCGCCCTGCTGTCAGGACTGGCGTTCGGCGAGCGGCAGATGAGGTTTCTGGGGGGATCGTTCCCTCTTGTTCGGCCGCTTTAGAAAAAAAAAATAGAAAGCAGCGATAGAAACTGTGTCAGGAGATGAATAATGTAAAAATTCTTCCGTCTTTTCTGAAAGTCATGAAAGTGTCCAGCCGTGCCACAGAAAGCAAAAACAAAAAAACAACCATAAACACCAACATGGATGTTACTTAAAGCCCAAATAAGCAGAGCACATTAATTATGTGTACACACTGTTTCTTGAGAAGTAGGTCTTTCAAATTAAAATAATAATAATAATTTGAGGTTCCTCACTTGCTGAGCTTTGAGCATTGTTAAGGAAATTTTTTTTATATTTAGCTCTTTGTTTTTGAAGAACCTACCACAAACGAGGCTGAGAGTAGTTTGAGTATAGAGGTTGTGCTGGAGAAAATGGAGCCCCCCCCCCAATCATGTCCCCCACCCCCCATCATGCCCCCCCATCAGCCCCCCACCCCCCATCGTACCCCCCCATCCCGTGCTTTACGTTGAGGCGATAAACACGGGACATTAGCTCTGGGCTGGATGAGCCTCGGGAGCCGCGTGAACTAATCTGCCCTAAGAGGCAGCTCACATTGTCGCCTCGGTCGCCGCTTGGGCCGCGCCACGACGCCGAGGGCTGGAGTTGAAAGAAGGAGGATGAGGAGAAAAGAAAGGTTAAAAGATAACTCTGGGCAAGGGCACTAGATTTGTGCCAACGACAAAGATTCTGAAAATTATTCCTCTTGTTTTATCCAAGAAGAATTAAGCCCAGCGACGACTGGACTTGGTTGTAGATCTTAGAGACGTTTCGCCCTGATCCGACAGGCTTCTTCGGTTCTGATCGACTGGCGGGGGGGTATTTTAGGCCTCGCTGGGGGTGGTCACCGAGGCCCATCCATACCACTTGGTTCGTCGTTAAGCGTCGTTAAAGCCCTTTTGTTTGAGAGCGGCATCGCAGTTTTCCAACCCAACTCCGAGGGGGGGCTTAACGCTCTCACTGTGGGTACGAAGCTCCCGTCGGGTGGAGACTAAAACCCCGCGGCCGGAGTCGTCTGATAGCGGAGCCGGATAACAAGCGGGGCCGTAGGTCGAACTTCAGTGCTTCAGTTCTGACGGAAAACTATATAAAAAAAAAAGAAACTGCCGAGTGCTGAAAGCAGGAATGCTTCAAAGCTCAATTAAGTTATTCTCTGCTGAGATAATTCCATATATTAATAATTATTGCTATATGCTGAATTTGGGGATATTTACTCCAGTTTTGTATTTAAATTTAAAAAATACCATCAGTATGTCGTTTTGAATGAAATACTGGTGAAAATCTATGTGAAATGATGTTTTCTAACCACAGTGCAGTTCTACCGCTTCCCGGTGCTCATCAGAGCATCATTTGCATTTCTTCCATCTCTTACCCCAACGATTTACTGAAAAAAATAAATAAACGAGGACCTTATTTAACCAAGAAAACTGCAGCTGCTTAGGCCAGAAAAAACCCTCTGACAAATTCTCTAAATAAACCTATCCGAGGAGGTTGGAAGGAAAAAAAAAATCAGTCTCCGGCGGAACTGCCCACAATTCGCACAAATGGAGCCTCTGACAAGGTAAGTGACAAGGCCTGGTAGGAAAAATCACTTCATTCTACACGGCCTCTTGGCTAAAAGCCTGGGAAACTGCTGCCTTATGGTTCTCCTCGTTTTATTGTGAAAGGGCATCCGCTCCCGACAGACAGCTGCTGACCTTGAGGCATCGGGAGGGAAAAGGAGGGGGGGGGGGCAACAAGACTGAGACAGACGGCGACAGTGACACAAAAAAGACACGGGGGGGGGCAGGGAGAGTGAGACAGTGACAGTCGGAGACAGATGGAGACGGAGAACGAGGATGGAAAAAGGGAAAATGTGGAGAGATGTTCAGGGCTGTTCCTTAAGAACAGGGAGGAAAGCAGAGATCTTTGATTTGTACTTAGAGCCACTCACCTACATTCAATCAGCATTATTCTTTCCATCGCGTTGTTTCACAACGGCGTCGGCGTTGCCGAGCACACGGTCGCTCTGAGCGGGGGGGGGCACGTTGCCCCGGCGACCGACCTCGCCCCCTCCCGGAGGGAAGACGCACCGTCCGAGCACCTCGGCGTGGACCGAGGCCGTGGTGAACCTCAGCCTTGGAACCCGCGCCAGGCCCGACCGCCCTGCCGCCGAGGGCTCGTACGGCCGGCGCCTCCCCGCCGGGTGGCCGGGGCAGCATCACGTTTTCCAGGGGCCTTCGGGTCGGCGCCGGTGGAGCCGTCAGCCCCGCCGGCTGCTAATTCGCTCTTTTTTTTCCACGCCATCGCTCCCTGTCTCTCTGTTTGAGTCTCTCTCTCCTCTGTGATTCGCGTCTTGTCAGTTTCGTTTCTCACAGGCTTCTCTGCTTTTTTTGTTTTTTTAGCAGATTCTCTGCCATTTCCTGCCGTGGAAGAACGGCGCCGAGCGCTGTGGCCGTTATCAATCAGGGTCACGCTGGGCCTTTACAGAGGCTTCGGGCCCATGACCCAAACAACTGATAATTGATCGAGGTGCGCGCACACACACACACACACACACACACACACACACACAGGAGTTAGCACAGCCCAGGGATAAACCACGTACACCAAACAGTGTCAGCACTGCAGCACAACTTAAGTCTCAGCCTCACTGAGCAGCTGTCAGGTGAGGACAAAAAAAAAGACACAGACGATCTGAAATAACCACTTTTTCTTTTCTTTCGTTTTTTACGCGTTCGACCATCAGCCAAAGCGTCGCGTGACACGGCGGCACGACGGCAGCGCCGCGGACCGAAGGGCTGAACCGGCATCAGCTGCAAATCCCGGCGCTCGGTTTCCGTCGTTCGTTTTCCTTCTTAATCACATCTGTTCATTTCTGTAAAAAAAAAAAAATAAAAGTATAGGATAGGCAGTTTTAAAGGGCAGTGAGTTAAAGGGGCCTTCCGCCAAATTTACACACCAGTCTATTTACAGTAGTAAAAAGGAGTCATGCTATGTCTTCTGCAGCCCCCGAGAAGATTTAATGAGGCTGAGAAAATTACCCGACTTACGTCCTGCCCAGCTTTGGCGGTGGTGCTTTTACCTGGGGGGGGGGTCCTGAAACAAGCCGCTGACATGTGGCCCATTTAAGTCCTGTGACTGGCATTAAAAGCTCCAAGCTTACTATTAATCTTAAGTACATTTTGTAATAAACTACCTGAACAGTTCTTTCAGTGGTGTTCATGAGGTGTTGGGACTTAATGTTAGTCGTAGATTAGGTCGACTTTCAAAATATTTTCTCACAAAACAACTAAACATTGACTTTTTTGTGTCTTTTGTAATAAAGACTTTCCGTTAAAGGAATCTGAGTGAAATCGGTTGAGTTCAGTTCACAGTTTATAAAAATGTAATCACAGAGTTTTAAATCTAACTGTTAATGTTGAATTTAAAAAAATAAATAAATAAAAAGTACGAGGTTTGTGCACCGAAACTTAAATTGAGATCAGACAAGTGAAACTATTTGCATAACTATTTGAGTTTTGGGTACAAAAAAAATAACAGAAACTAAATCAGGAAAAAAAACCCATTTAACAATGAAAACTTCCCTCCCGGTAGAAAATGACTTGGGCTGACATGGATCTGAACTCGCGTCAGCGGAGCTGGAGGTAGATACACAGCATCCCACCCACCCGCCCACCACCCCTGACACAGCACCCTCCCTCGCCTCTGGATTATTTCACTGGAGCTTTCAAGTTTTGGTGTTTTTTCCCTCTGAGTAGACCCCCCCCCCCCAGAACTTTCCCACGCACACCTTCAGCTTTGGTACTTTGTTATTTGCATTTTAAGATGTTGTGCTCATTTCAAAGGACCGTTCCAGATGGTAGGAGCTTCATAAACCCCAGCGAGTGGCAGAGTTGATGAAGAGACTCATATCTGACTCGACCCCCCCCCCCCCCCCACCCACCCACTCCTGACCAACTACGCAGCTTGGAAAAACGAGCACGCAAACGTGTTTGGAAGAGCATGCAATCACACAGCTTTTAACCAAGTCCTGTTGTCAGAGGAGGAATTAAGTCTCCGTGTACCCCCCCCCCCCCCCGCCCGACCCCCCAAGTGATTGTTCAACACAATAACGTCGCCCGGAGCAGCTCGGTGCAGTTATTGCTGCTCTTCCTGAGGCGTCCCTGCTATCCCACATCTGTCCCGTGTCGATAACGCGACCCAGGCGATCGCTGCTCTTTTTTGCAAATATGATAAAACTTTTTCTGAGGGGGGGGGTCGCATCCCTTCAGAGCCGCGATTGAGTGGTTAATAGTCCAAAACTTTGGTGACGGTTCTGTGGTTCTTCGTGGCTGAAAACTTTCAGCTGCTTCCAGGTGAACTATACCGTGTGGCGACGTTAATCTGTGCTGTGAAAGATACCAGATTTTAATCTTGTTCCACAGCCTCCTCAACAGGCGGAGACTGGCACAAGCACTGTCAGAGATGGTCGGTGTCGTTTGTTCATCCCTGTGGGAGTTAACCAAATGGAACATGACTCTGTGAGTCAATTACAATCCATTATTTCAGAAATAATCATTACCTTCCCGTTGACTTGTTGATCTTTCTTTGTTTTGCCAATTAAAGGAACGAACCCGGCGTCAGGACAACATCTGCGCAGTCAGATGATCAGTTGGGTCGTAAATGAGCCGAGAGTTTAGCCACGATAACGACAGACGGGGGAGAAGTTATAGGGAAGAAAAAGTCTGGAGAATTGGCGGAGAAACAGGATAAATCTCCCGCTCATGGGGCGCGAGGGTGTCGACGAGTAAACAACGCGGATCACCTTCGCCGTCACCACGTCCCGACCCGTTTCAGCAGCCGTGGCAGATTTTAGACCGAGGTGCCAGACAACGATCTCCGGCCTCCATCGTCAAAAACACAGAATGAGGACATAGCATTCGGAGGAGAGGTGATCAGTCCCTCCTGTGGAGTTAAGGCACCTGGAGAATCAACACTGACGTGGTTCCAGTGGCGCGTGAATGTTTAAAACCCATAATTTTGATTATATTATTAATGGTAACTTTTACATGGACCCAACCATCCCTAGATTTTATCATTGTTGCCGTCTTTCTACAATAAACTTGGCGATAAACTCTCTCATCGCGCTGATATTATCACAGACAGGAGCGACCATCTAAGCTGTGATAGTAAAGCCAGATCCTTTAAAAGCTTAACAAAGCAACTAAGGAGAGAAAAAGGTCAGAGAATAAAAAGAAGAAAAATCAATAAATGTGGTTTTGTCCGTCCTTTACCGAACGTCTTGAATATAGGACCAGTAAGCAAGTCGGTTACCTTAACAACGGCGTTAACAACAAACTCCTGTCATCGGCTTCTTGCCCCCCCCACCCCACCCCCGTCCACCGGTTTGATGACTGCTATCGACACTCCACAGATCTGACCGTCTTCATCCATCCGGACACCGTCACGCCACCGTCCTTATCGCAGCACACACACACACACACACGCTCGTAGCCCTAGTTTTAAACCCCCCCCCCCGCTATCCCATCCATCAGCTGAGGTAACAGAGCCCCGTCCCTGACAGTGTTTGAATAACACTGTCCTGGACGATTCCCGGGACGACGGGGGAAGCGACCGCACCGTGAACCCTCCTGTGAAGACCTTTGACTTCAGAGAAACACTCCAGAAATTACTAACTGCCCCCTCCTCCCCCCATGGTATGCAACCTCTTTTGTCAACAGTAAATGGACAGATCCCTTTTGTGTGTGCTGCAGATTATTTCATTTTTTTGTGCTTGAGCCTTTTATTGTTTGGGGCAGTTCAACCAATTCTGCTTTCATTCAGCAACGTCCAGCCTCACAATACAGTCGCCAAAAGGCGGAATGGAAAAAACGGCCGTTTACAGTTCCTCTCCACCAAGAAAGGACAGACCAGAAGTAGCTTTTCCTTTGAAAAAGGTCACTGAAACAAAGAATGATGGATTTCATATACAGGTATTTTTCTTTGAGTTATTATTTTTGAGGACTTAATTTTATTTGTTTTAATGTGATTTTACTTTCATACATTTTAATTTTTCATCTCTGTGGAGGACGGTTTGGATCCAGAGTAAAAAGAAAGAGCAAAGTTCAGATCCCGGTAACGAAGCAATTAGGGAAATTAACAGCGACTCTCCGACCTGCCTGTGCATCGGAGTCCTGCTGCTCCAGCGGAGCCCCCACGTCTGAACGTTGGCAGCTGGATAAAGCCGAGCAGTCAGGCAGAGTACGACCGCAACGAGTCTTCTCTGGTTGAATAAACACACATTAATGGCTAACAACTGTGGGACACATATCTCCACTTGAGAACTCGTTTTGTCCTTTACGGCCCTTCAGGGAAGAAGGGGTCTGTGGCTCTCAGTCGAGTCCCCAGTTCTCAGCTCTCATCCTAAAACCCCCACAGGATTCCCTTAAGACTTAAGCTTGAGACCCCCCCCCCCCCCGCCCCCCTCCCATTTGATGTTTACTTTCAGTCGTAATCCGAGGTATTGGTGGAGCCGCCCGTTGCCTCTGTCGGTGTTTAGACCGAGCCTCTTCATCTTCCTGACACAGTCCAGATGTCAGGCTCTTTCCACCCCGGTGAAAAAGTGTGGATGTTCCTAAGTTGTAAAGATGATGGAGAAGATAAACAGTGTCTCTGTGTGTGTGGGGGGGCGGCTAAGAAACAAGTGAGCCAGTAGGACGGAGCAGAGTCGGCTGTTGTTTTTGCCTGAGCTGCCATTCGTCAGGTGTTCAAGTCGTTGGGTAATCTATATGTCTGTCTCTGCAGTCGTGTCTTTGAGCAACGGCCTGACAGACCCGTGGGCAGAGGAAAAGAGGAAATGAGCTGCCGTTCGGTTTCCTTGGGGGGGGGCTGGATTTATTTCCTTCAGTGGGAGGCTACGAGATGATCCTACCAAATCCAAGGCCTTTGCTGAAACAGGCCTTGGGGCCAAACAACTGTTGACTTGGCTCAGTGTTTTAGTCCTCGCTTGGCTCAGGGCGGCACCGCTGGCACAATGGATGCGGAAACAAGATCTGGGCATAAGCAGGACTGTCTTCACCTTAAAAATGACTGGACCGGCCATTCGCTCAAACGCTTGGAGCTGCCGAAAGCAACTTTGCACAAGTAATGTACAGGATGATCACTGTCTTCTAAATATTAAAGGCAGACCTGGTATGATGTTATAAGATCTCTTGGGGAGGAAGTTTAATTTTGCAAAACATCAGGCCTCCGACAGGGAAGACTAGTCCAGTTTTCGCTCCGTCTCCTCCCCACAGTTAATCTTAGATTCTCTTAACCATGAGGGCGATCATTCGTGATCCCAACACCTTCCAAACCTCAACAAAGAACGCTGCTTGTCAAACAAGGCAACACCGCCAATGACACGGTCTCCAGTGGTGAAGTATGATTTCCGTCCAGCAAAATGGTCGAGCTGTATCCACTCTCTCTCTCTCCCTCTCTCTCTCCCTCCCTCTCTCTCTCCATACCTTGCCTCAGAGACAGATCGCAGTGTCATGGGGCCCAGCGACTGAAGCTGATGGGCCGACGGTTCAACCCGCCGGGGCTTTTTAATGTGTTTGAGTGGCGGCGCAAGCGTGATGGCCAAGGGGAGCCAAGGAGGCGCTCTCTGGTGAATGTCGGGGGGGGGGGGGGGCTGGTTCAATCAGCTGGTGATTGAAGAGTGGGGCAAAGGAGTTTTAAACCCGCAATTGGGTCACGGTGAAAGGCCAAGGTACAAAGTAAGAAAAAAAGCACAGATACACACAGGCCTTAAACCTAAAACACAGAAAAAGAAATATAAAATAATACAAATCTTCCTGTTTCCTTGTGGATGGAATAAAGATAAAGCAGATTCACCACGGCTCTGGTTAAGAGAAGGCCACATATCAGTGGTAACATGGAGCTTTATGGTATCAATTTATCTTCAAGCTCTTTACCCAATGCTAATCAAGCTCACCTTTTATTATCGAGGTTGGCTCAAATAATCGTCTTCGGGAAAAAAAAATAGAAAAAAATCTATTTGAGCAAGAAACAGCTTTATTTATTCAATTAAAAGAGACAATGTCGGAACGGAGAATTAATTCTCTTTTAACTGCTGCCAGCACAATATGGCTCAACCGACATCCATATTAAAGACCCTAGTGCATTAATTAAAATCCGAAGCAACCAGTGCGCTCAACTGCAATTTGAGCACACAAAAGAATTCGTTCATTTGGCCTAAAATAATCATTAAAAAAGTATCCTGTTCCCTAACTTGGCGTTGGGTTTTCCTGTGATTTATTCATTGAATGTCTATTATCCTGAAGGCATTTTCACAGAAAGGGTAATTTATTATTCAGTAAGGTTGATATTGCAACGCCGACACTCGGAAACAATATTTATTCGAGACAAATGTGAAATAAATCTGAGGGGTTAAGAGACGGAGGGATGGAGGGGAGGAAGAGAGAGGAAGAGAAACTTTGGAAACGTGAAAAGCAAAATGTAGGGATGGACTTTCTGATTTCTGGAGTCTCGCAACTGATCAGACCCTGTTTTTATTGTCTGGTCTGTGCAAAACACTTCCAACAACAATACGCTTTTTGTTTTTTTCAGTTCTTCAGCCTCCAGGCTAACGAAACGACTGGCGCGTTTTCACAACTTATTGACTGTCTAATTCGACGGGCGCAGTTTGACCTTGAAAGACGCAGTCGGATCTGGGTCAAACAGCTGCACATGCCTCACACACACACACACACACACACACACACACACACACACACACACACACACACACAAAACAATAGTAGAGGCCTCGTTTCCCTGTGGCCACAATTTAAAATTCTCGACCGTGAACATCGTGCAACTCGAGCGTTCTTTCATTACCAGACACCTTCTTCATCATGAGCAAATCCCCTAACATGTTATAAAATGTAATTCGAATATATTACAACAGTTGTGTGTACTCTGCAAAGATATTTTAAATAGACGAGCGCACGGGATCGGGATGCGGTGGATGCGTCATCGCCTCAGTCCTCGGCGAGAAAAATACGCATTACTTACTGACGGCGCCGCAGCCTCGATCTAATGGGCCATCCTACAGCACCAACGCAAATCAATCTGTCAGTTTGGATAATTTCTTTTTATCGCGAGGAATTACCGTGCACATGCACCGTTAATACAGAGGAATGACCCCTATGGAAATGTAAAACTTCTGGGGATAAAGACCGTAATTGCGGGGCAGACATTAACATTTTCAAATGACTGATCCATCCGTTAGATGACAGTTAAGTCTCAGCGACAATTTTAGAGGCACTGAAACTGTTTTAAAATTTTCCCACAAGATTCAACACAAAAAATGAAAGAATATTCATTCTGGCTCTGTGTTTACAGATGTGGCGACTACTATACACGGCAGAGGGCCGGAAGGACGAGTCGGTTAAACAACAGTCGGCCTCTGGAGCAGATGCAACGTTTCCTGCTGTGTTTTTATAGCGGGGGAGTAACGAACCTGAAACAAGGACCATGTCTGCAGAGTAAGAAAATAACACGGATCTCGATGGAGTCGAATCTGATGGATGTTTAACAGCAGTTTTAGGTTTTTCCTGATTTTACTACAACACAGAAATGAAAGAAGGCGTCGGGTTGTGGCGAAGGACAAGGGGATAAGCCAGAAATGCGACGCCACTGAGACAACCAATCACGGTTCTTGCGTCGGGCTATGACGTAGGGTTCGACGCAGTAGCAGAACTGGCCTTCAGACTGTTTTTAGACTCCAGTCAACGAATCACGAAATAAGATACCACAGCGTCTGGACGGCGCAAATTCTCTGGTGAAAACCAAAAAACGTAAATAAGACCCACACTGACCTCCGACCGTTTCAGCACAAATTACACAACACCATGTGACATAATGGCTGTGAATTCGCTTTCCAAACATTAACTTGCACTTACAGAAAATAAAAATATTTTTACGGCTTCCAAAAAAAATGATAAAATCCTCAGATCGGGAGGGAGCTCTATAATTAACGTGGCTGCCATTGAAACAAATCCCTCTTCTGCATCTAAGCTGCAATTAAGCTGCAATTATCCTATGTACTGAAATGGCCTCTCCAAGCCCCCGGTTCTTTTTTCCTAATACAGCTGAAATTATATATTGTACCAGGAACTGGTCATTTTTAGAGCCACGGTAGAACCCGGCAGAACATTTAATGGCTGGGGGGGCTTAAATCAAAGGGTTTTTGGTTGAGGTGGAGGGACGGTCTGAGCAGAGTCCGAAGAACATGGACCTCGGCACTGGCTACGAGTAAAGAGCCGTCCTGATCGCTCTCCTTCTTTTTTGATAGTTTTCCTTCAGACAAATGCAAGTCACGCCACCCGAGTGTGCTCCAAGTGGGCCGGGAAGAAACAGCCTCTCAAACTCCATTGCTTTCTTGGCCATTTTCCAGCGTATGGAGATGTGTGTGTGTGTGTGTGTGTGTGTGTGTGTGTGTGTGTGTGTGTGTGTGTGTGTGTGTGTATGATTTTTTCTCCCAGCGTTCGACGGAGGGGACATAAAACGAGCACCAGACCGTTTTCCGTTGAAACATTTCCGGCGCTTTTCCACGCTGCGACGTCTGTAGCTGCAGGTGTAGAGGAGCAGCAGGCGCGTTTCTCTCTGGAAATCTTCCTGTTTAATTTCCCAGTCCACCCGCCCTCCCGCCCGCCTGCTAACCCGCCATCCCGCCATCCCGCCATCCCGCCCGCCATCCTGAGAGGATATGTTAAATGTGCTTGGCCTGGGGATGTTTGATTTCTCTCTGCTGTGCTCCCTTCCATCTGACAGATTGGAATAATAAGGAGAGCTAATTGGAGAAGCTGCTCATATGCTGATTAGATGTGATTTTTTTTTCTTAAGAAGCATCTGCCTCTTTCTTTCTCTCTCCAGATAGATAATATATATATAAATATATACATATTTATATATATTCCTCTTCGTCTCTGTTTTGATTTCACACGTGCCCTATTCCTGGGTTTCTGGAAGCGTGTGCTCCTACGACAGCAGACACACACTGCAGCAAAGTGTGTGTACGTCCGCCCTGACTATGTGTGTGTGTGTGTGTGTGTGTGTGTGTGTGTGTGTGTGTGTGTGTGTGTGTCCTCATACAAGCGCATGTCCGGGGCCTCTGCATTGGCTGTCTCCAGCCCCTCCCCCCTTTTATCAGCCCCCCCACCGGCTGATAAACGCATACTAGGACGCATTTCCAATTCCTGCTGCTTAGCGTTCCACTGACTCTTAATCCAGGGGAAAATCAATGGCTAACAACCTATGAAAATGTACATTTGCTGTTTTTGGGGTTATTTTTTCTTACTCCCAGAACCCCTGAGTATTAGGCTATAAATATTCCTGCATTAGTGTTTTGGAAAAAAACAAAAAAACCAAAACACAGGCTAAAGGTTCGGCGAAGGTTTGTGTATGAGGCGAAGGTTTGTGTATGAGGACTTTTTTGCGAAACTACTTGAGTTTCAACCGTGCGTTTCGACGTGTGAGCGTGGACGAGAGAGAGAGAGACGAGGCGAGAGGAAGCTATCGCTCCTCGAGTACCGGCGGCGGGGGGCGGCGTGGCCGCCGAGGCCGCCGAGGCGACCGTGCGCTCCTTCTAAAGATGGAGCGCCCGCACGCCACTTTGAAATAAATCCTAATACCCGAGGCCGCTCAGTTATCGCTCGTTTTCGGGGGAAAAAGGAAAAGAAAAAAAATAAAAGGGTTGTACTCCACCGCGGAGCATTATCATAGCAGAGTCTTCACTCAAGCGAGAACAAAGACCACGCAGCTACTTCGCTACGTGCTTCTTTTTCCTCCATATTCCTTTTAAATGCGTTTTTTTTAATTTTTTATTATTCTATCCGAAGCCTTTCTGTGTGAGCTCTTGATGTTTGCGGAGGCACTCCTTTTTCCAGACCGTGTATTTTTTTTCTTCTTTTCCACAACCAATGACTGCCGCCGCCGCCGCCACTGCCGCCGCCGCCGCCGGCCCCGCCGAAGACAAACAAGATTATGTTTTCTCTTTTCTTTTCTTTTTTAAAGCGAGCCTTTCACTCTGGCTTTAACCGTTTGTTTCTCCTAAATGGAGTTAACATTGACTGGGGTTCGGCAAACTGAACTTTCCGCGAGGATTTGTCTCCGGGATGTCACCTCATACATTTTACCACTGGTGCAGTGGGAGCGTGTTTGCCTTTGGGAACAAAAAGAGCCGGATGACAAATGTTAAACCCGCTGAGTTCTTTCCTCATTTTTACTTTATTCTTTTTTCTCTCTGTCTGTAAGGGAGGATAACTCACTGTATTTCACCCACAAAGCGATGATGATGTGTAACCTCCTTGTTAAGAGTTTAAATCAAAACTCTATTAACGTTCAGTTGACAATTTTTTTTTAACTAAAAAAAATACAAAACCCAAGTATTCAACTTTGAGACGCTGGAACGAGCGAATTTTTGGGATTTTTCCTTACAAATAACTTGATTCATCCGTTATCAGAATCATTGCTGATTCTTTCTGCTCTACTCTTTCGTTTTTCCTTTCTTTTCTTTTTTTAAAGCGAGCCTTTCACTCTGGCTTTAACCGTTTGTTTCTCATAAATGGAGTTAAAATTGACTGGGGTTCGGCAAAATGAACTTTCCCCGAGGATTTGTCTCCGGGATGTCACCTCATACATTTTACCACTGGTGCAGTGGGAGCGTGTTTGCCTTTGGGAACAAAAAGAGCCGGATGACAAATGTTAAACCCGCTGAGTTCTTTCCTCATTTTTACTTTATTCTTTTTTCTCTCTGTCTGTAAGGGAGGATAACTCACTGTATTTCACCCACAAAGCGATGATGATGTGTAACCTCCTTGTTAAGAGTTTAAATCAAAACTCTATTAACGTTCAGCTGACAATTTTTTTTAACTAAAAAAAATACAAAACCCAAGTATTCAGCTTTGAGACGCTGGAACGAGCGAATTTTTGGGATTTTTCCTTACAAATAACTTGATTCATCCGTTATCAGAATCATTGCTGATTCTTTCTGCTCTACTCTTTCGTTTTTCCTTTCTTTTCTTTTTTCGGGGGGGTTATCTTCCCGTCTCAGCCGCGTTGGCGTCTGGGTTTACGAAATGAAACGACAGACACCTGCGTCCCATCTCCGACCGGCAGTCGTCGTCGTCTCTTCCC
The DNA here is from genome assembly GCA_016859345.1 of Istiophorus platypterus. NCBI lineage: Eukaryota > Metazoa > Chordata > Actinopteri > Istiophoriformes > Istiophoridae > Istiophorus > Istiophorus platypterus. Next base: position 2,541,701 of record CM029124.1, read on the forward strand.
AACCGTGACAACGATGTTTTGAACGTGAACGAAACATTCCCGACCCGGGCGTGATGGCGTGATGGCGTGATGGCGTGATGGCGTGATGGCGTGATGGCGTGATGGCGTGATGGCGTGATGGCGTGATGGCGTGATGGCGTGATGGCGTGATGGCGTGATGGCGTGATGGCGTGATGGCGTGATGGCGTGATGGCGTGATGGCGTGATGGCGTGATGGCGTGATGGCGTGATGGCGTGATGGCGTGATGGCGTGATGGCGTGATGGCGTGATGGCGTGATGGCGTGATGGCGTGATGGCGTGATGGCGTGATGGCGTGATGGCGTGATGGCGTGATGGCGTGATGGCGTGATGGCGTGATGGCGTGATGGCGTGATGGCGTGATGGCGTGATGGCGTGATGGCGTGATGGCGTGATGGCGTGATGGCGTGATGGCGTGATGGCGTGATGGCGTGATGGCGTGATGGCGTGATGGCGTGATGGCGTGATGGCGTGATGGCGTGATGGCGTGATGGCGTGATGGCGTGATGGCGTGATGGCGTGATGGCGTGATGGCGTGATGGCGTGATGGCGTGATGGCGTGATGGCGTGATGGCGTGATGGCGTGATGGCGTGATGGCGTGATGGCGTGATGGCGTGATGGCGTGATGGCGTGATGGCGTGATGGCGTGATGGCGTGATGGCGTGATGGCGTGATGGCGTGATGGCGTGATGGCGTGATGGCGTGATGGCGTGATGGCGTGATGGCGTGATGGCGTGATGGCGTGATGGCGTGATGGCGTGATGGCGTGATGGCGTGATGGCGTGATGGCGTGATGGCGTGATGGCGTGATGGCGTGATGGCGTGATGGCGTGATGGCGTGATGGCGTGATGGCGTGATGGCGTGATGGCGTGATGGCGTGATGGCGTGATGGCGTGATGGCGTGATGGCGTGATGGCGTGATGGCGTGATGGCGTGATGGCGTGATGGCGTGATGGCGTGATGGCGTGATGGCGTGATGGCGTGATGGCGTGATGGCGTGATGGCGTGATGGCGTGATGGCGTGATGGCGTGATGGCGTGATGGCGTGATGGCGTGATGGCGTGATGGCGTGATGGCGTGATGGCGTGATGGCGTGATGGCGTGATGGCGTGATGGCGTGATGGCGTGATGGCGTGATGGCGTGATGGCGTGATGGCGTGATGGCGTGATGGCGTGATGGCGTGATGGCGTGATGGCGTGATGGCGTGATGGCGTGATGGCGTGATGGCGTGATGGCGTGATGGCGTGATGGCGTGATGGCGTGATGGCGTGATGGCGTGATGGCGTGATGGCGTGATGGCGTGATGGCGTGATGGCGTGATGGCGTGATGGCGTGATGGCGTGATGGCGTGATGGCGTGATGGCGTGATGGCGTGATGGCGTGATGGCGTGATGGCGTGATGGCGTGATGGCGTGATGGCGTGATGGCGTGATGGCGTGATGGCGTGATGGCGTGATGGCGTGATGGCGTGATGGCGTGATGGCGTGATGGCGTGATGGCGTGATGGCGTGATGGCGTGATGGCGTGATGGCGTGATGGCGTGATGGCGTGATGGCGTGATGGCGTGATGGCGTGATGGCGTGATGGCGTGATGGCGTGATGGCGTGATGGCGTGATGGCGTGATGGCGTGATGGCGTGATGGCGTGATGGCGTGATGGCGTGATGGCGTGATGGCGTGATGGCGTGATGGCGTGATGGCGTGATGGCGTGATGGCGTGATGGCGTGATGGCGTGATGGCGTGATGGCGTGATGGCGTGATGGCGTGATGGCGTGATGGCGTGATGGCGTGATGGCGTGATGGCGTGATGGCGTGATGGCGTGATGGCGTGATGGCGTGATGGCGTGATGGCGTGATGGCGTGATGGCGTGATGGCGTGATGGCGTGATGGCGTGATGGCGTGATGGCGTGATGGCGTGATGGCGTGATGGCGTGATGGCGTGATGGCGTGATGGCGTGATGGCGTGATGGCGTGATGGCGTGATGGCGTGATGGCGTGATGGCGTGATGGCGTGATGGCGTGATGGCGTGATGGCGTGATGGCGTGATGGCGTGATGGCGTGATGGCGTGATGGCGTGATGGCGTGATGGCGTGATGGCGTGATGGCGTGATGGCGTGATGGCGTGATGGCGTGATGGCGTGATGGCGTGATGGCGTGATGGCGTGATGGCGTGATGGCGTGATGGCGTGATGGCGTGATGGCGTGATGGCGTGATGGCGTGATGGCGTGATGGCGTGATGGCGTGATGGCGTGATGGCGTGATGGCGTGATGGCGTGATGGCGTGATGGCGTGATGGCGTGATGGCGTGATGGCGTGATGGCGTGATGGCGTGATGGCGTGATGGCGTGATGGCGTGATGTCGCCACTCAAACAACCTGATGGAGAGTTCCACGAGAAATCCTTCACGTTTTGGAAGTTTAACAACTGATAATGAGGCCGATCGTTAGCTGGGGCTCGAACGGATTATGGGCACAAAGCCAAAGCTAAAGGAAAAGTACATAAACATACATTATACGTACGCTACAGTGGTTGTGGTGAATCAGTCTTCCTATTCTCAGTGCCCCCCCCCTTCCCAAAGTGTCTTCTTAATAACGTTCATAACTTGTGCCCGGTGAGAGCACTCCTGCCCAGCCTTGACAACTTCGATAGCTCTTTGGAAAATCGATGTTCAGAGGGGGCTGAATCAGAGCCCGGGTGGGGGGGTGAGGGTGGGGGTATATGGCCCCAGCAAGGTGGTAGAAAGGGTAGGGAGGAGGTACAGGGAGAGAAGGAGAGGAACTAAGGCGTCGGGAGAGTTCGGCCTGCACCGAAGGATTCCTCATTTCCCGGATCCCCTCCCGGGCCCCCAACTGAGACCGGGACCACTGGCGTATGTGGGGGCTTCCTAACCGACACCGATCGACAATTATAAAAAAAAAGGAATAATCTGGGTTTATGCCGAGAAGTTTCCCTCAAACGGCCGACAAAGTGCTCGGTGACAGTGGACAAATGGGACCATTGTACCTGAATTCAGATTCCGTGCTGTGAAGTCTAAGTTCAACACGTACTCCCGTGGGGTCCAACAGTCCGTTTCCCCCTTTCGCTCGAATGGGTAGGCGGTCTCAGGCTGTTGGACCCCACTGTGAACGTAGGAAAACGGGCCTCGCACCACTCAGCCACATTAACGACCGATATATCCCAATTCATTCCTCCGCAACCGACAACATAACGGCTGGAACAAACAGCAGAGTTTCCACAGAACTTCTTTTATGTACATCCTGCGGAGGCCTTTCCATTGGACCATGTTCAGCATGGTAAAAAGGAAAAGCTGCTTCTCCTGGGATGACGCGGCCCCTGAACTGGGATGCAGCTTATCACAGCCGGCGAGCAGCGCGGCGTGGAAACAGCGGTCGTGAGACCGAGCCTCCCGCGAGGCGATTTGTGACCGGGGCTCGAGAGATGGTGCTCTCCTCCGCTTTTCCCGGGTTTAATAGACGGGCTTATAAAAGTAACATAAATAGCGTGTTTAGCTCAAAGACGAACGATGCAAGTCCCGCTCGGATCCCCGAGACGATTTCGCCTGACAGACAAAATGCAGGGAACGGGAGAAGAGATCTGAGGGCAGAGGCAGAGAGGATCTATCTCCACTTAATGACGAGAGCCAAGTGGAGCGAGCTGAGGGAGGCAGATACTGGAGTCGAGATGTAATACAGGTGGGGGCGAGGGACGTCAAGTAAACCCCGGAGGGATGACGATTCAGATAAGAGCGGGAGATGGGGGGGGGTATCTGTCCGGACCAAAATGGGATGGCTGTTTATCCACTGGGAAATGAGGGAGAAGTCCTGAGGACGGACGGCGGCAGGGACCCGAGGAAACGTGTTTCACCGCTCAGTCGCCCCAAACCGGTGAGGAGGATGTTTCCACCTGGACAGGTAACCTCTGTGCTTAAATAGACAGTGTCAAAGAGAAAGAGCTCACTCAGAGTCTCCCTGGCTTATGAAACTAGGAGAAAACCTTGTTTCTGTAGTTTCATAACTTAGGGTTGTCGGTCTCACGTTGGCAAAGCCACCGTCTGGTTCTTTTCTGGCTGGAGGGTGAACCCCTGACCAACGGTTCTGATTCCTGCAGCACAGTCTTGTCCCAATGATGCATCACAGGATGCAGAGGCAGAGTTTGCTCCAACGCTGCCTTTGCACAGACTGAGGGTTTGTTAGTCGTCAACAAAAGTCCAGGCACCTGTAGGAATAGTTTGCATCTACTTCCGAGGCTTCATTTACTTCCCTTCCTGCAGGAAAACTATGAGCGAACCATTTTCTTAATCCCCTGGAAAAAAGCCCGTTTTCTATGAAATTCATATAGTTTTTTCTGACCTGAACCCATTTTTCTGTTTTTTTAACTTTGGGTAGTTACCGACTACTTAACTTTGTACCAATATAAGGTTATTAACTGGACACGAACTCCTTAAATTTCAATAAAACTTGATAAATTGGATTGAAGTTCGATGAAAAACTGAATGTGAGCTTCTCCGGTTGCTCACAAAGGGGCTGCATCTCAAAGTGAATCAATTTCTATAATTGTGTCAGCTACGGGTGTCAACCGAATAGATAAGATTTTGATTTAATGTAAGAACTATAATATACTGTGATTATCTGTAGAGAATAATGAAAAATAAGCCCTCTCGCTCAGGAGGTGTCTTTCCTATTTGACTGTGAGTTTCTTCAAATCCCCCAGAAAAGGTGAAATTTCATTATTCTGTGCTGATGCCTTCATTTATCTGTTTCTATCTTCCCTTCCTGCACTAAATCTGCCCAAAATTATTACTCGGTGACAAATCATTTAAGAAAGATCTACATAAAATGGAAGGAAAATTACTGTACTGCACCGAGCCGTACTTAGCAACACAAGCGGTGATGATTTTTTTTTTCCATTAAGGCGACGCCCAGAAGTGCTGACATGTCGACGACCATGACATTCGTCTTTGGGATGCGTGGGAGGGTCGAGGCTCCGCTCTACAGGAGGAAGGACAAATGCTAATTCTGGCAGGTTTTCATGGCGCTATCGATGCATGATTAATGACTCAGGGGACTCTCTATCGCTGGAAAACATAGGGATACCATTTTCATACTGGGGGGGGGGCTGCGTCAGCGAACTTAACGATTAGTGATCGATCAATGCCGAGGCCTCTCAGTGATCATGGTGGGGGGGTGCAACCAGATGTCCGAAGGGGATTTGAAAGACCAGATTTTTCCAGCAACATTGAAATGCAGATCAAAATATGCTAAAGCAGCTTAATCAGGGCTGGGAAATGTTATGCTGAGAGCTTTTATACATCTAAACTACACAGCACTGGAGAAACAGCGGCATTTACCTTAAATGACTGTTTATTTCAATGGGATTTGGACAGTAAAATACTATTTAAAATATATTTATGCGTATTCCTGAAGTCTCTCAGCCTGCAAATCACCACATCAGGGTTTACTGGGTGACTTGTAGCCCACTGCAGTGGGTAACAGATGCACCTTCAAGAGGAAGCTCCCTAGATGTCTTTGTTATTTTTGTTTTTTTAGATCCCTACGCTACACGAAACGATTGTCCCGTGAGCTTTTCCGATTCGGCAGCAATTCCGAGTTAATTTGACATTGTGAACGAGGGGGCGCGTGGGACTGTGCATTCAAGTTCCCACAAATTTAAATGTTTGTGATAAATCCCCGTTTGTTCGTTTGTTTGTTTGTTTGTTTAATGTGCGTGAATCTACCTCTTAGATTGCACCCCCCTCCCACCCTTGATTCACGCCGCTTTCCCCCTCCATCCGTCTGTCAGGCGGCTGATTAGATCAAGTGTCAGCGCCCGAACAGATTACCCCGGCAAGAGGCGAGCGACAAAGCAATAACACACTCCCAGCCTCAATCTGTCGCTTTTAACTCCATTTCACAGACAGACTCCCCTCACTTTCGATATCTGCACCGGCATCACAATTCAGCGAAAAATAAATAAATAAATAAAAAACAAACAAACAACCGAGGCTTTTATTGGAAGAATCGTGCTGCCAAAGCTTCACTCGCTCCTTCTCCCACTGGGATTCATTTAGAAAAAGCTTTAAGAAAAGACAAAATGTTTATGTTTTCCCTTTTGAAAGGAAGGATTCTCAAAAACTCAACAGTAAAAACGCTGCAATCTTTGTTTCTTTTATTCCAAAGGTCGATATTTTGGCACATTTTCAGAATTAAAATGCGCAATCATCGACGGCTTGCAGTGGACGGGACAGGTACTCAGACCCAGGAGCTCACGGGTCAGCGGGCGTGAACAAGTAAAATGAGTCCACACAAAGTCCATCAATCAGTGTCCACGCCGCTGGCGCCGGATGGGACGGAGCCCAAAGACAGAGTAAGAGATGAAAAACATCTGGGTGCTTCAAATGAAGCAGTATAAATCCAACAATACATTATGTTTCCAGTGCAGACAAAGGTTTGTTATAAATACACCTGAGGGGAAAACTCAGAAAACGTGAAGAGTCAGGTAGAAAACAAGCGGAGGAAACCAAACAGTGGCCAGTCTTTAATGCTAAGGTGTTGTTCTTCCATTCAAACGTCTAAGATGATGGCAGAAAAGAAATAAATACAAATCATCGAGTGTCTCCATCAACACTCGCGTTTTGTTCCTACTAGTCTGAATAGGGCAAAACAGACGGACACGACAAATGTTGTTTCCTCTTCTTCCTCAATACTCACATTTCAGCTTTTAATTGCGTCGATTTTTTTTTTTTGAGTGTCTGTGTGCGAAGAAAAACAAAACGTGTATAAAACGGACGAACGACGACTCACTTGTGGTGTCAAAGCCTCCCTGCTGAGAGTTTCTCTAATTGGCTTCGTTCTCTCCAAGACCAATCAAGGGGGGTAGCCCCCCCCCCCCCACACACACACACACACTGTCAGTGTGCATTTACAGGCTTCATTTAGCTGCTGCCATATAAAGAGTAATATCCACCTGTTGTCTGCCCCCCCCCACACACACACACTCACATTTCTTCCCAACCTGCTTCCTCCACAATAAAGTGCTCAGGCTCATTCTCTTATTTTGCTACAATAGTTTTTGTGTCAGACGATTAGTCGACTCAACGACTTAAACGTCGACGCCTTCGCTAGTTGGCACCAGAAATACTGGTTTGTTAAACTAATTATTAATATTTTATTGATGTATGACACCAGTTTGCTGTTGCACCCAAGATGTAAAGCAGCCTCCGGCCACTAGCTGGTAAAAGTAAAAAATATAAATGAATAAAAAAAGTTGAGGGTTTCGTTTTATCCTGAACCCGGAGGAGGTGCAGTCACTTTTTTGTTCTTCGGCGCCCGAAATCTTGACACCTCCCGCCCCGCACGCCGGGCGTCGCCGAACCCAATCCCTCCAACCTGCAGCTGCTGCTTTATTTTTGTGGGTATCGCTTTTCACTTCTTTTTTTTCCTTCGGAGAGAGCAGTTGAAGCATCGGCGGGGGAAGGAGCGCTCCATATATCTCGCTAACTCGGACAGAGAACCCGTCACAATCAACAGCTGGCTGATGGTGATACATGTCTTCGCTCTCTCTCTCTCTCGCCACCGCCGCCGAAGAGCAAAGTTCCAAGATGCTCAGACGGACTCGGGGCAGATTAATCGCTCGCGTGGGACTTTGCGCCAGCTCAACACAATTAACTTCACCTACGGCCGCGCGTCACCCGAGCTGCTATACGATCTGCTATGTGGACAATAAGATTAGCCACGGGAACAGACACACGCAGGCCCGGGGTCCCAGACCCGGGCCCCAGTCTGGGTCCCATCTGTTCTCTACATCCTGAATTCCTGGTTTAGAAATCAAGGCTTTCCATACTAAGCCCCTAAAGACACAGTGAGGAGGGTTACGGGGTTTATTTTTTGCATTCAGCTTCATCGACCAGTTTCTTATAACGGTCGACAACGGCCGAGTAAGAAATTAGCACAAAGCACCCATCTCCCCTGCTGGAATTTAACACGAGTGTTGTGGCGTTTCGTTTATTCGATATAAAAGAAAACGCATTTTCTTCCTGGCCCCAGACTGCGCAACAAGGATCCGCACAGGGTCCCACTAACACGTATTTGACAACCAAATCCCCGTGTTCATTACCCTCCCTGAGCCCAATGGTAATGAGAAATAGTCTCAGACCTCCCTCCAACTTATTCAGTTCTTTGTGTAAAATACGCCGTGGGATGGGGGGCCGGGAGCCGGGAGCCGGCGGGGCCCCGCTCAACTGGCAGCCCTGAGCACATAATCCCAGCTACGGGTGCGGCGCAGAGCGGAGAGGAAAGAGGGAGTTAGGGGGGATAAAAAAAGGAAAGGAAGCAAGGAGAAGCAGCAGGGCTTAGGGGAGGAGGGGGAGGAGGGAGAGGAGCAAAAGAGAGGAAGGAGAGGAGGGTGGCGAATAATTACTCGAGATGACAGAAGTTAAACGCAAAGCAGGAAGCACGTTTCGATGAGTTTAGGAAAAAAATAATTAATAAGACGAACGTAGTAGCTTCAGGAGGACGGAAAGAAGCTGCGACGCTGAATACGCAGGAAAAGATGCAGCGTCGACGTGTTTCACGCGTCCGCCGCCGATCCCACTCGGCGAATAATACGCCGAGTTCTGTGTTTTTGTCCCCGGCCCCCGTCGGCCCGGCGGCTTCGTTTCTCCCTAAACAGTCGGACGACCCTCCGGAGCCACGGTTCCGAGAAACATCAGCAACCAAGGGAAGTGCTGACGGAAACGCCCCCCCCCCTTCATTATACCTCCGCGACTCGGAGTGGGGGGGGGGCTTCAACATGCCGGAGATCTCCTTCGGAACCTCGGACGGAAACGGCCGTATGGGCCGAGACATCGCGTGGCGAGATCCCGCCGCTTTTAATTCACCGGACGGGGGGATTATTCTGTCTGAGGGGCCGTGCCGGCCAAACAGCCGCAGAAGAATTAACTCATCGTATCGCGGGGGGGGGTAAATCTCCGGCCGGGGGGGAAAAACAAGTCAAATATCTCAAGATGGAGAGTGGCTGAGTGTGGGAATACATTACTCTGAGTTCTCCACTTGTAAATGAAATTGGTTTCCTTCGCCCAGTCGTAAGCGCATTTGCACTGAGTACATTTCAACCTTCACTTCCCCGAGTTAAGATGCAGGAGCACCGGCGCTTTGCATGTAAATCTCTCAAGTTTAAGCACACAGCCTACGCTCGCTGGCTCTTTCTTCCTGGAACACACACTCACACTCACTCACACACACTCACATATACACACTCTCTCTCTCATATCCCCACACACAAAAGCCGCAGAGCAAATCCAACTCTCGCTCCGACTCTGGAAAAAAACAAAAAACCTCTATAACTCATATTTCCTGTGACATGAACTTCAGGGGCAACCCCCCCCCCCCAAAAAAAAACGAGTCCACATGCACATGGCCCGGATGCATGCAACAGTCACACAGCTGTGTTATAGGCTCTGGCGAGAGGACACACACACACACACACACGTGAATCAGTATTCACTCGGCGTGTGCATTAGTAAATGTGACCAGCCAACATCTTTTTTATTTTCTTCCCACTAAAACTCTGAGCTGGTGTTTACTTTACTTTCTTCCAGGTAACAGGCTATAAAAGAGCTGTGGGTTAAAGGTGAAGTCGGAAAAAACAACGAGAATAACCCGGGGTCTATGACCAGCCAACATCTTTTTATTTTCTTCCCCATTAAAACTCTGAGCTGGTGTTTGCTGCTTTCTTCCAGGTAACGAGCTATAAAAACTGTGGGTTAAAATCGGAAAAAAGTGCTGCAGGTCGCGTTTGGAGTGTGTTTTTCAATATTGTGTGTGTGTGTGTGTGTGTGTCAACATCATCGATTTAAGCTGATATGCTCCACAGGCACAACAGGGGAGGACTGTGAATCACACATCAGGACACCTGGCTCTCCACAGGACACACAAGGCTGAGTGAGCGCTCGCACAGGTCAACGCACACACACACACACACACACGTGAATCAGTATTCACTCGGCGTGTGCATTAGTAAATGTGACCAGCCAACATCTTTTTTATTTTCTTCCCATTAAAACTCTGAGCTGGTGTTTACTTTACTTTCTTCCAGGTAACAGGCTATAAAAGAGCTGTGGGTTAAAGGTGAAGTCGGAAAAAACAACGAGAATAACACGGGGTCTAGTTTGGAGTGTGTTTGTGTGTGTGTGTGTCAACATCATCGATTTAAGCTGATATGCTCCACAGGCACAACAGGGGAGGACTGTGAATCACACATCAGGACACCTGGCTCTCCACAGGACACACAAGGCTGAGTGAGCGCCAGACAGGTCAACGCACGCACACACACACACACGTGAATCAGTATTCACTCGGCGTGTGCATTAGTAAATGTGACCAGCCAACATCTTTTTTATTTTCTTCCCACTAAAACTCTGAGCTGGTGTTTACTTTACTTTCTTCCAGGTAACAGGCTATAAAAGAGCTGTGGGTTAAAGGTGAAGTCGGAAAAAACAACGAGAATAACACGGGGTCTAGTTTGGAGTGTGTTTGTGTGTGTGTGTGTCAACATCATCGATTTAAGCTGATATGCTCCACAGGCACAACAGGGGAGGACTGTGAATCACACATCAGGACACCTGGCTCTCCACAGGACACACAAGGCTGAGTGAGCGCTCGCACAGGTCAACGCACGCACACACACACACACACACACACACACACACACACACACAAGACCCATGATGCACATCAGTGCGTTTGGCCGTGCAGCCCCCCCCACCCCTCCACCCCCCACCCCCGTCTCGCTGGTCCAACTGCACATTACGTCCCTTTTCACTTCCCCAGTCGCTCTGGCCAGACGGCGATAAGCCCCCCCCCATCCCCGCTCGCTCAGTCGACACGAAGCAGTGAGTAATGGATGTGGTACAAGTTGTGAGGGCGCCGAACGGCGTATGCGACGGGGACGGCAGGCGTGAGCCTCTCTGGCTTTATTTATATATTTTTATACCTCATCTCAATCTGCACCGTAACAAATCGGCTGATTATAGTTGATACGTCATTTCATTTCAAAATAACACGATTCAGGCTACTGGAAAAAAAAAAACGAAACGAAACAAAAAAACCTAATCTCAGTGAGTCGGGTTCGCTCGGCAGCCTCAAGCGATCCGACCCCAGGGGTCAGCCGGCTTCACTGTTTGCTGACTTCTTTTGACCTCGAAACCACTCACACCATGTCCGTCTCGATCTGCGAACAAAAGCTCGCACACACACGCACACACACACACACACACACACACACACACACACACACACACACACACACACACACACACACACACACACACACACACACACACACACACACACACACACACACACACACACACACACACACACACACACACACACACACACACACACACACACACACACACACACACACACACACACACACACACACACACACACACACACACACACACACACACACACACACACACACACACACACACACACACACACACACACACACACACACACACACACACACACACACACACACACACACACACACACACACACACACACACACACACACACACACACACACACACACACACACACACACACACACACACACACACACACACACACACACACACACACACACACACACACACACACACACACACACACACACACACACACACACACACACACACACACACACACACACACACACACACACACACACACACACACACACACACACACACACACACACACACACACACACACACACACACACACACACACACACACACACACACACACACACACACACACACACACACACACACACACACACACACACACACACACACACACACACACACACACACACACACACACACACACACACACACACACACACACACACACACACACACACACACACACACACACACACACACACACACACACACACACACACACACACACACACACACACACACACACACACACACACACACACACACACACACACACACACACACACACACACACACACACACACACACACACACACACACACACACACACACACACACACACACACACACACACACACACACACACACACACACACACACACACACACACACACACACACACACACACACACACACACACACACACACACACACACACACACACACACACACACACACACACACACACACACACACACACACACACACACACACACACACACACACACACACACACACACACACACACACACACACACACACACACACACACACACACACACACACACACACACACACACACACACACACACACACACACACACACACACACACACACACACACACACACACACACACACACACACACACACACACACACACACACACACACACACACACACACACACACACACACACACACACACACACACACACACACACACACACACACACACACACACACACACACACACACACACACACACACACACACACACACACACACACACACACACACACACACACACACACACACACACACACACACACACACACACACACACACACACACACACACACACACACACACACACACACACACACACACACACACACACACACACACACACACACACACACACACACACACACACACACACACACACACACACACACACACACACACACACACACACACACACACACACACACACACACACACACACACACACACACACACACACACACACACACACACACACACACACACACACACACACACACACACACACACACACACACACACACACACACACACACACACACACACACACACACACACACACACACACACACACACACACACACACACACACACACACACACACACACACACACACACACACACACACACACACACACACACACACACACACACACACACACACACACACACACACACACACACACACACACACACACACACACACACACACACACACACACACACACACTGAAAGACGACCAAAAATCACAGGGAGGAATTTATCGATTAAAGTCTGTGCAGCTGAACATTAAAAAATGTGACATTTCCTCTTATTATAATTTCAAACCTCACTCTCCATGTTTGTTGAAGCGCAGCCAGTGTTGAACTATGAATTAATATTTACCTGGGTAGTAATGAAGCAACTCCTCAGAATCCACACGCACGTTTATGAACTTCTAATAACCGACTCAGAGCGTTGTCTTTATTTTCCCCATAATTACTGCCGACTTATGGAATTCTTCCCAGGAATCTTAATGGGGAATCACAGGCCAGTTTGCAGCATCAAATATTACTTAGTATTTTAAGGTTGTGCACATAATTGTCATATTGTCAGATTACGTGTGAATCCGAACCATAGACGCACATGTCACTCTCATGAATTATGCACTGAACTACATCAGGGAGTCAAATGGGCAAAAATGAATATCCCACTGTCGCCGCCGTCGCCGCCGCCATCGCCACGTCCACGACCCTTGCGCTGCAGCCTCTGTCTGACAAACTGGAATATTTAATACATCTCCTCCCCGCACGCAAGATTGTTTCAACTTTTTCACCAGCACATCTTTCATACCCCCCCCCCCCGTTCCGTACTTTATTTTATGCAGATTAGTAATATTTGCTTGATGAGGCGCAATGAGTTTCCTTTTAAAAAGATAATAAAAATGCTTATTTAAACTGTTAGCGAGCTAAATAATATATTTACCTTACGGCTCTGATTCTAATTAATCATCAGTATTTTTACATTAAGGGCTGCAAAAATTGTGCAAAGTCTAGGAACGCGGCGGGGAGGGGGTGGGGGGCCCCTCCTAATCTTCTGCGACTGAGAACGCCCATGTGAAATGAGCCGCTCTCTCTCGGGCGTCCGAGGCCCGTCTTGGCGCGGGAGGAGGTTTCAGTCGACGAGGCCACGGGGCGAGGCCACGGGGCGAGGCCACGGGGCGAGGCCACGGGGCGAGGACACCTAGCCTTCTAGATAACCAGCTGTCAGATCATAGAAGATGAGTAGAAGGTACAATATTTATTTTGTAATATAGGAAAAGTGACTAAAAATTGAAATACAATACTCAAGCAAAGGACCGGTGGCTCAAAATTGTGCTCAGTCTTTGTAAATGCACTCAGGTACTTTCTGTCTGTAGTTTAAAGAGCTGACATCATGAGAAAAGCATTAACTGTGTACACACTGTACAATGACTGTAACTTATCAGAATCATCAGAAGCAGCGACGCCGCGTTCTACGATTCTTTGTGAATACTGTGAAAAAACAGCCAGGACTAGTGCCTCAAACTCCAAAAGAAAAAAAAATCAAAAAACTTTCACTGAAAAGTTGAACTACGCTCGGCTTCAAAAAGAAAAGCAATTTCGACTTGCCTGGAAAACAAAAAAGTCCCGGAGCGGAGCGGGTCTGCTTTTAATCCGACATTGAGCCGATTCTCCTCATGACAGACGCTGGGAAAAAGTAAAAAAGAAAAAAAAATGCAGTTTAACGCTGGTGTTATTCGATCTAATGGGTCGCAGCATTCGCCACCTTTTCCGTTACAGTTGCTGGGACCATCTGGGGGGTGGCGGGGGCGTCTCGGCCGACTTCACAGACCCTTCGGATCTCGGATCCATGATATTATAAACAGTCGTACTTAACCTCTGGCGTTTTTCCACCGGCAACCTTTAGGTTTACCCTCTATTTATCTCTCTTCTCTGTGGAGGTTCCCACCCTGTTACCCGTCGGTCTGCCGCAGGTTTCTGAGAGAGATGAGAAAAACATGAAGCCTCCGCCACAGAGCTGAGATTTCCATGACGCGCCCTTCGGACAGTTCGCGCAGTTTGGTGGGAATTATTCATTTAAATAAACGAAGGAAGTCAGAGAACTCGATTAAAAAATAATGAGGTTAAACCTGGCGTTAGACGGATGCTACTGACAGCTACGGAAACTAGTGACAGGAAAATCATGAAGTCCACTCATTTCCCCCCTTTTTTAATTATTTGTTCTTTAAATCTTCGCCGCGACGCCTTAAACAACAATTATTACCTGGGACGATGAATCTTTTCTAAATGACAATTTTGGAGAGACAGTGTTTACAGTTAAGCCTCTGGCAGCATCCATATTCCTGTCAGAGGAACGCAGGGATTGAAGTTTTTAATTAATCTGAACACCGGCACCCGCAAGGAAAGACTCACAAAATACTCGCTCAGTCTCTCCTCTGAACACACACACACACACAGACGCACACACGCACGCACGCACACACACACACACACGCACGCACACACGCACGCACGCACACACACACGCACGCACACACACACGCACACACCAACCCCGGCGCTGCAGCAGGAATGTTTAGGCCTGACAGGCGGAGTGTGGCGGTGATGCGTCCGCCTTTTTGTGTAAATGTCTCTGGCAGACGCTTAATAAAGGTGTCTGAGGACGGACCCCCCCCCGGCTGGGGCCCCGCAGGGGACCGGACACTCACCTCGCCCCAGACCACCAGCTTCACTTTCACTTCTCGAGCACCGACAACTCGATTAAAAAGGAAAACGAAACACACGAGATCATCTGTGCACATATGATACTGCAGCTTCACACCCTAGATTTTTACCTTGTCTTTATTCTTTATTTCTGCTCTAACATCCACGTTTTGATTCTCCCTGGAAATTTGCTGTGGACACCGCGTCCGTTAACCGGCACAATAAAAACCCCTGTTCGGCCGATGAGGCAGATTTTGTCTCCGGCTCCGATGGATGTTTTGTACGACGAAACAGAAATAGGTTCAAAGAAATACACAGAAATTTAAAAAAAATCAAGACATCGTGCAAATGATAATCTGGAGAAAATGAGTTGTTGGTAGTTGTTTTCCAAACTAAAGACGACCGACAACTGTCATTTCAATTTGCTTGAAGTGTCCATCCAGGTGTTTCACTGTTACAGTGTCTTTTTCTTTTAATGTAACAGGGTTTCATCCTCCAGACTCAGCCTGACGATGCTGCAGTTGTGGAGCAGCATCCACGAGCACCATCTGATGCTGCTCCTCTTTCTACTCCTCCTCTTTCTACTTCTCCTCTTTCTACTCCTCCTCTTTCTACTCTAAATTTTTTTCTTCTTTTTCTTTTTCCTGCGCGTAAACAGCAAAATCGCAGCGCGGTGCGGTCGGCTTGTTTACGGCGGGCGAGGCAGAAACGGGTACGACGCCGTTGTCTATTTGCATTTTCCATTAGCCTTCATCATATCTTCTCTCAATCGAAGTACTAAATTATTCACCTGAAACGTTAAAACTCTTTTTCTCAGCCTCATTTCCGCTCGAGTGTTTACTACTCGAATTAAATTAAAAAAAGGAAAATAAAACAGGCTGATGGAAATGCTCCTGATGAAAGGGAGTGCCCCCCCCCCCCCCCTCCTCCCCAGGTGTTAGTCAGAACACACAATTCGGCACAATTCAACCTTGACAAGCCTATTGATGTAACCCCCCCAGCAACACTCCCAGCAGGAAATGAGTGCGTCTGTGCATTCCTGTGTTTTGCCTCTTTGGTCAGTTGTGCGTGCAAAGATGTTGCAGCCGTACATGAGTTACCGGTTTCAATGTGGCTGATTGGTGTGTGTGTGTGTGTGTGTGCACTCATGCATTTGTCCCTGGGAACATCTCGCGTCCTCGCAGTCCCACAAAAGAATCTATCGGTTTCCGATGTGCCTGCGTCGACCAGATTCATTCACAAAGATGCAGCAGGTCAACTCCCCATCAGGCCCTGATGCAAAATGACCCCCCCCCCCATTAAGACTAATGTAGCAGTCACAGGTACCGACTGCCCTCTAAAATGGAAAATTTGTGAGAACAACCGGCACCGTGGGAATGTCAAAACATGACATATGCTCCACTTCCCCTGCCCCCCCCCCGTCTCTTCTCCAGGGTTTTGTCAACAGGGAGAGCACATCTGCCGCTGTGGAGACTCGTCTGAAGGACATGCTGACCCCCCCCCCCCACCGGCACAGCTGACTAAGCAGACGGATGGGGGGGGCAACGGACGAATGCCTCTCTCAGATTGGTCCGAGTGGAAACCGAAATCCGACATAATCCGACACCGAGCGGCTCAAACAGATCGGAGGAGCAGGAGCCGGCGTCGCGGGTCTCAAGGCGTCGCACCTTTATCTCAGATCCCGTGAAATACGCCGTGAACACCACGAACTACGAGACGACGTTAACAGCTGGGTCTTTGGGTTCGGTTTCGGATGTGCTTTGCTCCGTCGGCGCTGGAGATTGGATCCGAAAACTACTGCCGGAAAAACGAGCCAAGAATTGTGGGTTTATTGGTGTAAATGGACAAATGATGTCTGATAAGCAGCGGTTCTTCACGCTTGAAGAGCCCAGAACAAATGAGTGTGGGCTCTGCTCAATTTCAGCTATTTCTACGGGGGGGGGGCATCTATTGCGAGAGAGAGCACAGGTACACTCTGTTTTGTGATGCTCCCTCAAAAAGCAATAGGGATTTTATTTTGAAATTGGTAACCTATTAAAGATGGCAGGTATATTTCTATCTGTAATTCTATCAAAATAAAAGCAACCGCAGATACTGAAAACAATCCGAAGACCCAGAATCTCTATTCTGGGTCTGACTCTAAGTCAAGAAAACAACCATGCACGATCAAACATACACACACACACAAACACAGCTCTATGTCGTTACCCAGTATGGCCCAATTGGGATGAGCTCTCCTGTTTCTACTGGGGTCCTGAAGTTCCGTGGAGGAGGGGCTCCCTCTGCCCAGAGCGGGCTCCCTGCCCTGGGCGCCCCCCCTGCCTGGAGCTGAGGTCGCGGGGCCGCTCCAAGGTTCCCCGCCCTCTGCAAAAGATGCGCTTCATTCAGGACCACCAACCAAACAGCCATCGAGAAGGGGGGTGGGGTCATCGTCGGGGGGTTCACAAAGGTCACAGGGGAGGTCAAGACTCCAAACGATACTCACAGGTCAAGGGGGGGGGTAGGAAAAAAAAATCAAGAACCAGGAAAAGACGGCATTCGGATCGAGCAAAAACAGTCACATTCTGGGTTTCTTTTTTTTGGAGGGGGGGGTGGAAAGGTGAAGGCAGGAGGAGCAAACAGGAGCAAGGTTCCTAATGATCCCTGGGTCAGTCCGGCAGGGACGAGAGCGGAGGAGAAGGGGACCCATCGCCTGGAACGCCGCCGAGGGAGTATAGTTCTTATCGGCGTGGATGTCGATCGGGGCGGTCACGCCTGGTCCAGGTCACGCTCGACACCTGCTCTGGATTTGTCTAGTGAACTCTTTTAACATTCAAAGCTTTCGTGGGCTTTAAGCATATTTTATTTTCCTTTTAAAAAGCGCTCCAGTGTTTCTGCCGATTTCCCGCCGCTCGGCCCCGCCTGAGCATCGGGGAGGGGTGCAAAGATCGACCGGGCGCCGCGTTCGGGCCGGGACATGGCCCCGAAAAAAAGAAGCGTCAGAAGTGTCTGAAGCCGCCCGGCAAATTGGGGGCGCGCAGTTCTGGGTTTGTTAGTTGGGAGGACAGTTGTGGATGAAACAGATGCAAATTTATGTATCAATGCCCTCATTTAACATCTCCGAGAGCAAAGACCGACAGAGCGCAAGAGCTCGGCTGGATGCTGTTTGTGTGCGTGTGTGTGTGTGTGTGAGTGTGTGTGTGTGCTTTAATGCTGTGTTTGCTTTTCAGGGATGCCGCCATCCTGCGATCAAAAGCGGGAGGGCACAAAGGGGGAAGCGAGAGAGTGAGGAAGGGGCAAAGCCATTATTCTCCAAAGGGACACGTCTGCTGGTTAAGAGACGCCGCCTTAATCAGATGCACCGCGGCTGAGGGCAAAACACGGTTAAAGGAGACCGGGATGGAAACGCGTACAGACCGGTGGGGACCTTCAAAGTATGCAAAAAGGAGGAAGAGGGCATTTATACTGCAAGGAAGCAAGAACATTCTGAAAAAAACTGAGATAGGGACTGGAAAAAGAGAACTTTATCGAAGAGCATAAGAAGCCAGATCAGTGACAGGCTGCGAAACAACGATCACAATCTTACCCACGTAACCTTCCCCTGCACCGGAGACCATCTACGACCACATCGCCGCGTGGCCGAGGACCTGGACCTGGGCTGTTTCTACACCAGCAAAAGGGGTGACCGGAGCACGAGCATGAAATAACGCAACGCCAACACGTTCAACAACATCTCCATTCATTTATTCTGTAATAGGCAGCGAGGGCAATAATAAAAAAAAAAAAAACAAGGTCCCAGCGTTCACGACTCTGCGAATTAAGGGTGTTAGAAAAGCAGCGCGACCCGACATGACAGGAAACAACCAGATGTGGCAGCAGAGGCACTGCACTGTGCATTAGCCTAACGACTATGAAACTGCATCGCCGGACACCTCTTTGGAACAAAATGCATAAATTCACCACGGTCACTGGATTAACAGCCTCGGCTTGTACAGTGAATGTGGCGTTACTGTTCCTTCATAGACGGAAAAAGGATGCAAGAAATGTTAATTATTGCAGGAATAAATCACTAATGTTGTCGACGTCTGATGGAAGAAGGGCGGATTTTAAGCGGAGACCACAGCACAACAAGGGTTCGGAGGCAGAGGAGGTCAAACGGGCCGGGAACGAGGGCGTTTCAGCAATTTCAAGCAGGGGAAGAGGCACGGCTCTGCAAATCCACTCGCATAAAAGAGGGAAACGGCGCAGCTCAGCCCGGCCCGGCCTGCGTCCGTGGGGTATGAAATTCTATTAAGGCACAGCGACACAAGTGAAAGCCCCGACATCCGGAGCCAAGGCGAGTTAATCCCGCGAATTCGACTGCGTGCAATTCAAGGGCTTAGAGCCGCGGCTTAGCACGAGGCCGCGGCCGACCTGGCGGCAGGTGCACCGGTGCCGCAACATCGGCCAGCCGGGGTCAAAAAACGCCGTGGGACCGTAAAGAAGGGCTGCAATTAACACCGCTGTGGCAAAAGCAATCTTCTCTTCACTGTTGAGTCAGGTGTAGTCGCTCGGCACGGGAAAATGCATTTTGAAAGAGTTAAGCTTGCTCTGTAAAGTGTGGCAGACATTAAAGTCAGAATCAGAAAACCATTGATCGGGCGATTCGCCGGTCAGACAACGCCCAGGGAGACGTCAAGGTCGACGGCCACAACGGCCACGTGCAACCAAGGCCTCTACAAAAGCCTTTCACACGTTCGACCTAATGATCTGAAGCTAGACCATTTTCTGTCTCACCGTACGATATTTTGAGGATGCTGCAAATCAAAACTCTTCACTTTACAGTTAAACATAAAGTTATAACTGTGCACCTCTGCAATCCATCCTATGCTTGTGAGTCCTTCCTGACCGCATGTGCACCCCCACTCTTGTAAAACTACCTGCGTAGGCGTATACGCGCCTGTGTGTGTGCGTGTGAAAAGTTAATTGTCCATATTTGCATGCGGTATAAAGCGGCACCGGGAGGCAGACCTGGCACAAGCTCCCTCCCGCTGATTTGGGCTGTCAGCCGTATTTATTAACTATGATGAATCACCCCCCCATTTCACATCCAATCAAAGACCTCTCAGAGGGACTCAAATCTGGTCACCTTTAACTAAATGATTTCCCTGGCCCATGGTGCGGCAGCCGGCGACTGGACGGGCAACCCGACGACGCGGCCGCTATTAGAATTATCCTGCCAACGGTCCACAGCTGGATCAGTCATTTCTGAAACAGTGTGGGGAATTAAGTGGCCGGCTGACATGTAGCGGGGGGGTTTAAAAGGCCCCGGCTGGAGCGAGGGAAGTATGTGAGCAACGAGTCGGAGAGGCATGGAAATACAGAGGTGTTCTTTTGACCTTGCCTTAAGGATCCGGATTAAATCTGATCCAGGTCCAGCCTCCGCTGCATAATACGCTACATTTTACCATGCAAGCTGACAGCTACCACTGTATTAGAATAATCTTGCCTCCACAATGTAGAGGAATTTTCCTTGAGCTTTGCCTTTCCTCCCGAACCACCAACAATTTCAATCCGTTGTCGTTTCGCTTAAAAAAAAAAAAGCAGGCTCATGCATCTCCCAGAGTCTCCGAACAGCTCGCATTTCCGAACGCTCCTCGCCCAAAAAACCCAACAAAAATACAACAAACGTACAGAGATGAGACAAGGTCAGTGAAAACACAAATCCCCGACGAGGGCCGAGGCAACGGGGCCATAAGAACTGTGGTTGGTCGGCTCGGTCGCGTCTTATTTATAAAAACTGAAACTGCCGCTCGACATCTGTCAGCTCCGACTCAGCCGCCATTGTTTCTGACGTTCATCAACAAACTAGCCGCACAGAAACTAAACATAGTGGCATATAAACCACCATCGCCAACTAGTGGTTTGGTGGTGTAATTGCAGAGTAACACCAACGCAGAACTATAAATAAGTGCAAACCTGTTGTGGTGCAGAAGCATAAACCGGCCTTTTGATTCAGTCAGATTGGAGCTTTAACATAAGTAAGCTAATGCGTTAATAATTATGGTAGCAAGTTATGTGACCATTAACTCAGACTAAAAAATACCACAGGATGCACTGGAGGAAAAAAAAATATCACACGATATCAGCATCGTCCTAACTTCCGGGCACATTTTCTTTTTTTTTATCAGAAAAATGGTGTGTGGGTCTCTGTGGATCTGGATGATTCTGAGATGTCGCTGGTTTCACTCAGGCTCGGTGCCGATGGGAAGAACAACCAGCGAGCATGCACAGGAAAGATGAAGGCTCCTGGTAAAACCGCCCAGATGCCGCGCTCGGCCTGGCATTGAAAGGCGGAGGGAGAAGCACGACGCTTTTTGACGACGCAGGCTCGGACGACGTTCGCCTCCAAGAACCCGGAGCGTTTGGCTTGTGAGGAAGATGGATCCTGGGAAGATGTTTTCTGAGAAGATAACGCCGACGGGGTTTTGTGACCGGTGAGGTCAGAGGTACATGACGGTGATACACGAAAACCGAAACCAGGAAACTGATGACTCATCAGCCACATGGAAAAAAAGGTGCCATATTTTGAGCACAAATTTATTCTCTTCTTAATAACCCTATTCATTTTCTATTTTTTTCATTCTGAGTAAGTCGCTATCCTTCTTCATATTGAGATTATTTTAAACATGTCTTATCTCATGAATGCTGATGTCGGCATCCAGTGTGAGGAGAGAAGCAATGATGAAAACAATTGGCCAGGAAATGGCAAGAAATCAGGAAAAAAAAAGTCTGATGTTTAAAATCCTCCTCCTCACTTACAAAGCTGTTAATGGTCAGACACCATCTTATGTCACAGAGCTCAGAGAACTTTATTACCCCAGTAGAACAGGGTTCTCCCAGAGCACAGGCCCACTTATGGTTCAGTCTTCCAGTTGGGGGGCTCTTGCAGGTTTTTCTGCCTCTGATGCTGCAGAGTCTGGATCAGAGTCTGGATCAGAGTCTGGATCCAGGACTGTAGAACCACCTAGTGCCCCATGATCCTGATCAACACCCACTGCTTCAATCATTATGATTATTACTATTACAATCTTATTTAGTCTTATCTATATTATTATTCTCCATATTAATATAACTATTAGTTTTACTTGTCTTGTTATTATCATACATCTTTCCATGGTACCTGTATTGTGCAATGCTCTCTCTCTCTGACCGTCAAAACTAAAACATCTGTGCATGTGGGCGTAAACCTTCAGGAAGTCGTCGTTGGTTTTAAGAGTCTTACGGTCTGAAGGGACTCATCAGGTCTGGCCAGTGCCTGATCTGGTTCTGATCATGTCACGGATCTGCGCCGATCTTGATCTGCTAGGACCTGATTGGTGCATCTGTGGGCCAAAGGGTGAGGACCCCCCTCCAACATCTTCTTTAAAGCGAACACTAAAACCTGCTTAGTGGCAAACAGTGTAGGACTGTTTATATACTGAGCAGCTGCCAGCGTCGACCCCCCCAACATTTTACAGAATAAGTTCTGAAGCACAGAAGAGCGAGAGCAAGTGTGCTCAGTCAACCAGTCAGCTCCGGGTAAATAAAGCGGCAGAAAAATAAAGTTAAGAGATATGCGCTCACTCTCCCTCCCTCTTTCTCCAGAAGACGCAGCAAAACAAATTACGTTTCTACCTCTGTAACTCCCCCTCGCCGACGCTGTCCCGCCCTTAAAAACAGGGGTGCACGAAGGGAGGAGGAGGGAAAAGGAGTGGGGGAGGGAGAGAGAGGGAGAGAGAGAGCGGCCGACGGAGAGAGTTTTAGCCAAAGAGACATCAACACACTATGACCAGGAAAAAGCCAGAGAATACCGTGTCTGATTACTGCAAAAAAAAAGAAAGAAACGTGCACAAGCTGGACAGTTTCAAACACTCAAACCGAGAATCTGTTTAGTTTTAGTGGAATTACAGTTACAGTCAGCGACACCCAAGGACAGGGAAAGACGTGGAGGAGAGACGGTTCGGAAAATTTGGCAGTTTACTGTGAGGGACAGACAGTAGTTTAGGATAAGTGCTGTTGACCTAAATGCTCATATTATCGCATCAAAACTGCCAAACAACCGTGAAAGGCCTGTCCGGGGGGCATGGAGTGAAAAATGATAGTGGCGTTAAACTCGTCTTTATTCATGGTGCTGCACCCTCCCTGAATCTGTGGCTCCGTGACCCGCAGCCGCCGCCGCTGAAGATTAGGATTCAGAATGATCAGGAGAGCTGGTCATGTAATAAAACTGAGGTATTCGGAAGTGTCAAAATGCAAGTTTATGCAGAGGAAGGATAAGAACGAGAAGTCAGAAGATGAAGAGGTGGGAGGAGGACGGCGGAAAAACAACCGGCAGTGAAGTCGTTCCTAAAGGATGCGCCTAGAGCAGCGAGTGTTCCTGAATGCAGCGAGTACGAAGCCGTCCGTGTTGGCGTATCCGTCCACGCCGCTTCGATTTTTTTCCAGCGTCCGGGGGCCAAGCGGCATGGCAGTGATTTCTGAGTCCGCCCGGACCTCAGAACGACGCCCTCTGTTTCCCCCGCGTTGCTCCCTCCCGTACGGGTCGCTAGCTCAAACAGGGGCAGGCGGCGAAGAGAAAAAAAGGCGGCCGTGTCCTCTAGACTCCGCCCCTTCTCCTCTCTCCACATGAAAATCCAGCGGTTGTGGAAAAGACAGAAAAGTTTAGTTATTCTCACACTCAGTGAGTCTCGTTCGCTGCCACCACCACTGCTGCGTCAGCTGGGTTCTGAGTATTTCCTGCGCTAAGTCTGCACTAGAAGTGTCTGGATGTAAAGGTTCGGGGCGGGAACGAACAACGCGACGGAGACGGCAGCTTTTAAAAGGAGTTGTGCCGTTATCTGTATTATAGAAGAAAACAAAAATGAAAAAATTGTGGAAGCAAAAAGTTTCCATCAGCTGCTGCATGTGTGGCCATTAGTGTCCTGCGTGTCATCAGACGTGACGGACGACGAAGACAGACGCACACAAAGGGAGGTATCACACACGTCCACAATCAGGTCAAAATAACAAACCTAAGCCTCGTTTTTGTGACACGTCTTGTCCTTCCTGCCAGAATCTTTCCCATTTGGTCCATATGTCTCTAAAAGCACCACTGAGGACTCACCCGCCGCTGCTCGCTGCTCTGCAGCAACAGGAGCTGGGTGCAGAGCAGCGAGACGCTCGCTTGACGGTGACTACTCACTGGAATCAGCCCCCGGGGGTAAAGACTCCCTGCCCCGGCTAAAGATCTGAAAATACTAATAAGCCGAATAAGCACAGCGCAGCTGCTGTGTTTCGTGTTAGCTGGAGTGTTATAATTCAATTTCTCCAATCAAAAAAAATAAAAAATTGACCATGTAAAATTTCTATTATATCACAGTTTTATACATCTTATATCCAATATGGCTAATTATATACATGTAGGCGTGAGATGAACTAAAACTTTCAGGATGATTCTCTCAATGATACATAGGTTTATTTAAAGCTTTACATCTTTACCAAGCTACGGTTTTCTTTAAATCTCTGTCCCTCTTGATTATAATTCGGTGGTTTTCTGTGAAGACAATAGATGCATCTGCCTCAGCGCCGCGTACGAGATGACACCCTACACGTCTCCCTGATGAAATCGGACGCACTCTCACGGGTGTGTCATTGGGAACAGGTGTTCGGTGTTCAGGGCACGGTGCCGTGGGAGTGTGTGTGTTCGTGTTCGAGTGCCGGTGCGTCTGTACTCTATGCTTATGGGTGTCGGAGACGCGGGGTCGGACCGCGGCTCGCCGGCGGCTGCCCGTTGTCCCCCACGACCTCAGACTGCCTTGGATCACAAGCACCTGACGGACTGGTGTCTGAGAACAAGGCACCAGACTACAAAGAGTAAGCTGGAAAAGAAATGTGCAGGAAATAGAAGAGGAAATATACAGAGACCTATTGAGGAACAATGAGAAAAATAATCAAACTGTGTATTGCACTGTTCTCTGACATCACACCTCCTCCTATACACAAAGTTCTGTGTTACTCAAGACCTGAATTTGCATAACTTAAAGAAACGAGAGTCGCCAGAGACCCCCCTTGCATCTCCCCCCCTCTTTTTTAATGATGTTTTGTGTCTTTTTTTTTGTACGTTTCTTCGTCTCTCCTCGGTTTACTGCACCGTAAAACTGCACAAAGCCGTCAGGCTGATATAAAGAAAACGAGCCCCGAGCTCTAACCATTTCTGCCCCGACCCCTCTCCTGTCACCTTGGCCCTTAATTTCCATGGAGACGGCGGAGGAGGCGGAGCCATCTCATGCTCTGCGTTTTTTCTCTGCACTCGCCGTCCTCTTAGCCTCGCTGATTAGCCCTCACCCCTGCAGCCCCCACCCCCCCGGCTCCTGCTGTATATCCCTCCCTCTGGCTTTATCCCTCTCCTCCGTCTTATCCGTTGCTTATCGCCACTTCACTTTGCCAGTTTCTTCCCAGGATTAATCCAGGATTTCTGGTGACGGGGGAGACAGGCTACCTGTGGAAACGGGGGTCGGGGATTATTTGTTTGATTATCTGATTATCGAATACTTTTCTCTCCTCATCAAATACACACCTTTCAACTCAAACAATCTTGGAGTGAAAAAAAAAGACTGCTCTCGAGTCTTATGACGAGGGGTCATATGTAGATATCGCTTCATTTTACAGAGCTCAAAGGTGGAAAAGATGGGAATTCATTCATAATTAATTCATAATTCATTAGAAAATTATCAATTTTAAAGCTTTATTTGCCATTTTTTGTCATTTCGAGGGTAAATTGCTTAAGTGTTTGTGGATTTTTATTATCTTTTTGTACTGTAATTTGAATAGATTTGGGTCTTGGCCCTCGTTCAGACCAATGTGAAGTGAGGTGCTTGTTTTCATCATTTTTTTGACACTGTATGTGACGAACATTTAATGGAGCAAAAGACAAAAAGCCCTGCAGATTGATTACAATTGAAAAAGCACCAATAGTTACAACCCCCAAGTCTCCTCAACTGCCCTTGAGTGACCGGCCGGGGCCGATGTGATGTTTGACGTCTGATTCCTGCCGCTTTCGAAGAGAGAGAGAGAGAGAGAGAGAGAGAGAGAGAGAGAGAGAGACATATGTGCAGCTGAGCCATCCGTCAACATGCAGAGGCGTGTAGGACATTGTATGAGCAGAGTCTGCCTCCTGCGTGAGAGCGACACCAGATCTGCATGGTTCCCGCTCGCGTGGGGTCCGCGGCTTGTCTCGTCCTTGCAAAATCAAGGGCCAGAGATGTGTACGGTTTAGTGTGAGGTGGTGGGTTTTTTTTTTTTCTATAGACCAGCAAGAGGAAAGAATATGTTACACACACACACACACACACACAAAATCTGGCTTCTCAAATGCTGTTTCTTTAGAATCAAATTGGTCATGAAGTCGGGGCCTAGTCCAAGATTTTGTTCTTCCGTATCTCGCCCACCCACGTCATGATATCTCCGCGCTGTAGGAGCAGCACCGGTTTAGGGCAGATGGAGCCCTATTGTGAGATTAAAAAAAAAAAAGAGAAGGAAAACGACAGAGGTACCAGAGAGAAAAGGCTCCTCCTTATCAAAAGGGGTCAAAATACCGGCCCTTGTTCTTTTTAGGGGATGTGGAGGCAGAGCGTGTCCCTTTGATTCGACGGCGCTCATCACCTGCGGTGCGATGATGAAAACGCGAGCGGCCACGCGGCTGCACCACATGCATGCGTCAGGCTCCCAGATCCCCTCAGCCTCAGCCCGGCCGTGGGACCGCGGAGCAACCGGAGTGGAGCCGAAGAAGGGAATGACATCGCCATCTAGAGGCCCAGGACCACATCGCTCCCACACACACACATAGACACACACTCAGACACACACATAAACACGCACACTCAGACACGCACGGATCTGAACAGGAAAAAAATTGCCTGTCATGCTCTCCACACGTTTCTCACAGAGCTACTCACTCACGCTCTTTTTCAACAAGTGGATTCACACAGCCGCAAGAGGAAGCTTTCCAAAAAAAAGACCCACAGCGAGATACACCAGCGACGACAGAGCCCTCCGTCCACAACCCAGACCTTTTCTCTTTTAATCCACTGCTCGATGGGACTCAGAACTATAGCTCCCCCGTGCAAGGTCACTTCAAGCCAGCGTGCAACAACGAGGTGGAGGTGAGGGGGGCAGAGAGAGAGAGAGAGAGACATATGTGCAGCTGAGCCATCCGTCAACATGCAGAGGCGTGTAGGACATTGTATGAGCAGAGTCTGCCTCCTGCGTGAGAGCGACACCAGATCTGCATGGTTCCCGCTCGCGTGGGGTCCGCGGCTTGTCTCGTCCTTGCAAAATCAAGGGCCAGAGATGTGTACGGTTTAGTGTGAGGTGGTGGGTTTTTTTTTTTTCTATAGACCAGCAAGAGGAAAGAATATGTTACACACACACACACACACACACAAAATCTGGCTTCTCAAATGCTGTTTCTTTAGAATCAAATTGGTCATGAAGTCGGGGCCTAGTCCAAGATTTTGTTCTTCCGTATCTCGCCCACCCACGTCATGATATCTCCGCGCTGTAGGAGCAGCACCGGTTTAGGGCAGATGGAGCCCTATTGTGAGATTAAAAAAAAAAAAGAGAAGGAAAACGACAGAGGTACCAGAGAGAAAAGGCTCCTCCTTATCAAAAGGGGTCAAAATACCGGCCCTTGTTCTTTTTAGGGGATGTGGAGGCAGAGCGTGTCCCTTTGATTCGACACGGCGCTCATCACCTGCGGTGCGATGATGAAAACGCGAGCGGCCACGCGGCTGCACCACATGCATGCGTCAGGCTCCCAGATCCCCTCAGCCTCAGCCCGGCCGTGGGACCGCGGAGCAACCGGAGTGGAGCCGAAGAAGGGAATGACATCGCCATCTAGAGGCCCAGGACCACATCGCTCCCACACACACACATAGACACACACTCAGACACACACATAAACACGCACACTCAGACACGCACGGATCTGAACAGGAAAAAAAAATTGCCTGTCATGCTCTCCACACGTTTCTCACAGAGCTACTCACTCACGCTCTTTTTCAACAAGTGGATTCACACAGCCGCAAGAGGAAGCTTTCCAAAAAAAAGACCCACAGCGAGATACACCAGCGACGACAGAGCCCTCCGTCCACAACCCAGACCTTTTCTCTTTTAATCCACTGCTCGATGGGACTCAGAACTATAGCTCCCCCGTGCAAGGTCACTTCAAGCCAGCGTGCAACAACGAGGTGGAGGTGAGGGGGGGCAGAAAGAGAGAGAGAGAGAGAGAGAGAGAGAGGAGAGGCAGAGGAGTGAGGAGGATGAGGAAGGATAAACACTTGACACGTAGATAACCGTTGCCGAGAGCATGCACAGCTCGGAGCTTTACCGTATCTCAACCCGGGACGGGTGACCCATGAAACGATGGAAATTTTTTTTTTTAATTATCAAAAATAAATTAAGAAAAGAAAAAATACCGAGGGATGGAGCGAAAGCCTCCACAAAGAAGGTTTTTCTTCTTAAATGTTGTTCTTACCTATGATGGGAGCCAGGCGGAAAATGTCAGATAGGCGGCTGTTCACAGGCTCGTAGGGAGATTCCTCCAAGAAATCATTACCTGTGAGAAAGACAGATAGATAAATGGATAAATAGACAGACAAATAGATAGATAGACAGATAAATAGATAGACAGATAGATGGATGGACAGACAGACAGATTTTTTAACCCCCTCCTGTTTTGTTTATCATCTCTCACCCCTCACACTGGCCTGCATGTGACATGCGTTATTTGGGTCAGTCGATATCATCCACACTGGCACACAGCCACACGCTTGATTAGGCAGGTTGGTCAGCTGCGTTGCGCAACTAGAAGTCCACTCGCTGGCGACGGGCTGGATGCGGTTTAGGGGACTAAAGCCCCCCACCCCTCCACCCCCAGCCCTCCACCCCTTCCAGCCCCCTGCCACGATCAACACTTTGAGATTGCTCTGCCAGCTCCGAGGAGCGTCACGCTCCATTACCTCCAAGGAAAGTGATTTAGGAGGTCGAAAAAGTGCCCGGGCTCCGCGGGGGCCCTCGGCTGTGGACCGACTTCGGGGGGGGGGCAAATTTGAATGAAAGTTGAGTGACTGTGCGTGATTAAACTAGTGATAGATACAGGGTCGCGTGCTGCTATGTTTTTTGAGTTTTTGTGTTTTGGGGTCGCAGGGGCAGCAGGGGCAGGAGTGCTGGGGGCGGGGGGGGGGGCTCACAGAGCTGGACTGATGCTGCCCCCTCAGTGGGAGGAGCTGGAGCAACTAATCATCTCATCCCTTTTACAGATGAGATTTGAAAACCTATGGGAAACGTCAATTTCACATTAACCATAGCTGCACTGTGTTCTCTGAATGCAGCAGCCCTGCCCAAACCCAGACCCTGAGGGACTGTGTGTGTGTGTGTGTGGGGGGGGGGGGCAGACCCAGGACACGAACAGTATCACTGGTCTATTGTTTTCATTCTCTGAGAACAAAAGCAGCAAGCGCCTGTACTCATTTCAACATTATACAATTCTACATCAGGATCTGCTGTAGTTTCTGAGGCTCTGAGGGGTGGTGGTGGCGGTGTGTGTGTGTGTGTGTGTGGGGGGGGGGGGTTCTTGAGAAGAGTAAAAAAGAAAAAAAAAGTTCCAAAGCAGCTAAACCAACCTTGTAGGGTCTGGTAGATCCCCCAGTAAATGCGCAGGCAGTTCTTCTCCTTCTTCATGCCCCTCTTGCAGCGGCAGTTGTACAGCGGGCTCTGCTTGAGCGCGTCCATGGCGCTCCGGCACTCGTCCTTGGCCTCCAGGCCGGCCACCATGCTGAAGTTGCTCTCCTTGCCGCCGGCCGCGCACTGCCTCATCGTGCGGTACTTGGTGCTGCACGCCTGCTCCCTCAGGCACTGCTCGCTGGCTCGCACGCAGTCCAGCCGCGCGGCCCCGGCGCGCAGGCTCTCCTCGGCGTACGCCAGCACATCTGGAAGCAGAGGTGGCATTTTTATGACAATAAGACAAAAACCGAGAAAAAGTGCGAGTGATGACGCCTCCGTCGGACGGTCTGCTCTCTCGCTCGCGGCGAACACGCAGAAACCTCCGCGCTTTTGCCTCCGGGGGTCGAAGCGTTAGGGGTGTGAGCTCTCGGAGTCTGTCCGGAGACACCGCGGAGAACAACGGCCGCACCGGCCGAGCCGCGACTCGCTCCCGCGTCCGCCGGCGGCTCCCGGTGGGCTCGTCCGCGTTTGTGGAGCAGTTTGGACGCGGTGCAGCCTCCACGCGTTACCCAGCGAGGAGCCGCTGCCTCCGTCGGACTCGCCCTTATTATCACATCCCACAAAACCAAACTAAGGAAATATATATATTTCTATATCATGTGCGCCCTATGGGGTAGATTAGTGCCCAACGTGCAGCTGCCGGTGGTAATAAATCACGCCAAACTTACCCAAAAGAGGCAGGAGGACATACAGCACTGCGAGGATCATCGTCTTCCTCCCCATGTGAAATATATATATCTATATATATATATAGATATGTATATATCTATATATATATATATATATGTATATAAAAATAACCCTTTGATCAGAAGGAA
Source organism: Istiophorus platypterus (assembly GCA_016859345.1). NCBI lineage: Eukaryota > Metazoa > Chordata > Actinopteri > Istiophoriformes > Istiophoridae > Istiophorus > Istiophorus platypterus. Next base: position 2,572,849 of record CM029124.1, read on the forward strand.
AAATCGCAGACTGAATAATAAAAAAGGCAACTTAGCAGTAGTTTAATTCCCAGGGTACTTCCACTGTTTTAAAATCCATTGAAAGGACGCAGCAGCGTGCGCTCCGCCGTACGGACGAGGATCCAGCTCGTCTCATGCGAGAAATAAATCCCCACCTCCAAAAGTGTCCAGTCCGGATCCTGCAGTTTCCCTGAGTCTCGCTATCCTACACACACACACATATATATATATATATATATAAATATATATATATATATATATATATATATATATATGTATGTATATGTATATATATATATGTATATATATATGTGTGTGTGTGTGTGTGTGTGTGCGTGCGTGCGTGCGTGTGTGTGTGTGTGTGTGTGTGTGTGTGAATTTAAAGAAGGAAGCGCTCGTCCCTCTCTATCTTCCCCTTTCCCCGTGCGGGTGGTCTTCTTCTCGCCGCCGGGGAGACAAAAAGACGAAAGAGACAAGGGGGATCGGAGTCGGCGGCGGAGGCGAAGCGGGCGAGTGTCGTCCAACTCCAGCCAGTGGGATGCCTGCGTCTGTGCGTCTCGGCGCGCACAGCCAACTGGAGCCCCCGCTGCCGTCTGGGCGCATCCAGCAGGAGGGGAGAGAGCGCCAGCTTCTACCCCCTCTCGCACTTCACGTACAGTAATCTCATCCCAGTTCTTTTTCCTTTTTTTGGTACGAAGATAGGACCTTTCCCTCCCTCCTTCTCCTTTTGTGGCGACGACAGCGCGGAAAAAATGAGATAAAATAATTAGCTCTGAGTTCACCTAATTCACTAACGAGCACCGGAGACCAGCGGGTCCCAGTGGATGTGCGCCATCGGCGCAGTGATGGTAGTTTTGAAAAGGTTAATGTCAGCGCTGGGCTGCACATTAACCACTAATCTCTTTAGCGTTATTATGCTGTGTTTACTTTTAATACACTTTCCAGCTCACACACTCACAAAACTTAAAAAAGGGAACATATCCACTTTTTCAGTTCATTAAAAAAAACAAAAACAAATAAACAAACACATATGCTGAGCTCTGTAACCACAGTGACCAATTGATATGTTATGAAATGGAACCAGCGCCATCAGCTCTCCCTGATGATGAGTTTTACATTTCGGGGGCAGGAAAGGGAGAGAAGGGGGGGGGCAAAAGAGCATGACTCAAGTGAAATTTTTTATAATGACCTGGTTAATATAGTAAACTGTTGGAAGAGCCTATAGGTTCTGGATCCAGCTGCCAAACTAACTCCAGTGAGGAAAACGAATGGACCTGCCTGGGCTGCACATTACTGACTACTCACTACCCACTACCCACTACCCACTACTCACTACTCACTACTCACTGCACGGTTCCATATTTCGTACATCAAGCACATGTGGCTCCTCCCTGTGTTGCTATGATGTTAATCCCATTTGGAAAAAAAAGGAGCTGCCAAATGTGAAGAGACCATGTTGTTGGATGTGATGCTGACACGCTTAAGGGGTTTGTAATATGAAATATAGTCTCCAGAAAAAAAAAAATCCATTGATATGATGCTTGTCATCAGCACCACACAGAGGGAGAGTGGACACTGTGTGACTGATGCCATCTGTTGGTGGTTTCAAAGGGCACAGTTAAAAAAGAAAGTAATGATTTGAAGGCATTTATATGGGCATTTCAAATGAATAGCATCGCATTTGTTCTGTATTTCATGCAGATGTTTGATGTCAGGATACATAAAACCATAAGGGCATCACGTTTTAAATGACCTACTCTGATCGACATATCGTGAAATGACTGGAAATCAAACACACGGGTATGATTATGATAACGGGGATGATGCATCGTGTGACTTGCAACTCTTCCTGTGGCTCCATCGATTTCCCATGTGGCCCATTCAGGGGCTAATCCACTTGACTAAATACATGGGACCAGACTATGTCAGCGAACCTCTCTCTCTCTCTCTCTCTCTCTCTCTGTGCATTAAAGACTTGACTGAATCAATCAAGGATGCTGGCGTCCACCACAGTAAATCACCCCCCCCCACACACACACACGTACAGGGAATGGGGGGAGGGAGGAAGCTTGCTCGGAGATGGGATGAAATATCTCATTCGAGCGTCGGTGAATAATCCCTCATTGACAGGGAAGACATGATTAGGTGGGTGCAGTGAATCAATCCTGTGAGGTACAGTCACTTTTTTCCCCCAAAATGACTTTCAATTTTTTGTTAAATAGAAACTCCACAGTGATATATACACATCTATAATTTTTTTTTAATTAGAGAAGATGATTGGAAAAGAGACAGAAAAATGGGCACAAATGAGCGACAGGGTTCTGGCAACTATCTGGACTAATTGTCTTCTTTTACAATCTGATGACTTTGCTTTTCTAAAGGCTCCAAAAGGGGGAACCTTGCCAGTCAGGGCGGAGGTGGTGGAGGTGGTGGTGGAGGTGGTGGGGGGGTAGGAGGGCGGAGGGAGGCGCAGTCAGGTGATTTATGAAAAGCCACAATCAATATGTGATATTAATTTTGAAAATGAATGTCAGAATGATGTAGTCCTCGGGTCATTGAACGCCTCACGGCTGTAATGCGCTTCATGGCACCGGATCAGAAGCTCCTCTCTCCTCCTCCTCCTCCTCCTCCCTCCGTCCCGGTGCTGAACGGCGGGGAACCGCTCCGGGTCGGGCCGACGGGGACACGCCGGCGGCCGGTGTCGCCGGATGAGTGTCGGGACGGCGCGGTGGGGCCGGTACGGCACCGGGTAAGAACTTCACCGGAGAAGGAGGCGGGGCGGGGGATTAACGGAGGCGGCTACCGCCGGCTGACGGCGCCCGGAGCCCGGAGCCCGGAGCCGTCAACGTCAGGTGCACGACGGGGACTGTGGCTCCAGATGAGCCGGTCTTTAGTTTAATAACGAGCAGGTTTATCACAGCTCCCACCGCTGACCCGGGGACTAAGTAATGCTAGTTAGTTAGTTAGCTAGTCGCTGCGGTGGCTAGGCTAAGCCGGCTAACTAACGGGACTAACCGGGTTTTGGACGCTAGCGCCAGCCGGTAGTTTGTTTTATCCGTCTTTACGAGGGGCGGTGACCTGTCCTCTTGTCTCACACTAAGCACCGGGTCGTGTCTCCTATCGGCGGTGTGTAAAACGAACCGACCCGCTTCGCACCCCCCGCTGCGCGGGGCGGGGGCGGGGCGGGGTGGGCGGGGCGGTCCCGTGGCGTCGCTAGCTAACTCAGACCAGGTGAGTTCAGGCGCTAACCAGCCGCCACTTAGCCTCAGGTACGGTAGAACCTGTTCCCCGGGTTCTAGGTGACTCATTAAACCAGCCACACGCTCCAGATGAGTTTAGACGGGCTCTTCCGGCAGGTTCTTCTAACTGAACAGCAACTGACTGGACACATACGGAAACTCAGAGAAGGTTCGGCTGCTTTAGCTAACAAAACACACTGGACCGTTAGCCGTTAGCTGTCACTGGAGGAGCAGGCAGAATGCTAACTAGCCAGGCTAGCAACACCATTAAAAGTGAAGGGACCCTCCATGTTTATCCACCTGGTTCTCAGGTCCCATCGTTTTTTTCTGCTTCTGATCAGTCCAGCATTAGTCTGTCTTACTCCTGGAAGCTAAAGTGACATTATAAACAGTGACTCGTCACATGTGGCTCTTCTTTTCATGGGTCACTATCTAATCAGTTCTCTTCGTTTCAGTCAAAGCTGCCATCACCGGATGCAACGAGAAAATCAAGAGCGCCACTGAAAAGTATGAAGAGGCCGCTGAGGAACTTGATGAAAAGGTGAGTTTACATTACAACTTGTTTTTTTTTAATCATTTATTTGTTTCTAATGCATATATATTTTTTTAGATATATTTTGTGGCCAGAGGAGCAACTACGATAGTGCTTTAAGTATTCTTACGTCTTACATACATGACTTTTGGTATGTTGATAATGTTGGGCTGGCTTTTGAGCTTAATTCCAACGTCACTGATTCTCTGACACAAAATGGTGCCCTAAAATACATTTTAAAAGACTTGATTTTTTTAACAGTAAGAATATATACTGACTGTTTTAATTTGTTTTATCAGATTTTTTTTTTTTTTATCAAATGTTAAGTCCGCTGTAAATTACTTTAGCATTTTTTTATTGTTTTTTTTTTCTTTTTAAATTTTGACCAATTTCAATACATTTCAATAAATTTCAAAGTGTAAATAAGTGGTGTACATTACTGTTGCCTGTTTTAATGGTCTTGGTGGTATTGAGAACAACATATTTGCATGGCATGATACTCATTTGCATTGTGGCATGTAATTTAGTTTGACTTTTAACTGTGCCTCTAGATTAGTGTTCACGTGGGGGCTCTTGCACAAGGATCACCAACACAGCTGATTTTGTTAATATGTTGTTCGTAATTTTACTCTACAACCAATAGGATAACTTTATAAAACAGATAGATCATGTATCATTGTTATTTTTTAAAAAATATTTTAAATGTATACAAAGATGTCATTGCTTTAACTTGAGGAGGCCCACCGTGTTAGTGGCATTGACACATGAGGCAAAGAGGTGCCTATCAGCATATTGACGAGCTGATCTTCTTTTATGATTTGAAACACTTAATCTTTCCCATTCGTTTCATCAGCGGTGCACGGGATCAATCGTGGGTGCCACTCCAAAAATCAATGGCTAATTTCCACCGGATGGCATTAGCAGAACCTTTCAACGCGCGTGAGATATGATGTCAAAGGCAGGCTCGTTGACCCTTCAGGGATAACGCTCCCTCACTCCTGCACTGGTAAAAGTGGCCACCAGATCAAAGAAGGGCAGGTTAGCAGGTCTAATTAGAGAGAATGCTGAACATAACACTGCTTCTGACTGGGTGCTTTATGCCTGTGAACACAACATAGGCATATCTCTCCTGATCCCTCAGAACTGACTAGCAATTGTTTACATCTCACAGATATATATGCAGCGTGTGTTTATAGCACGCAGCGTGTTTACACCTCACATGATCCAGCGTCTCATAGTTTATGAGAGCTGTCTTGAGGTAATTACTGTGTTTAGCAAACACGGTACATGATTGTGCTCGCTGGGGAAAGCTCGGGGCTCCTCTGCTGCGGTGCAAGAAACAATGCGCTCGCCACCTTCTCAAAAGCTCGAGTGACGGACCGGAAACTGCACTGAAAGTCCCCCCGAGGCAATGTTTAAAAAGCGTCCTTTGCGAATTTTTACCTTCCCGTATATAATTCGGCAATTTTCCCTTTCCCTTGGGATGTACCGTATAATCACACAAGATGAAGGGACAATGGTGAACTAAATGAGAAAAGTTTGAAAGCAAATGTTTTTTATATATATATATATATATATATATATATATATATATATATATATATATATATATATATATATATATATATATATAGAGATAGAGAGAGAGAGAGAGACAAGTTTTTGAAAGTAGTCAGAATAAAACGGATCATTTTTGTTCGTCATTGGAGGATTTCCATCTCATCTCCTTTCTCCTCCTCTGGGATCAGTAACAGTATCTCTCACGTGTAAAGCGTCAGTGATGTAGCCCCCTCCCTGTGCATCTGCCTGTCAGATTGTGTGTGTTAACTTCCCACTCACTCACTCAATCGCTCACTCATTTCATGCTCCAGGCTCAGCAGTTGTCTGTGATGAGGCTGCGGCGCGGTCTGACGAAGAAATGCGAAGACCAGATGCTGAAGCAAATTGAGGAGCTGCTCTGCCAGAACAGCAGTCTCAGGGAACGTCTAGTCGGTTGAATGCCCGAATCAATATTTACATCTCTTATCAAGTGGTTATGTGTGATATGGATACCTGGTCAGCATTTAGAGTCTTGTAGTCTCTTTAAGTCCAGCGGTGCTGTAGTAACTGTATTACAAAGCTTTTAAAGTGATTCTGATCTATTATATAATATCAATCAAATATAAACAGCATGAACTAGTATGCAAGCCTGCAAGTAGCACTTATTGTTAGAGCCAATCAATCTATTTTTTGATTAACTGATTAAAAAGTCTATACAGTGGGGAAAAGAAGTAGATTTTGCCCATCATAGTGTCATAGACTGACGAGGTGACATCTCAAATTGATTGTTTTGTTCTGATCAACAATCCTAAACAAAAAAAATTATAAAGTGATAGAAAAGAAGCAGAGGTTTGTATTTGCAAAACTGAAACCGGGGATTTTATGTCATTTTTGTTTTTTAAATGACTTAATATATTTGACACATAGGTTAATATATCCACTACATTTTTTAAAATCTACGCATAGTTTGATTAAAGGGCTGTTGTTCCTGTTAAAGGATATTTATAAGTAATCCCTGATAGAGTTGCTGTTATGCTACAGACCTGTAACAAAAAGCAAGTCATTTTGTTCTTGAGGGATGCACTCATTGATTATAGACGAGCCCATGTTGCCCCCCCCCCACAGTGATCACTTGAGGGGGAGGGAAAGGACACAAACCCATGGAAATGTGAGGCATAGCACAAAAGTGAAAGTGAAATACTACAATCCCTTCACCTAGAGGCAAAGAGTTATCCTTGTTACATATGACACTAATAGTAGCAGTGACAGAGGTTGTCGTGGCATCACAAACAGCTGTATTTGTGTTATTGTTTGGGAGCATTTCCCATGATCCTCCTCTTCATGTCAGGCCGGGATAAAGAGGGAGTCTAGAGAAGATGAGGAGCGCTTCCGTCGAGAGATCTTGAGGTTCAATAGCGACTTTGATCTTTGGGGGAGAAGAGGGGCAGCGTTTGGGAGCCGAACGCGAACTGAGATCCTGGACCTGGAGAGGGAGGTGGAATCATTATATGAAGGTCATAAAACACTGTTTATTGTAGTGTTGACACCAAGAACAGAAGTTATATAATGGAAATGTGGCCCTGACTACTCATTTTCAAAATGATTATTTAGTTCCTCATATATTATGGACCATAAGTGGATGAATAAGTGGTAGTTTCTAGATGAATTATAATCATGGTCATAGTCCCTGACGTGTTTACAGTATATCGCTGACACGTTGAAGAAATAGTCCGTGTGATTCCAGAAATATTCTGATTTAAATTTATAGATGATGGCTGGAGAATTAAAGGAAAAAAAACCCCAAACGATATCAGAACTCAGTAATTAGATTAATTACTGAATAGAGTGAGAATGAATAGCTGTACTCTTTAATTAAAAAAATGATTTTGTGTGGATCACAGACTAAAAGAGGCTGGAAGGCTTGGAGAGAGAACAGTTCATCATTTGGGGGAAAAATTTCTCAAATAAAAAAATTAATTCTTCCGTGTGTGAAAAATCAGTCTCTAAGAAGTTTAAAACATCCATATAAACTATGTCTCCATCTGAATGTGCACAGAAATATAGAGAAAGAAACCGAGAGCGAATGAGAGTTTCTTTGGCAGCTTGAACAGAGTCTGGGACCAGACTGAATAAAGATTTTTCCATATAGGAGTCAGTTTTGTTCCAATACTTCGTGTTCTGTGTGTGTGTGTGTCCTCACATACTGGGCCCACAATGTTACAAGTACTGTACAAAGCCCCTGGAGCCGTAAAGTCCTTCATTTTATTACGATGTCTAAAGTCTGTGCAGCTCACAACCTGACACACCTTGGCCTCCGCAGCACTAATGAGACTCTAGCTGTGAACATACCACCGCTCGTGTGTGCTAAAATATTCAGCAATAAAGGGTAAAATATCAAAAATTCAAGAGTTATTAGAACGTGTGTCTTATCAGAGTAAAGTGTAGTTGGATGTAATGCCGGTTTTTGTTTCTCTTGGAGTTTGAAGACAATTTTAATAAAACAGTTCATATATAGTGTTTATATTTTCGATTTAACTATTAAGTTTAACCAACAAATTTTGTGTATTAATTACTTTTAGAGAAATTTCAGTGGCCGTGGTTTATAGAAGATCGTGTTATTGTATTTTTGGGGGATTAAAAACTTGTAATATTTAATCACAAATTATAGTTTGATTTGGTTTTAACTGTTTTAATTAGTTCCACAAAATTAAAGGTTTAGCTCCCACCAGTGTCTTCTCATTATTCATTATATCTGGGCACAAGGGAACAGCATTATCGGCTCGCATGTAAAGTTAGAGATAAGTTAGGTTTTTTCCTTACATTGAGGAGTATAAATCCAACATAAATCCAACTTTCCTCCCTCTACAATCAGAGATGGAGCTGATGAAACACAGAAACGCTCACATGAGCTCCATGCAGGAGGAGAAGGGTGTGTTGCAGCTCGAACTGCAGGGCCTGGAAAACTACCGGAAAGGTGAGCACCGAAAGGTCACCGTGAGCCCAAAAGAGCGCATGCAAAAATAAACAAAAAACAAAACTCTCATGCAAACACTGCTCGAACATTTTGTTATTTCAAACACACTCACAGAACCTGTAGCAAACCGCCACTCTTCTTGTTATTAATGTCAGGCCTCTGACGTTAATATCGGGGCCTGAGAAAAGAAGAGTCATCTAAAAATGCGGCTGCTGCCAAGCCTGTGAAAATGTAAAACCACAACCCCGCTGCCAAGGCGGGTGAATCTCGAGCCCAGTTGATCATAAAGTATGTTGCTTTTTGGCTTCATCGTTCATTAGGTTTTTTTTAATGTGTTACAGGGACTTACAATAAGGTTTGTTCAGGTTTGTTCTGAACAAGCTCTGTGTTTGAAAAAAAAAAAAAAGCAAAAAAAAGTACTTGTTTGAAGATGAGATACTTCATAAAGTCCAGTTTAAAGTAATTGATTCACAATATTGTTTTTTTACTTTTACTGCTAACTACCGCAGCCGCCTCAGCAAATATCACAACTGTTGACCTCCGGCATGTGCCTGTCTTGTCTGAGCGAGGCCGTCTTGTGTCTGATTCATTGCCCTTGGCTGCAGATCTGGATCAGCGGCTGAGCGAGGCTGAAGCCATGACAGAGACTCTGCGAGCAGAGAGCCAGACCGCTAGTCAGAAGCCTCTCATCGACAGCACCTGTCTGAGGTGGGCACCGTCAGCCTCACGGGGAGGGGGTTATCTGGACACGCAGATGCGGCACACACTACCTGATTTACCCTGTCACAGAATATAATCCCCATGAGTGGAATGTAATCCCTACCAGACACAAAAAACAGAAACAGAATGAAAACAAAATGTGAACATGGCATTAAGCTATTTAGCAGCTCATAAAGCCTCATTCTGCAGAGGCTGCCTCTTGAGCTTCCTGGTATTTTAAACTGTCCTCGCTGAGCAGCTCTGTTGTCGAATCAGTTGAGCGTTTCGAGTATTGTGAAGTCTGTCAGGCCCTGGCAACTAGGTCTATGTTTATTTCTCTTCGGTATAACTGATAAGGATTCATCTTAGTAGTGGCACTGTCTGCTGAGGTCGCCGTTGTGATGCTAAATACACTCAGAAAAGGGAAGAGGAAAGACTCCCATTGTCAGCAACACAGTGTAACCCCAGCAGTTCGCCTGCTTGTTAGATAAAAAATTTCTTATTTACCGAGGCTGGATCTGAATCATACTGTGAGAGGCGCTGAACAGACCAACAAGCCCCCCTGCCCCCCGATCCCTGTGGCTGGAGTCCAACTCTGCAAGTGTAAATAACAGAGCATTAAGACCATTTGGCTTAATTAGGGCTTTTGATCCGCATTGTATTTCATTCAGTCAACAAGTGTTTTGAAAAAAAAAAAGGCTAATGTGATTGATGCCGGGAGGATTGTGAGGGAAAATGAAAGAGGAGCGGAGAGTTGCTTATCCAGCGAATTCAAAATGGACAAATACAGTTTGGGTTCTTGTGGAATCGAAAAAAGTGTTTGAAATGGGGAAAACTTTTGTATATGTGGAGGAACCTGAACATTCGTACTGTTGAGTGAGTCAAGATATGTACAGTTTTTATTAGAATACATGATAGTATTACTGTGTGTATTTAATCAAATATAAAGTAATATCGATGATATTTGTATTAATAATGGTAAAAGGCAGCTGTGTGCATGGCTACTTTGCTTTTGAGCTTTAGTGAAGACCGTTGTGAGAGGACGTTTGAGGCGTGTCAACTCTCCTGAGGTGAGTCTCACCTCACAGGTTTTCCATCTAAGCCGGGAAATTAGATGCCGGGCCACATCAGGTACAGCGGCCTGTTGTGAAAACTGCTGGGGCAAATTATTTACTGTTTGTTCTACATAGTATCACCGTGTACTGTAAATGATCAGGTAAGGTCTGAGTTATAGGCTCGTTTCTGCAAGATCTGGTGTGAGCAAATGTCTCAGTAAGATATAGGATCTACAAGGCTCCTTGACATCTAGCGATTTTTCTGAGGCTCCACTGGGGGATGAACACAACTCCTCCAGAAAATATTCCCTCCCACCCTTTTGCGTTTTAATGGAGTTGGCGGAGAGGGCTGTCTTAGTCTAAAAGCTCCAGTTGGGTTGAGTTCTGTTAACTGTGGAGGCCGCGGTATATCATTTGAATCACGTCCCCCATCTCCCATATGGAAGCATCTGCTTTAGTTGTGTTTGTCTTCTCGTTTATTCCAATTTTCCTTGAATTGTCTCCTGTCAGTATCCGTGGAAACAGGCATCTTGCAGCATCTTTTCAATTCTGTCAAAAAGTCAGACACTATAGTTTAGTACTAGTTTATCATCAGCAGTAAATCTGCATATTTTGAAGTCGCACCTTTAACAGAGAGTGGTAGAATAAATGTCAGCTTAACTTTATAAGTACAATAATGTTGCTCAGTAAATTGACAATCTATACACAGCATGCCGTATTGAAACTGTATGGAGGAACCCACGGATTCCTTATCTCCGGTAGACTCAGGTACACATAACATGGAACAATGGATGCAAACAGGGAACAATTGTGAGCACTTGTAAAGATGAGTGTCTGCTCATCGCAGCAGAATATGAATGAGTCGTAGAATATGAATTGAGTCTCTCCTCCATCGAGACGTGAGTGATAGGTGAACGCCGGCCCACCTTGTTTCCCCACAAAGAAGACTTCCTTTATTTGATTAAACACTGGAGATCAATAGCGTTCCAGGAAGGAAGGGCCATTGTTACTGCTGATGCCACCACTTTGGGTAATGTCTTCTCCCCACAAACGCTATGGATGTGAAGTGATTAACGAACCCCCCCCCAAACAAGTCCAAATGATGATGATGTCTTCTACACCTTGGAGTTTTTAAATCAGGAATTTAACACATTTATTCGTTCGAACTATTTTAAAACTGCATTTTTCAGAGTATTTAGTTAAAGACGTCTGGTGCAAATTAGGTTTTCATTGCTCACACTTTCAGCTTCTCTGTCCTGTACTCTCTCTTCTTCCCCCCACCCCCCACCCCACCCATCTCCCAGCCTTGCCTTAAATCATGCATGTGCGTAGTATGTCCTGTTCATCAAACACAGGTCCCCTGGGGTGGGGGCTTATTAGCCTCAGGAAGTGCTGAGGACATGGCTTTGTAGGAGAGTGAGGAACCCCCTTCCCTCATTCTTATGATCGTCCATCCCGAACTGAAGTTCATTAATCCTGTCTCCGGCCACCGCAGCGTCTCTTTTAAAACACATATTTAACTCTCTGCTTATCGATTCCTGGGAATTGAACACGTGTCAATTTGAATGAGTGCTACAGTCATTCAAAAAGTGTTCAGTGTGCAAAATGGGGCGGCGACAGCTGCGGATCATGGGCTGCCGCACAATGGAAAGATCCCTAAAATACATTCAGCGGATGTGCTCGGGATTAATGAGACAGGAGTTTTATTTTTTGACGTGATGTATAACTACTGCATTACTTGTGAAGGCTCATTTAAACATGATTGCAGTGTAGAAATCTGATTTAAAAAAATTTTTTTTTTAAAAACCTGCAGAGACGACCAGTATCTAAAATATCTCTCTCCTAGAAACTTAATTTCTTTTTTCTGTGTTTTCTGCTCACCTTAAAAATCTGATTTGTAAGTGTGAAGTTTAAAAAAAAAAACAACACAAAAAAATGCCACTGTTGGTTTTCAGACTGTGAAAATGCAATTTTTTATTTCTATTTATTTATTTATTTTTTTAGTTTTGGTTGTTTTATTGTTTCATTAACTTCCAATAAAAGAAAAGAAAGAGGGAGCTTGTCTTGGGTTCACGCGTAGATCCCTCGCCCTCGCCCACCTGCCATAACCGTTGAATCACGGCCAAAACGAGTAACACGATTTCATGCATGTTTATGAAGTTACGGTGTGAGATATTCGCTCTGCCGTCCCTAGCAAACTGTTAAAGCCAGAAGAGGCTGATTGGTTTAGTCGATGACAGAGCGACAGCAGTGGGACATATACTGTATGTGGCTTCTTCTAAGTGTATTTTGGATTTTTCCTATCATCCTTTTTCATGGCATTGTGTCATATATTGTACCTAAATTCTTCTTTTATAAAAAGATGTATGTCAAATCCATAATCGTTCCTAAATTTTCTGATTGTTACAGAACTACCCGCTGAATGTTGAGGCTGCTCAGAGATGATGACTGTTCTTCTTTCTTGCCTCCATTTTCAGTAAAGTATAATAAATGATGCTTTTAAAATGCTGCTGTTTTGCTCTGTCAGCAGCAGCAGCAGTTGTGCATTTTCCCAGAAACATGGAACTTTATCAAGGTTTCGAAGCAGTGACAGTGAGTGAACGTACCTGTATTCCATTGTGAGGTTAAAACTGAAACTGTGACAAGAACAATCAAAATAACAGATCTATAGAGCTGAAAATGCACATGCACTTCAATAATTCAGCTGGGGCCAGGTTCAACTCTTGACTACTGAAAGGGGAACTTCTCAGTTTGTACACAGTTTTTCCTGTGGCTGCAAACGTTAAAGCCGCCTCCTGTTCGTTCCCAGTTCATTCTGCGCTCGGCAGTCGGTCCACTGGGGTCCTCCACATATCCTCATCCCCCTATGCAGCAGGACCCTGGGGGGTACACCATTAACAAACACACAACAATGGGCCCCATTACAGTGTCGGACTGTAGCGTGTTAGAGCGGGACTGTGGGTAACTCGGCCTCATCAGGGTAGTGAACATTTCTGATCATCAGTTGTGTCAGTTTCCATACAGTGGTGATTATAAGTAAGTTGATTGTCTGATTTTTTTTTTGTTTGTTTTTTTTTGTTTTTTTTTTGCTCTGTGGATTCAGCAGATGTGTCACAGAGATTTATGATAATTCAAGGGATGAAAAGCAGCGTGTTTGATGCCAGGTTCACCTGTAACATGTTCGCATCGCATCATGAAGAACCCAGATCCTGTTAGCTTATACTGACCTGAAGCTAACAGCAGATTATTCTCGATGTTACCTCCACAGTCAAAACATTACCGTAAATGTTGCCTCTTGCAGAAGTCGTTCTACCATTAAAACTGTAAATGATTTTTGAATATTTGACCCGAACTTTTGTAGTCATACCTCTGAAAACTCGTCGTAATATATCAAACCATGTCTTATCACCTCAAGACTTCTGGGCAAATCTAGTAAAAAAGAAACCAACTATTATCATATATATATCTATATATATATCTCTATATATATAGAGATATATATATATATATATATATATATATATATCATGAGCATTCAGCGTGAATACCAATGTGAAAAATGGATTTTTAGTTAGTTCGTTTAGATTTGTTTATTTTCTCAGTGATTAAACACAATGGAGAGGTAGCGCCAAATATAGCAATATCGACATAATATAAGAAGAAAAACTTTGACATCAAAAGGTTTAAATTCAATATTTAGAACTGAAAATTCCAAAGCTCCACTTTAAAAATTTCCCCCTCACACCGTCTCAGTGACTGACTCTGGTTTCCTTCGTTTACCAGATTGAGGAAGGAGCTGGAGATGCACAAAAACTGCGAGCTCGAGCTTCTGCGAGAGGCGCTCAGCGCTGAAATACAGTTCCTGCAGTCAGTAAGTCGCCGTGTTACAATGAGGGCTTTGGTTCGGGCTAATAAAAGCTACCCCAGATAGGACACAGTCACTCATATCCTCTCAGAGCCTTACGGGATTATTTGCATGTCATACCCGGATGGGAAAATAATATCTTCAGACAACAGCATGAGGTGTAGTGCATTGTTTATTCGTTTTTTAAAATGTTGCCGCATGAAAAAGGAAGTGTCAGACCTCATTCATATTCGTCTCTCATTCTTCCCTGGCTCTTTTTCGTGGGCTTTTCGTTCAGTTTATCTTTTTATTATTTGCAGAAACTGGACAGCAGCCAAGGAGGTGAGCAGCGTTAGGTTCGGCACGTCGGTGACACGGGAAGGTTTCACTGGTTCTGTTAAGAAACAAAACAAAACATGCTAATGAATAAGGAGAGTAAAATAAGAGGAGGTAGGAAGGAAGAAACTAAATGTTCTATAATATTGATCCAAATACAGGTTTTATCTTTATGTTAGGATTGTTTGTTCTTTCATTTTTACTTTGAGAAGTTACATGAAAACACCAAAATATTATTCTGAGTAACATCAGTGGACAGACGGTCTGCTGACAGTTTGTTGCATTTAGACTCATGTGCCCTGTTCCTGGAAGTGCTGGAATAAAATAGACATACAATATTTAAACTGATTAGGTTTTTCAGTTAAATTTTTGTATTTTTCTTTCTTTCTTTCTCAAGCCCATCATACACTGTTCAGGTTTGTCTTTAAGTAGTTTAGATGTACTTTAGTGAGTTATCGGTACAAAATTAACAGCATAAACGCACACAGATACATTATAAACAGAATAATGTATGTGAGTGTGACTGTGTAACTGGCAGAATGAAGGGGAAGCCTTCATAAATGATTCTGTGCTGCCATCTTGTGTATAAAGAGCAACATTGCTGTAAGAGGGTTTGAGTCAAAAGAGAATCTCGAGTTCGAATAGCGTTGAAGAGCATGAAGAAGTAGATGAACAAATATGAATTTCATTAATATTGCATGATAGTTGAAGCCTAATATCATTATAATTTCTGGCTAATTTTTTTAATTTGTTAATTTAAGAACTGACAGTGAATTTTGTTCTTTTATTAAAAAAGATTAATAATGCAAAAAAATAAAAGCACTCACTTATTAATTTCTACTGCTGAAGCAAATCTTGGGTCCAGCGAAAATTACACTAGATTGTCGAAAGTATGTGAACACTTAGAAACCTATGTTATTCTTTATTCCCTTTTTTCACCCTTCTAACTTGCATCATACCGTTGACATAAAATAGGAAACTGCACTGCCTGTGCTCCTGTTTTTTTTTTTTTTTGTTGTTTAATTTTTGTTTTTTTATGAGCTCCTGTATAATCTTATCATATTGGGTAATGACAGAAGGGCCGACAGGAAGGACAGGTGCTGGGGTTTGACCTGGAGTCCCTACTAGAGGCCTGTTGTTTTTAGTCCCAGGTGCTAGTATTCTGTTTACTGGGATGATGGGATAGCAATGTTACCTTTTTGAAACAGTGGAGAGAAGGTTTGCTGTGTTCTCCTGTCTTAGTCAGCACAGGTCACCAGCGTAGGCCTGGACCTTGTTCTGCTGTTCATCTAGCTTTTAAAAAACAGACGAAGTGAGACCTCTTTGCTGCAGTGTCATCGCCCTGTGCAGCAATCCGGTTCTCCTCTTTGTTTCTGGCTCCAACAGCGTGCGTGCGTGAATGAGTGCGTGCGTGTTTGTGTGTTTTTGTGTTTGTGTGTGTTTTCTCCCCTTGTATCGCTGTGGCCTTGTAGGCTGGTTGACCCAAATTCAGAATAGCTCACTTTAATTGAAAATTACTCATCAGCGTATAATTGTTATTAAAGGACCTCTAGTTCATCATTAAGGTGTCAGTTGGGGTTGAGGTCATGTGTCTGCACAGGCTAATGATGTCTGTCAAGTTCAAACAGGGAAGGGCCTCCACTACAAATTTTGAAAAAACACTATTGTCAAAAATACTGTTGTGTGCTGTAGCATTAAAACGTCCCTTCATTGGAACTAAGGAGCCAAAGCTCAAATGGTGAGAGACAGCCTTGAATCAAGCATACAGCAATGTGTTGACAGGGATGTTATGGCTGATTCACATACTGAATAGATGTGGAGTATAGAGGAGTGAAGGTCTCAGCACAAACTAACATACTCACACATATTCTGATGAAACGTTTTCAGTCAGTTATCAGGTAGGAGATGTTTTTTATGAGAGGATGCACATTCGTTTCTGACCTTGGTGCGAGAGACTGCGTGTTCTGACACTGAACTCTGAAAAGTTCACGAATCCTGATAAAGGAAAGCAATTCAGGCTCTGGAAGACGTTTAATCTTGATTTAACTTTCGTACATTTATCTATTTATTTATTTATTTTTAGAATCTGCTTTCTAAACTTTAATCCAGCCTCTTCGGTGCACTCTTCTGCACTTTCTTTACCACCACATCTTGGTCACCGCATACGAGGCAGGCGTGCTGCGGCTCTCCCTGCACACCTTGGCTCTTCAGCTCGGAGGCGAATGCCTCGATGGTGGCATTGTACAGTTGGCTGCTGGCCTTGGTGGTCAGGCAGTCCTGGTCCTTTGGAAAATACGCCGACTTGGCTCCTGAAACTTGCCAAGGCATTTCTAGTAGAAGGGAGAAAGTAAAGCAGCTCAACATCCTACATAATATTTCACAGGCAAATCAAAGGAAAAGGAAAAACCAACGTGCGTTAAAGTGTTGAGCCACCAGAACAGCTTCACTGTGCTTTGGTACAGATTCTCCAGGCCTCTGGACTCTACTAGAGGGAATGAAAACCGGAAGATATTCCCTCGTTGGGTGTTTCTGATGACGGCGGTGGAGTGCGGCGTCTGACATGTCGGACTGGAATCTCCCCTTGTGGCTTGAGATCTGGCGACTGAGAAGGCCATGGCACATTATTTCTGTCATTTTCATACTTGTCAGGCCATACAGTGACCCCTCATGCCCCACGGACGGGGACGATTGCCGTTGTCCCTCCCCACCACCACCACCACCACTGCCACAGTGTAACAGAATCACTGGACTCCCTTAAGGGTCCAGCATTCAGGCCTGTACCGCTCTCGTGCACTGGCTCGCTTGTTGTGAACGTGGTGAATTGTGTTGTTGTGTTTGTAACGAGGGGTCTAAACAGTCCTCTCTGTGTAACTGTGGACGGCCTCTTTTTGTTGACACAGTCGACTTTCTCCGTCACCTAGAGAAGAGTTGCTCCTCAGTTTTTCCTTATATATCGAACTGATGCACGAGCATTACGCTTGTCAAAATGCGCGCTGCTGACCACATTTTCCAACCCCGTTTACTGACGCCTTTCCCATAGATCTAAATGTAGAAGCCACCTCAGTCACCGTTCCTAGCCAGCTGACTAGTGTTTGAAACCCAAGCTCCTGCCGTTCGCGCCCCAACAATGAACCGTCTGTCAAAGTCAGTTAGATCTTTTTCCTCTTGGTATAAAAATCAGAATTTACTGCTCAGCATTTTTAGAATTGCCACAGAGCATGATCGAACGTTAATTGTTTAATTGTACCATGCTGTGCACCCATATGGAAGCACCTGCACTAATTTATGTTTTTCCACTCATTGGTTCAGGTTTTTCCCTTAATTTGTCACCCGCCTGTATGTGAGTTGCCTTTGTGCAGACAGTATATGACATTGGAAAAAAAAAAAAAAGTAAGTAACAGAAGTGCACCAATGAAATAAAAACAACATTTGAAGGGGGCTGGGTCTTGGTGAATCAGTTTGGTTCGGTCGCCGCTTTGGCCTGGGAAATCAGCGAAATCGTTATGAAATGCAAACGCAGGTCGGCAGAGATTTGGTAAAGTGCCGCCTCACCGCTGCACACGGCCAGTCTGTTCCCTCCCACGTACTGCGTGAGCCATTTATATCCCGTCTCGTTGCTGCATTCCTCAAACAGACGACTTCTCCTGATGAAGCCAAAATCGTAACCCTGTGGGAAAAAAAAGACTCAAATTACATAACTAATACCTTTGTATTTTTTTTGTGCACAACTGTTGTAGTTATTAAAATTTTGTTTAAAGATCTAAATATACGTATAAACAAATTGTATGTAGCACTCACGTAGTTGCACAAAGGTTTGCAGTAGCGCTTGTCAGCAACTGTGATGCACACCAAGCCTCCATTGTTGGGCACTTCGGCCTCAGAGCAATTCTTTGGCTCAGCGCCTTGACATCCTGCACATCAGCCAATATTGAACACATGAGGATGGATGAAAATTTCACTCGTTGCATGTCCATATTGGTTTTCTGATAGTCCTTCATGCCCAGGCCCGATGCCCATCTGACCCTCAGATTAAACACCAGGGGGACGTAATCTGGAACTGCCTGTGTGGCGAGCATTTTCTTTATTCAGCAAAATTTCAGGCTCAAACAAGAAAGGCCACTTCAGCAATTAATACTATAATAAATCAGTCAGTAGAAATGACACCCCAACACTTTATCTCAATCTGCAATGCGAGCATCTTTAGTTGGCAGTGATCCACCTGTTTAATTCTCTGTATGGCTAAAAGCACCTCGGCAAGTGTGATAAATTCGGTGTAACCCTTCTGCTCTCCATGTGGAAAGCAAGCTCTTGTAATAACCGCAGGGCGCCAGAGCTTTACAGTGTTAATCCCCGAAGGCTCGTTTGAGGCTTTGGGGTGAGGGATGAGGCCGATTGGACGAAGGAGCTCGCAGCGTGGGCCGCCAGCCTGCGGCTCGTCCTCCTACCTTTCAGCTGGTGTCTGTGCAGAGCGTCGGTCAGGTTCCTCGCGGAGAGCAGCAGCTCAGCCAAACGCTGATCAGCCAGGGTGTCGGCACACTCTGCCGCCACCTGTTGGTGTGCGCCAGACAGAGCACTTGTTTTGTTGGAAAAAAACGACAACCACAAATATGAAAAAGAAAACAAAAAACCCATACGACTGAGTTTTTTTTTTCTTCAGTAAAGCTAGAGTGAGCGACATTAATGTGCATGTTACACATTAATAGTTTACCTTGAGCTCGGCTGATAAACGATCAAGGAGCTGGGTTTGCGAGCTGCAGCTGTCAAGTACGGTGTCATCCGAAGCTGAGGCGGTGGACAAGACTGCCAGCAGACAGACAGACAGACAGACAGACAGACAGACAGACAGACAGACAGATATACACACACACACACAACCAACAACCAACTTTTTTATCTGTCCATATTTTCCTTTAACCACATGAAGTACACATGGACTCTGCCTGACATTCTCATTTTATTTTAAATATATCTGTGAAATTACCTGCTAGCGAGCATATCCAGATCAATATTCCCTTCGATGCCATGGCCGCTGAACAGTTTTTTTTTTTTTTCCCCTCGTCCGAGAACTGAAGGCCAAAGGGCCTGCGACAAGTGAATTTATTGACTCAGCTTGTGGGGGCAAAGGTTTTTGTTTTTTTTTTTATCCAGAATTGGTCAAACTGTGGTCCGCAACCAAGACCGGCCTCACGTAAAACAAAAACTGCCTCGTAATCTTGAACCTTGGCTCTGTGGATGTGGATATGATAACACTTTGGGTACAGTTTCATTTTATTTTCGTTTTTGGAGATGATCTTGTAACACAGGTACGGATTATAATTAAAAAAAAAAACCGAACCCCTTCATATTTTCTCCTAAGAAAACACAATTATTTTGCAGTATGTACTGTATGTCCCTGCTTTGTGCTGATGGGGGAGCTGGCAGCACATGCCGACTGCTGCAGTTCGCCTTTGTGTTGTTCCTCCTCACTCAGGACACCACTGCTGCTACATCTTGGTAGTGAATCCACCACGGGGCCAAATGGTGTTGGGTTATTCTCTCACACACACACACACACACACGGACACACAGTATCAGACACACTGGGTGACTCGGTGTCAGCCGGCAAGTTGTTGCCACGCTGGATGACTGTGTAAATAATTCACTGTGGATGTCATTCATTATGGATGTCTGACATTCTGGAGGCAAATGAATTATTGAAGCCTTTAGGAAAGCGTGATTGAGCTTATTAACAGAGGGAATTGCCCTTTTTAGTGTTGGATCTTAGGAACAAAGATTTGGCCCTGGAAAACGGACCCCATGAGCCATCATTATCTCTTCACCCGCACGTGGTCCTTACCTGTGCCGTGGGTCTTTCCGGCCTGTTGCCTGGAATTCCCTTCTCCTGAGAGCGCACTCGCCGTTTGTTATCTGCAAACCCGTACGGTGTAAATACCCACAGTGGATTGGAAGGTTACGTGAATGTGATGAATAATTAAAAAAAAAACAAAAAAACCCCATCAAAACTTAAAAAGTCATCGATCAAAAGCTCGATCCACGACGTTCGGCATGTTGCAGCGCTTCAAAGGGCCGAGACGAAAGTGGAAGAGCCGCTGTTATGGAAGCTTGTGTGGAATCCTGCTTTGTTTTTGCGTCGACCTTTTGGAAAATTTCAGGAAATGCGTAAGATACTGAGAATGGGTGAATAACTATGGCTGGTGCTTAATGACCTTTACTGACCCTGCATGTGTCCCTACCGCACAAAGGGCAGCTATACTCTGGTGAATTTGTCGGTTTTACCTGACATCTTACCCCCCCCCCCCCCCCATGAAAACCTGTTACGAGATGTTGGTTGATTTGGCAGTTGTATCTCTGTTCATGGGTAGTCTGACTCTAGCGGCCCTCCTGATGCCACCCTCACGCCTGTACGCTACATACCGAGCTACAACCAGCCGACGCTTAGTGTCGAGTCAAGGCAGGGTGGTATGACTTAGTCTGGCTCCGTCTGGCCACCTCCCAAGGCCTTAGTGGCCTCGGATGAAACAACAGCAAATCAGACTCTCTTCTCTCCTTGAGACAGAGGAGCTGCCTGAAATTATCTAGGGAAAGCGGAGCCATTCTGGTAAGAAATGACTCAGTGTCGCTGTTGCACCAAGGCCAAGGGAGGTGGCTGCCCCCTCCCCCCAAGAATCCATGGGCACGCCCGGATAACGGCGCCGAGCCAAGACGCAAGACGTTATGCTGACGGCCACCAAATGTCTAAATCCACATAATGTAGGGAGTTTAAAAAAAACAACAGCAGGGAACTGAGCTTCAGAGTGGAGACGGCATCGTGAACATCAACGGTTATCAGCGATTTTTTCCATTCTCCTTGGTGAAGCTTCAGTGAATCTTTTCGGCAGGAGACGTCCTGGGCTCCCGGACACTTTCTCGTCCCTTGACTTGACCATGAGCAATGACATCTCCACAACACTGTCCAAAGGCAACGAAAACCCACCAGCTGACGGCTCTGAAGATACCTTATTATTATTATTATTATTATTATTATTATTATTGTTATTATTATTATTATTATTATATCTTTTATAAACCAGAAGTTGGATTTCACAGGTCTTTTTTTTTTTATGTCCACACCTTGGCATGTTTATACTTAGGTTGGGTAAGATTAGGTAATGGTCGTGGTCAATCAAACACAGACATGAAGAGATTGTGCTGTTTGCAGTTGCTGAATACAGTCGCAGCCACCGTTATTTTTTTTTGTGGGAAACAGCCATTGACAAACACAAGATGTCGCCCGTCAGGAAAACCTTTTTATTTTTTTTTCTGATCAGGACAGACTGTCTGTAGTCACACACACAAACAAATACTGGGCTGATCCACCTCGGTGCCTCCACACACACTCGTATGCATCGACCCACAGCGAACACACACACACACATCCAAAAAGTCCCTCTCTGCGACCGTGTGGTGTAAAAAGCGATGATGAATGGCGTGTACAGTGGCGCTGAGCTCTCCTCTCCTGCCCCAACCTTTCCCAAATACTTGTGACATTCTCCCTCGTCTACCTCCCTCGCGGGCGTTGCGCCGAATTAGCCCAGCCGTGAATAAAAAATAAAAAAAGCTACATTGCTGTCAAATGATTCACACGGATGAGCCGCAGAGAGCCGAGCAGTCGAGCTAATTGGTATTCAGGGGAGACGCTGCGCGCTACCTGTTTGAAAGACTTTTTTGCTGTTTGGGAGGATCACTGAGCCTTCAGGGGGAATGTTTGAATGCAATTGCGGCTGATAAATAGCTAATAAAGTCTATTAGCTCTTTTCAATTAACCTACCCCTTTGCTTTTATCACCGGGCAGGTTTTCTCTTTATCTTTTTCTTAACACACAGAAGCAGTCGCGACTCATTTTAAAGACGCAGTGAACGGCCCTGTTAAGAGATTTTCCTGAAGATTAATGTGCAAATGCCTTTTGGAAGCGAGGGTTTAACAAGATAGTCGGCTCTTGAGCTTGTAGAGATCCAAACCAAACTGATCTTTCAGTTGAAAAAAGGATTTTCTCTAAAAAAAAAACAAAAATGAAATCAAACTTAAAAGGAGGCTAGTACAGGTCAAGTGAAAGTTGGTCGGGCTTACTACAGCTGTGCCGGAATCAAACAAAAAAAAGAGGCTTTCTTCTTCCTGTCTGTTGTAACCTTGTACACTATCCAACAAACTATTACAGCGAAGGAAACATCTTCCAGCTGGATGGAGAAATGCAATGAAAAGTGTGAATATATTAGTCGAGTGACAGCTTCGCTTGTCATTCATCCCCTCTTTTTTTTTTTTTTTTCCTCTGTCGCTCTGTTGTTTAATGTGCACAAATTATTCCCACGTCCGAGGGAGAGAGTTTGGTAGGAAAGGAATATTTTTCTTTAATGAAAGACCGTCTTCAGTCTCTGCTTTCTAAATGAAAGCAAAAGGTTCACACGGTCTCTTAGTCGTCCACTTTATCCAGTCATCCAGTCATACTGTAAGACAAACATGCAGATTGCCCCAACACTTAGAGGAATGACGCCAACATCCGGCGGGCTGATGCAACAGCTCAGAACACACACCAGATGGGGGAAACTATTAATTTATCAAATATTTATAAGATGCAAATGTGAATTTAAAAAAAAAATGATGCCACTGTCCCCGGAACAACTGTTTTCCTCCCGGCTTACCGAGCTCTTGCTTACCGCCTGTCTTCTAACACCCCCCCCCCAACACACCCATACACCCACACCGTCCTGAACACCAGCAGGCCTGCGAATGTAGCTTGTGTCTTGCTGATTATTGCCCCCCCCCCTGGCTTGTAGGCCCTGCTTATTTCCTCGTTTACTACCTGCGTTTTGGTTTGTATTCCTTTTAGGCCTGTCACCTGCTGTATTTACCCCCCTGCCCCCCCCCCCCCTTCCCATCCCTTTCCTACCCGCAGCCTTCCATGGCATCCACTCGTATATACAAAGTTACAAATGAATTGGCTGTTGGAATGC
Source organism: Istiophorus platypterus (assembly GCA_016859345.1). NCBI lineage: Eukaryota > Metazoa > Chordata > Actinopteri > Istiophoriformes > Istiophoridae > Istiophorus > Istiophorus platypterus. Next base: position 2,596,054 of record CM029124.1, read on the forward strand.
TAATGACAGCCTATGCAGGCACGTGTTTACTGACTGCATACCTGATTAGCAGTCACCCAGTCTTTTGTGGGCTGGTATGAGGAGCCGCTCGGCGCTTGATTTTTTCCTCCCATCCCATTTTTCCGAACCAAAATTATGTTCATTTGCAATTTCGTATGCACCGGTGGTTTATGCACATGATGGAAACTTTCTGGGTCAGTGCATTGACATAGTGTGATCCTCATATACGGTGTAGAATAATAACTGAAAGTACTGATATTATATTATGCTGTAGACTAAATATTAGGAACACCTCTCAGAATAAAAACAATTCAGTCCACCGGCAACACAGACTACAGCCCCCTAGGACGACCATATGTTTGAATTAACACTTCCTCGGAAGATTTTCATCAAAAACTAAACCATGTTGCTTTCAGTCAGATGAGATTGGCCTGCATCACTTTCAGCTGTGAGTAGATAAGAAACTGCCAACTGAATGGTGTTGTTCTTATACAGCAAAAAAAATACCTTTTTTAGCATAGATGGCACTCAACTTGGACAACAGAGGCTGTGGAGGAAACTTTGTTGGAAAAAGAATGTGTGTCAGCTTGTTTTTTGTAATATTTGACAATGACTATATTCTTTTTTCGTAGCCTCAACAAAAGTGTTTTTTGTTTTTGTTTTTTTGGCTAAACTAAATCAGACCTTAAACATGGGGTCTTGCAACCAAAAAGCTCCCCTTATTTTGGAAATGCTCCCCATTGGCAGCCACTAAACAAATGGATTACATTAGACGTACCAAAATCATACTTCATACCTAGAAACCGAAGGAATAACCACTTGTAAATCCACTTGGTTTTGCAGACACAATAACAGAGTTTGGGGTCCACATGAAAAGTTAGTTATCGTGTGCAAAAATTTGTGCATTTGAACCTTCTATAAATAACAAAAAAATTGCAGTGACGAAGAATAGAGGCACTGCAATCAGAGCAAGTACACTTTAAATCCTTTCCTGAATCTCCCTGGGGATGAATAAAGTATCTATCTATCCATCTGAATGGTTTTCCACTCTTGCTTTTCCCTGACGGCCCCCTGACGTGTCCTGTTGGCGCTTTCCTAAGATATGAAGCAGGGACTCATGAGACAAAGAAGAAAACCTGCTGTATCATCCGGTGGGGTGGGGGGGGGCGCGGTGGGGATACGCTCCAAAGCCTCACAGGATGGGGGCGGGATGGGAGGGGGCACAGAAGGAGCAGAAGTGCACTTTTCAAGTCTTACAAGGGTCAAAAATGCTGCCAAATGCTGACAGGAGGCCAAAAACCTGGTGCCAGCTTCTTCTTTTTCCCTTTTAAAGTGCAGAAACACCAGCATGAAAGCTTTTTGAATGGAGGCTTTGTTAGCAATCAATACAGTGTTGACTGAAAGATCACAGACCATTATCTTTTAATAAATCGTTTGCTTTTAAAGGAAGAATCAACATTAAAATGTTCTTACACAGAGTAACTTTTAAAGATTAAGGTCCTTTAATGCTGGGCTGTCCTCCCTTGATACATTATTATTAGTATGAATTCTTCAACAAATTATCTAAAATTTACATATTCATTAAGATATTAATGGTAATTTTATAAATACATTTATATTGCATGTTTTCAGGAACAAGTTTATTTTCTTTGCAAAAAGACAAAATTTCAAGATAACACAGAGTTAACAGATGGAATAATAGGTATGAACGCACAGCAAAAGCCCAGAGACACTGAATATTTTTAAAAAGTCCAAGAAAGGAGCCAAGTCTAAAACACTCAAATTTGATTAAAAAGTTTAGAGCCCCCTAAAACCCATCAGCCATAGAGGACTTTTGGTTTTTCAGCTCCTGGGGAAAATATATATTTTTTTCTTTTTTTTTCCCTGCTGAGGCTCCACGTCAACTGGATTTTAAGCGGCTCCTCAGTTTAACTTTTTTATTTGTAGAAGTTTGGTGGCAGATGCAGGCCGGCCCGGGTCGTATCCAGCTGGGGACATTTGGCGCTGCCCGCTGGACTGTTTCCGATGTGGTCCGTGGGATCTCCACTGGAGGCTTTTTTTGTCTTCTGCGTCAAGCTACCGGGGAAATGACCCTTAAATCGCATGCCGCCAAACATCTGTGAGTTGCAATAACACTAAAAAGAGGCAGGAGGAGAAGAAAACTGGCAACCTTTTCGCTTCAGCTGTGCCCACTCAGTCATTTTGCCGTTTCCCAGAGAGACTTGGGATGGTAGAAGGCTTTTCGGATTAGCGCTCTGAAAGCGGGTCAGGGATCCCTCCTGGTCCCAGCTGTGGAACCCGCTCTTGATGGGAAATTTGGCTCTGCAAAAAACCGCCCCCAAAAACCAAAAAACATTTGGCTATTCCCGGAAGGAAACTAGAGTTTCTATTAAGACAATTGTGGCGGTTGAATCGAAACGTTATGTTTGTCACATGACGCGCCTGTGAGTTACGGGTTTAATTTTCCACTTTATGTTGCTGCGGATGGAGGTTATTTGAATGAAGCCACTGAGGCTCGTAAAAGTGCCTGCACTAAGATGGTGGATCTGGTTAAGTTCCGAGTTACATTCATAAGCAGAGCAAGCTGATGGGCAGCGACTGAGGCGGCAGCCTAGAAGAATCCTCTCTAGCAGTTATGATATCTAAAGTCTGATTCACGCTGTTGATGATATATAGGGGGTTGCCAAAAGTCTGAGACCACTTACATGAGAAAATGGTCTCAGACTTTTGGATCCCTCAGTACTTTTTTTTTTTTTTTTTTGTGGCATTACACTCCAAACTAAGCCAAAGGATGAGGCAGAAGACCATGCATTAATGTTGGCGGAGGCCCAGTCATCCACATTTCCACTTCAGCTTACCCTGCAGCAGATTTTATTACTATTACTCATTTGATTTCTTTTTCAGACCGTTGTTGGTTGGGGGGGGGCTCATTCCAAAGCAATATATCAATTCTAATACATCAATATTTAGGGGGACATTTTGCTGGCTGACATTCATAAGCTAATTTTTCTCAAACATAGGCGATTGTAAGACCAGAAATCGAACCGATTTGTGAGGAAATGTCTTAAAAAGACTCAACGGTAAGTCTTTAGAGCGATGATTGTGTAGGCGCGGAGAGCTGATTTATTCATACAACCCCATTTAGGCTTGTAAATGTTCAAATTTTCATGGCAGACAACAGAATAGCAATAGACTCGCTGCACACATGAACCTGCGTTGTGTTGTCTTGCTGTGGTTGGAATAAAACACTGCATCTGATATGTCTGCAGTCTGCAGGGATCGGCGACATGCATACCCAGAACAATCATTACGATTTAATTGCACAAGGGAGATGTTAATGAGGTCACATGACTTTCCCGTATAGAAACGAGGACACAAGTGTTTACATCGGGATCAGTGTTAACATTAAACTTGCATATGACATGAATAAATAACACGGAAGTGTTTATTGTGCACTTCACTCCAATGTTATGTTTCCCATGTATCAGCTGCACAGTTGGTATCCACGGCTTCTACAATAAGGAATTTTAAATCGTGAAAAGTTCTCAGCTTGGTCTCACCAAATGGCACATGAATTGTATGAATAACGCCATTTCCTTAGGTCATTTCACTTGTTATCACTATCTTTTTTTTTTTGTTGTTTTTTTTTTTTTTTTTTTTTGCTTTTGGCTTGTCATTTCACGCTATGTAATTTCTCCAATTACTAACTCCCAGCCCTTCCCCTAAACCCGAGCCATAACTGCATTAAATGATACTAGAAAAGCTTAAAATGTGTAGCCAGGACATGCAGTACAAATTGTTTGAGTGCACAATTGGCCATTTGTGCATTTAAGGCATTTCTTATATCAAACTAAAGAAAATATTCCTCCTGATCAAATGTCCTTGCTTAAAACTCAGCTGCAGTGCCTGATTTGTGAGTTATGAAGTCATGGATCCAGTCTGGGAGGATGTGCCTGTGTTATCTCTAAGCTTGCAGCAGTTGTCAGAGTCTTTAAGGGGGAAGAATAATAGTGGGAATATTTCAGAATGAGTTATGGGCAACTCCTGTAGCTCCTCCACCAATATCAGAAAAATTGTGTCATGATTATGGGTAGAGGTTGGTTTGTGAGTGAGGAATGTGGCGCAAGAAAGAAACAAGGATTTTTTTTTCCCCTAAAATCCTCAGGTTGTCTCCAAAGCCCTGGTCACAAGCGCTTTTGGAACGGCGAAATTGTTCATCAAAATCCATGGACTCGCTCATGGCGGCGAAGCGAATCCATATGAGTCTTGAAGTTCTTGCTGTCGGTCTAAGGCGCAAATTCGTCTGTCAGTGTCGACTTTTGAGGGAACAGAAAAGAAGAATCCAACCTCGGACTTTTTGTGAGAGTAGGGTCCCCAGACATGAGATGCATCCCTTTCCCCTTTAAGTCTCCCTAGTCTACTCTCTTTCCATTGACTCACAGACATTGGCATCCTCAGGCCTGAGGTTACAGGCCTGAGGTTAACAGTTGGACCTTCTTGGAACGGAAGGGCAAGGGGCCCCAAAATGGCGGTAGCCATCGTAGCTCAATAGCATGTGTCACCATCCACTTTGATTTTGAGAGTCTGAAGTGATCCAGAAAAAAAGGGGGAGTGGAGCCAGTTATGAGACAGGAGTCAATGTTACAGAGACTTCTTTTAGAATAAACTGGTAACCTTCACCAATGTCAGTGATTATTTTTGAGGAAATGGAACTTGGAGAACAAGATTTCTTCCATCTTCTCTTCACCTGAATCAACGGAGACCAAACTGGCATAATTAAATTAAAAGGGGATTAATTAATTAAAAAGGGAATTTTGGACTCAAATCTCTCAAGCTGACTCAAATACAAGATCCAAATTAATGCTAATGTTACGCCATGTCTGCTGGGAATAGCTAATAGCTAATACCTGTGATCAGTCTTTATCAGCTGACAATATGTCTGGGTTGTTGGGGCTTTCGAAGATCCTCTGATCCCTGGGGGGGGTTCTATTTTTGAAGCTTATAAGACTAACACCAGATTAAATGTTAACCCTGAAGAAGTATTAGGGTGTTGTACTTCTGTCCTGCGTACTAAGTGGAACGATCAACTATAGGATTTCTTGCGATTCCGACAGTCTTGAAATGTAATGTCAACAGTCTACAAGCACGGATCCTGTTCCTTTTTTCCATCTCGGTGATTTCATGAAGCGTCTCCTGGGTCATCAGCTATTTTTACCATCTAGCCCCCCGCCCCCCACCCCCCATGTCAGAGCAGCAGCAGCATTAGCATTTGAGTCAGAGCACCAGAGGGCAACACATGCGCCGGCATTTAGTCTCCACGCGAAAAAATGGGCAGAGCGGAGAAAGATGGCGGACTTGCACGTCAGGTGTTATTTACCTCAAAACCTGCTCTGTGTGGGTGCTGGTGGGGGGGGGGGGGGGGTAGTATGTGTGTCTCCGTTTCAACACCACAGGACCTGAGCAGATGCTTCACTAAACACATCAGGGAGAGCTGCTCCTTAATTATTTTTAAATGTCAGCGTTGTCTTCGGATTTCTCCACGCTCTCGATCCGGTCCGCTGAAAAAAAAAAAAAAAAAAAAGCCACGGTCTCGGCCCGGTGTTATTTCTTTCTTTCTGTCTTTCTTCTTTTTGTTTTTGATTCCAACACACAGATCAATACTTGGAAAATTCAGACGGAGAAAGCAAACACGGCCCTCAGTTTCTGGCCGAGTATTTCAGAGGTGCCTCAGGCTGAGGAATTACTTTTTGCTCTGTTAATTTCTCCACTAAGCTGACAGGCAAAAAAAAAAAAAAAAGTTCAAAAATTTGAAATGTGACGTGTGGTGTCCCCCATTCATCCTCAGCCATCAACCATCCTCTGGTAAGAAAAGTGGTAACAAGCATGAATAAACTAGAACCAGTGGAAAAAATAAACCTATTAAACTTCTGACCACTGCACTTGTTTTTGGTCATTGTAAAGTAGATTTTTTTAAATTTTATTTTATTTTTTTGACAGATCTTGGTCCTTTTTTGTTTGGTTTCCACACAAACAAACAAACACACACACGTCTCCTGCCAGTCACCGGAGCGTTTGTGTGTGCTGTGTGGCGGCGTCTGTTTGTAGAACCAAAGGGCGCGTTGCGCGGAGGCTGTTTGCGGGGGGAAATGTGTTGTGTGAGTAAATCGGCAGCGTGTGAGCTCAGATGCACTGACGATGGCGTCACCTGAAGCCATGTGACTAATTGGCTGATTGTTTATTCTGCAAGCAAACAGCAGCTGGTATAGAGTTCAAGGTGTATTTGGACCCCCCCCCCATTCTGCTTGCAAACTAGCTTTTTTTCTTTTTTTGTTTTGTTTTTTACATGCCAAAATAGTACCACAATATGCTTTGGTGTTTTGTGGAGAGTGGAACTAAAGCAGGCTTTTCCCTTTAACATCCTGACAGCTATAAAAGAAACAAGCCCCCCCACCCAAAAAAAAAATAAAAAATAGAAACAGTACCTCCTGAGTGCAGGTAAATCACTTAGAGTAGTTCCCGTTTCCAAATCTGTGGTGCGAAATAGGTGTTTTTCTTTTTTTTTTTTCTCTCTCTGCCTCTGCCTAGGAAAGTGAGGTTTGAGAGAAAAAGTACAGCGGCGGAAGTTTTAGGGACCATTTCAGGGCTATTTTTTTTCCTTTGATGGATTTATCACTTTAGAGAACTTTACGGAGAAGTGGTGGGATGAGCACGAGAGGCTTGACGTCATGAAACACAGGCTCATCAGCCACGACATTAAAGCCTGTTGCTGACTGATGGGTGTAAATCACGAGGCCTTTGTCAGACCTGTCTAGTGGTCTTTGGCCACCGTATAGTTTCATTACCCAGCAGGTCGTGCTGTTTAGGAGCCTTTCCCACGGGGGGCATTCATTTTGTATGAATCTGAAAGTTAAATATTCAAATTTTTTTATTTTTTTTTATATACTGTCTTCAGACCGAAGTGCAGAGGCTGGAGCAATTTAGGTTTTATGAAAAAAAAACAACAACCCAAAAAAACCAACGCTGTCACATTTGGGATGTGTATTTAACTTTGGATTCAATCAATAAACAGATAAATGGTTTAAAAAATGTCATAATACTTAATTGTAACAACAGCCGATTATGCAGAATTATCATGACAAACTGGAGAAAAGGACGTCATTTGCCTTCGGTCTTGGGGCAAAACATTTATCAATTTACCAATGTGTTTCCCATTGAAGGCCGTTCACTGAGACATCAAGAGTTGAAGCTGAGATAAAGGCAAAGGAGTTATGACTCAATATTTTTTCACATGTAGTTGCGAGACGACCTCCTGCACTAAGAGTGGGTCTCGGGACCCAGACGCTTTTAACAGGTCTGTGCCTGACTCATTAAAACGAAGGTTACAGGTGTTAGCGTCAGGAACTGAGACTTTGGAGCCACCAAGGAAACAGAGGAAAAACAACGTTGAAATGGCTAAAGAGGCTACACAGACAGTTAAACATTGGGGTAATGTAGCAGTCCAATTATCAAGCTATGAGTCACATTTTAATGGTACAAAGAGATTATATTTTGTTTGCCTCAAAAAAAACTCAGTCTCACCTTGGATTTTCCATAAACTGTCCTTGAATCTATGCCCACTGGCACTCATTTATTCAGCTTGTGTTTTTTAATGGTAGCTGGCTATACTGTCGATTTCTCTTCAAATTGTTCTTAATTAAGAGTGATCTGTTAATGGCCGTAGGCTTATTCCGGTTGGATGACGCAGCAGGTTTTTGACGGCTGCTGGTGAATATGCTGCCTCCCTGTTTTTAAATATGTCTTTAGGTTCGAAGCTGCCTTTTTTTTTTCTTTGTAAACGCATCATTTAGTCCCAAACAGTTCAACTCGCTGACTGCTCCTCACCTTCGGTTTTCCAGCTTAGCACACAAAGAGAATCGCAACCAGGGACCAGCTGATTCATCAGTGTCAGCTCACGGAGAGAGCAACAGTAGTGGTTCAGTTTGTGTTTCTTAAAAAGGGAGACTTTAACTTTTGCTGAACTCACAAGTGACGATTACAAGGCAAAAGCTAGATGCCAAAACTTGGTATAGCAGTAGCTCGAGTATATAGGAGTTGTCAAGTTAGCCGCCATAAGCTACTTTCCAAACACCCTCAGTCAGGTTTTTTAATTGCTTATAAAATTATCTTTTTCTTTTGTAACATAAAATGCGTTTAAGAGTCTCACTTTGGGGTCCAGAAAACAAACTGGCATAAAATTTCATGCATTATTTTATACATGGCCATTGTGCACATCCCGGGGATGTTGTTTCACAGGACTTCGTCTCATACCATTTAATCACGACATATTTGTGGAACGCGCCATCGCCGTCACCTCACGGCAAGAAACAGCGACTCCAAAGTTGCCCCGTGGGAGTGAATGCGAGTTTGTGTTAAAAGGCAACCTGTCCCTGTTGAACCCAACCTCTTGGCCAGTGCTGGATGGATTTGGCTCCAGCACCAGCCACCCCCCCACCTTTCGAAGGATAAGCGGTGTAGCTAATGGATGGCTGGAGTTGAGCCGTCAGCTAAACCACCATTTAATCCTGTCTCATCTCGATAGCGCATGATTGCTGCCCTGCAACATTTATCGGTTTCTGCAACCAATATTACAGAAACACAGAAGTAACACTAACACAGAAGTATCTGCGTACCTGTGCTATATTTGCTCCCCAAACATTTTGCAAGAGGCATGATACAGCGTTTACATTATTTGTTCCGGCAAATAACTTGCTAAAGTGAAAATGTGAAGCAGGACAGAAACTATAACTCCGGCAACTACTGCAAGTTCATTTAGTTTTGGGGCAATATAAACACTGACGTCTATTTTATTCACTTCAACATTAGACTAATACAGTGTCTGTTTACCGTTTGGACCTGAGCCTCCTGTCATAATCATAATCAAACCACGTTAAATGGACAATAGACTTTTCTTTAAACCTCGTACTGTGACCTGTCACTGTTTGACTCTCATGGCAGGTATTCAGGCGGCCAGTTAAACTCGTTATGTTTTCAGCTGAGAAGAAAATGAAGGAATTTTTCTATCTAACTGGAAAATAAATGCCACCAAGTCCTTTGATTGAATCATGTTGCAGATCCAGCGGTTAGTCTGCGACCGGCCCTCAGGTGGACCATCTGTCCAGACCGACAGACAGATGGCCAGATGGCCTAACATATTTCCTGGCCCTGGGGCCACCCACACACACACACACACACACACACGCACACGCACACACATGCACACGCACACGCACACACATGCACACACACACACACACACACACACATGCACACACACACACACACACACACACACACACACACACACACATGCCAAAAGGAAAACTGGAGGCTTTCCAAATCAGCGTTGTGCAAGAAAAACACACACAGACGCTCTCCATCACAGATGTGCACACACAAAAGAAAAACACACACACACACAGAAAGGAATGTGATCATCTGACCACGCAGACTTTATTACAATCAAAAGGAGATGGCGGAAGAGAGATGAGAGCACGGAGAATCCTATGAAAACCTCCTCTAGAGCTGTGTGTTTAAATGTAATGGCTGTAAATGTTTGAATATCGCTAATAAAGAGTTGTTATTATTATCATCAGCAAATAAATTACATCCAGTGCATAGTTGGTGACCTTCTTTGGTTAACACCACTGAACAGGCTATAGTCCTTCACAAAGGCAAGCTAGAGATTTTAATTCAGCAGTTAAAACTAATCCACATGTTCACCGTGCTTCTCTACCTGTAGTGTGATTTATTTGATCCACACCGAGTTAAAAAAAAAAATGGCACCAGACCCACTTTTTCCGGTTCTCTTGCTCCCAGTTCTCGGTCCACACCAGGGTTTGGTCAATAGCTTTCACACTAGCCGGGATGAAGCAAACACACCAGTCAGTGGCGGCGTCAGCTGTCTTCTTGTCTCGACTTCTTGTCTGGTTAAGAATGCCGGTTCTGTTCTGCCCCCCCCCGCTCGACCCAGTGGAGGTACTGGTAGAAGGGAAAAGAATGGCTAAGCCCTGATGGAGAACATGTCCTGCAAAACTGTCAAATCCACTCATGTGCAATATCTGTTTATAGTTAACTATGGAATATCAATATTTCCTGTGCACAATAATGTTACTTCAACCGTTACTTTTTATTTTCGATTTTACTGATTCTCTTGTTATTAGTGTCTCACTTTGCTGCTGTAATACTGCACATTTCCCCCCTTGGGAATAATAAAAGGATTTTCTTACCTTACCTTGCTTAACCTGACCTCACCTCACCTCACCTCACCTCACCTTATCTTACCTAACTTTACCTTACCTTATGTGACCTTAACTTACCTGACCTGACCTGACCTTATCTGACGTTACCTGACCTCACCTGACCTTACATTACCCTACCGTTTCTTACCTGGCCTAACCTAACTTGCTGCGTTGAGAGTGAGAAAGAGAGAGAGCGCAAGTGAGAGACGGGGGGGAGCATAGCACAATAATGAGACTAATAGCTATATATACACTATAGTTATACTAACAGGGCTGATAATGATAATGTTACTAATAGGACTAAATGAAATAGTAACGGTAGCAATCATAATAATTAGAGCAGTGGGTGCTGATCAGGCTCATGGGGCAGTAGATGGTCTAGAACCATGGATCCAGACTCAGGAGCGTCAGAGGCAGAAAAACCTGCAGAAAGCGACAGGAGGAAGAGGAGAGAGACGAGGAAGCACAAAACTGCAGGAGAGAGGGAGGACAGTTAGTAACGAGCATTTTTGAGGTGTTAATCACAAAGGGAGAGAGGAGGAGGCGGTGGAAAGGGAAGCTCGGTGCATCATGGGAAGCCCCCCGGCAGTCTAGGCCTATAGCAGCATAGTGAGGTGAAGGCTCGAGCTAATGCTGAGCCACTTCTAACAAGTTCTAACCATAAGCCATATCAAAGAGGAAGGATTTAAGCTAACTCTTAAATGTGGAGAGGCCGTCTGCCTCCTGGACCCAAATTGGAAGATGGTTCCACAGCAGAGGAGCCTGATAACTGAAAGCTCTGCCCCCTATTCTGCTTGTGGAGACGTTCTGGGAACGAAGTGTTCTACTGGGATAATAAGGTACTATGAGCTCTTTAAGATAGGATGGTGTCTGGCAATTAAGGGCTTTGTAGGTGAGGAGGAGGAGGATTTTAAATTGTATTCTGAATTTCACAGGGAGCCAAAGCAGAGAAGCTAACACAGGAGATATATGATCCCTCTTTCTGGTTCTTGTCAGTACTCTCGCAGCAGCATTCTCAATCAGCTGGAGACTAATGTTTTATTGGGACAGCCATCAGGCTGTTTTTCTGCTTCATTTTGAGAAAGGATGTGCCTGATGTTTGTGATATTATGAAGGTGAAAAAAGTCAGTCCTTGAAGTTTGTTTTATGTGGCAGTTAAAGGACATGTCCTGATGGAAGGCCATTCTGAGATTCCCTGTGGTGGTGCTAGAGGCCACTCTACGTACTCTACCATCTAGAGTAAGTATGTCACAAGATAATGTGTTTCTGAGGTGTTATGGACCAAGCACAGTAGCTTCAGATTTATCTGAGTTCAGTAGTAGGAAGTTCCTGGTCATCAAAATCTTTATATCCCCAATGCTTGAAGTTTAGCTAACTAATTGTTTTTGTCCCGCTTCATTGACAGGTACAGTTGGTTATCATCTGCATAACAATGGAAGTTTACATAGTTTTTCCTGATAATATTGCCCAAGGGAAGAATATATATGGTTAATAGAACTGGTCCAAGCACTGAACCTTGTGGAAGACCGTGACTAACTTTTGAATAGATGGAGGATTCATTGTTAATGTGCACAAATTAAAATCAATCTGATAAAGAGGACTTAAACCACCTCACATCCTGACCTTACCTGACCTTGTCTTACCTGACGTGACCTGACATTACTTTACCTTACCCGACCTTAAATGACCTGGTCTACCTGATCTTACCCGATACTGCCTGACCTGACCTTATCTTACCTTATCAGTTATTTTTCCCCACCTTCGGATATGACACGTAGTAGCATACCGGCGGCAGGCTTCCTTTGCTCCCATCATCATTACTACCCTGCTAGCGATTGCCTGACGATAAAATGTAACTACGGCTCGTAACAAGCTGCTTGCACAGGCGACCTATGGGGTCCTTTTTTTACGGCAGGACAGTCTCAGTGAATACTGTGTATATGATCTAGATATTATCCGGGAAGTGGATCTGACATGTTTATGTCCTAGAGCAAGAATCTGGACTTGCTTTTTTTTTTTTTTTTTTCAAATAACTCTGAAATATGTGACACAAAAATAGAGTGGCTGATGATTGCACTAGAAAAAAACCCAAACAATCAAAACAACAATTTTCTATGCTTTACTGGTAAATTGTTTTGCCTCTGGTATTTGGCCTCCCCGCCCCCCCACGCTCAAACTGGCCTTCTCTCAGTCATCTGACCTGTGCTCAGTCTGTTTCGGTCTCTTTTGCAGCTTCTGCGGCCCCAGTTCTACTTATCTCCCAAGTCATTTTCCTTCCAGTGATTTTGTAATCAGCTTCTCATCACGACTGTCTCCAGCCCACTCTTAATAGGCCTCCCTGTGGCTAATATCAGCTCCTTGTCTCTGTACACCATTAGCCTCTTTAATGAAAGCATGACCCCCATCTGCGGCCCCTGCCTCTGTCTCCCTCTCGGCCCATCGAGAGCTCGAGACATCACAACGGAGAGGTGACGGAAAATGTCACATCTCGTCCTTATTCAATTTGATATTAGCTGTTATGGCCCCTTTGAGGCTCACACGGAGCCAGTGCTGGAAATAGTGACTGAAGAGGGAGCCATTTGCTTGTTTTGCTGCTCTGTTTCCTTGAGCTTTTTATTGTGATGTCTGTTTGAACATATTCCACATGGCGAGATCATAGCATGACCTCGACATAACACACAGCTGCCTGCAGATTTTGGTCTTAGTAGCTGCACCTCCATGGATCAAATGCTTGTATGACAAGATGGACAGTCAGGAAATCTGGATTGGAAAAGTCAACATCCAACCTCCCTTTCTAGAAAGACTTGATTACCAAATTTGTAAGCTGGGTCCAGGTGAATTACAGTGATAGTGCCAGGAGATTTGAGTGTCATGTAGCTGCAGTACCCACTTGGTCTGGATCTAGGATTTTACTTGTTATGCATTGTGAACCTTTAAGGCCAAAAGAGTTCAGGACAATCGTAAAAGCGTTCAGGACAATCGTAAAAGCGTGTGTTGTCATTAGATTGGACATCAGGCTTCATTATCCTTTAAAAATATAAAGTTTTAAGTTGTATCATGACAGCAATAATTAATGAACTGGAGACAGGAATGAATAGGAGGAACCTTGTGATTCCAAGGAGTTGTGTTCAGCATTCTCCAGCATACAGGCAGCAGTTTTGCATGGACAGAAATTGTCAAGAGCACAAAGGTTTTCACTACCGAGCCGCCTCAATAGTGAGCTTATGTGAAACGAAAAGAATTCCACTTGCACTGCTATTCTTTTGCCGCACAATAGTTGGCGACTTGAGCCAGTGTGGTATTATATAGGGGGAAAAAAGTTGTGTTTGCAGGAGAAGGTCAGAGCTTTTGTCATCTTCGGATTTGAAAGCACAGGGCTGTAATTACGTCCTGGAAGCAGTGTAGACTCAATGCATACCGAACTCAAAAAAAGTACGAACAGAAAAGATTTGTTGGTTTAATTTTCTAGAGTGACTGTAGTCATACAGCACACTGCTCTGATGTGATTGTAATCTTGCCGTTGTTAAACAAGGTTGTTGCTTCGAAAGATATTTCTCTGGTCCCTTTGCAGAGGTCTTTGGTAGAAACAGAAAAGTTTTTCAAAACTCTAGTTCTTTAAGACATATTTTTTAATTGACAACTGCTCCTGCCAGCACTGTTGCGTAGTCTGCACCATGGGCCTGTTTTGCACATATTGCAACTGTCAAATAATTTACCTGCCATGGATCAGGAAACTTTGAGTGTTTGTACCTTTGAAACACAAGAGGTATCTGTGTTGGCTTTTCTGAGAAGCAAATGGCGCTGGTGTAAACAACTTGTGTGGGTTTATGAGCCCTGCCTGCTGTCTGCACAGGTGTGAGGTTTGTAATTAATCAGAAGAACGGTGGAAACAGTAACGGTGTAATTTTGGCTTCAGGTGTAGCCTGTTGTCTGTTGACGTAAAGGACATGTTACCGGTGATTAGAACAAGAGGCCAAATGGCAGTGTAAAAGCACGGCAGTATCACTAAAGGCATATAACAACTCGGGTCCACCTTGTTGATTTTTTTTTGTTTGTTTTTTAAGTAACTCTGAAATATGTGACACAAAAATAGAGTGGCTGATGATTGCACTAGAAAAAAACTCAAACAATCAAAACAACAATTTTCTATGCTTTACTGGTAAATTGTTTTGCCTCTGGTATTTGCCCCCCCCCCCCCATCCCTCAGTCATCTGACCTGTTGGGTCATCTCAAAACAAGGAACTGGCAGAAATGTTTAGGAGTCCAAGACAAGCCCGTACAGATGGTAGGAAGTAATCCAAACCAGCTAACGCAAACAGATTACAACATACTTGAGGTTATGATGCTCATTAAAAATTAATCAAATACGCTGTTGCGGTTGCTTTCTAAATCCCCATTGCGGCATGGACTCAAATCCTCTGAAGTCTGCAAAAAAACCCAACAACATTTATTTGCTTGAAACCTGTCCTCCCATCTGTGCCATTACTTCCTTGTTCCTTTGGAGCTGCAATCGCGAGGACTTCAATAATTAATGACAAACTATTCTTCTAAAGTGCTGCTCTGGAGCTGTGGTTCCAACCGCAAGACTTTATTACAGTCGCGTCCAAATTGCCATTTAAAGGAAACGCTAATGCGGCTAACAACGGTTATTCCAACAAATGCTACAATTTTGGTTAAAAAATGTCTTTGGAAATTACTTAAGGGAAAGTGGTTATCTCCTAGCATTTGCCCTATTACCATGCAATTAGACACTTTCAAACAAAAGCTTTAATAGTACCCCTGACACCCCTGAGCCCGAGCCAAGAGATGTATGAAATCCAGCTGTTGTTGTTGTCTTTTTACCACTGATACTACTATATTCCAATTTTCCCATGAGTCCACTGTGGAGAGCAGTATCAAAAGCATCAACATAATGCCCCCTAAAGGAAAAAACAGTGTGAAAGCGATGCAATTTCTAAGCACAGCTGCGTAATTGTGGTCGCATTGTAAATCGTTGGTTCCTAAATAGTGGCGTGGGCGCTCATGTGTTGATGTAGAGCCTACACCTACGTTAAGGTTGAATTAATTTCTTTTGCATTCCCATTGTGCTGCAAGATCAGATATAAAAAGAAAAAATACAACTGTGTTCTCTGAAATTTTACTGGTACATTCAGTATTGACGTATTTGGGACATGCGTAAATTAGATGAAGTGTTTTATACTCACTATGATTTTAAAATTGTGACTTTTGTCTATCCTACGTTAAAAACCCCAAGGCCAGAGAAGGGTGATACTGAATGTTACTTGAAAAAAACAATGTCTGAGCAGGGCAACAACACTACGGAAAGATTGTCGTTATCGAAAATGAACTACAGTTAATACATGATTAGGCTTAAAAAGTTAAAATCAGGGAAAGATCATTGGAAACTGTTAATATAAAAAAAAGACGATTAGTTGAAGGTCGATGGGGTGACGTGTACAAGACGCCTGCTTCATGCCCTGCAATCACCCAGACCTCTAAAGCCCTGCAATGTCCTGCACTGACATTAAATGCTGGTATCTGATGTAAATAATGAGGTTATGAATCATCCAATATGGACGCAGAAATACTGGGCTGATAAAAGTACACATCTGTTGCATGTATATTAGTTTTTTCCTCCTGAGGTCTCTCAGGCTTCTATTTCCTAATTAAATATTTTTTTTTAATTATTTACTATTTGTTTCTTCATCAAATTGAGGTTCTATAGATGGAGGTGCTGGATGTTGTACAGATTTTAAAGCTAAGCAAATGCAAGATCTGTAATTTGGGGCTATATGAATAAAAAAGGGCTTAGCCTGACTCATCGGGGATCAATGAACAAGATGAGATGGGGGAGATCTCTGACAGGGAAGAACTGATGAAGCTCATCAATCAGTCACTTTACCGGCCGAACCTCTTCATTGAAATTCAAAATATGAAGAAGGTCATCTCGTTCCCTGGCTCACCGCCAAGAAAACAACCGAGCGGTAGAAGTTCTCTTAATATTTTATCCCAACTAAAAGCAACTTGGCTCGTGTGTTGTCGATGGTGGTTGATAAAACTTGAACCGGCCTACACGTGTGGGAGTGTTTCTATTGAGCACGCATTGAATTTGTTACCTCCTTGGGTCGCGTTTTAAATTGGAACACAAACGTGGGATCACAATAGAGGGAATGGGACAACTAGGACACTGACACAGCATGTGGTCCCAGCGTCTCCTCGAAACACAACTGCATGTGCTATCGCATCCACGCTCCGATGCCCCCCCCCCCCCCACCGCCCAAAAACACATCAAGCACACACAGACACACACCTCCCTCCATCCTCATCTACTCCTTGCCTTCCATCTTTTGCATCCTCCTCCCGCCCCTCCCTTCATCCTTCCCCATCCTCTGCGGGTGCTGATACAGTGCACTAATCACCGGCTCGATAAATCAATGGCCCGGCCAATAACCATTACTTCAAATTAGAGGCGCTCGGGTCTGCGAGGGAAAGCAGCCGACACTTTCATAAAGGCGCCTTTCATTAGCGGCTATCGACCTGGCCCCAGCTTGCACAGAACCTGCGGGACAACAGGCGCAGCGGGAGGCGGAAACGGCGGGAGGGAGGGTGGAAAACAAGAAGAAAGAGACAGGCTGCTAGAGGAGGAAAGTCCAAAGTTGTTTCCAGTAAATAAATCTTGGCGGCAGATAAATTCCCCTCTGCCACAATTTATCCTCCTTTAACAGATTCTGAGAGCCAGAATTAGTCTGTATGTATGTATGTGTGTGTGTGCCTGTGTGTGTGTGAGCACGCACTTTGGAGGCAAGAGAGGGGTTGGAGGATGCATAAAATGGCAGCCACTGTCTCTCTCTCTCTCTCTCTCTTTCCATTGCCTTCACCCCCCTCCCCCCCAACCCGATCCGTTGGAAGCACAGAACTAGTGCATCAATGTGGGTCACATGTAAATCAGCATGGCTGGGTCGAGCCTGTGCCCCCCCTCAAAAAAAACGCATCATCCGAAGTGTGTGCATTGTCAGGCAGTCACTCACTCACACTGTCGGTTAATGGATCACTTATGTAAGGACGGTCTTCTGTGTGCCTTTGTGGGCCGGCGTTCACTCGCTGGCCAACAGATGGCAGTGTGGGATCGCCGGTTTTTGCTGTCAGCCATCGGGCGTCCAGTTCATCGCCTGAGCGAGAGAAAAACAGGCAGGTTCAGGTCATCATGCGGCGCACACACACACACACATATAGGTATAAACATACATACATGTCTGTCCCACGGCCTCTGCCAGTTATGAATGATGATAACAACCCATGGAGAAATAGTGCCGCAGACATCAAAGGGGCTTTGGGCGCCGGCTTTCAGCCAGAAGGTGGTTTATTTGTTTTCTTCCTCACTCTGCTTGAGTGGGCGGCGGGTTAATTGCTGCTCTGCGCTTCACATGAGGATAACCTGGTGCAAGACGGCCTCACCGGATGGTTGTTTATTCGAATGCTTCAAATAACCCTTGCTTCAGAGAGGCTCTGCTGAACCTCTGAAGGAGGGGTCCAGGATGCAGACCGGCTGATACCAGAGCTGCTGTTCGGGTATTTTCTCCTGTGGTCAGTCGTTGGCAGTCAGGTCGGGATCATTCCCAAACCTTCAAACCTTCAAACCTTCAAAGAAAATGTTCCTGAATGTTGTTGTCAAATTGATCATTTTAGAAGGTACTGACGAACCCTAATGTCCTTCAATTTGTAGATTGGTTCGACGTTCTCCTGGTGGAGAACAAGCCCAAAATTTACTGGAGAACTTTTTCTGTGGATCTACCTAAGTACTTATTCAGATTAAAAGAGGTAATCTATGGCACTTATGTGCATTTAGCCCCCACCTCTGACCACAGTATGTGCCCTTATCACAGCCGCCTCTTAGACCATCACCTGAGGGTTTATGCTTAATAAACAATGAAGTAACAGTGAGCTTCTGAAATTATATTTCCACCGTTCGTTTCCCTACCCCAATGCTCATACATCTATATTGATAGAGATTTACTGGTCATGTGGCCAAAGATATGTAGTTTCTTTGAAAAATCAGCAGATTATAATTGAAAGGGTTTGCACTTCTGTGATGGATGAATGTGCTCAGTAAATTTCTTTGCTGAAGCATAATATATCAGAGGTGCAAAGTTGAAATTTCAGTTTTTGAAAAGACCAGGTTCACCCCCCAGAAAGCATGAATTGGCCATTCTACTAAATGACAATCTACCAACTAGATTTTTTTTTGTTTTGGTGTCGACGTGGAAATGTGCTAGCGCCGGTTGATCACAGAAGAGAGTAGAAGCTATCGTCTGAGGAGTATGAAAATATAAACATTTACTTTCAGAGTTTTATTCTCATTGAACAAAGTCAACAGGCTTTTGATTAGTTGTTCAGAGTTCGCTGTGGTGCCTCTCAAACATTTAACACACAGATCAGACACTTATAAGAGGTGCTTCAAACTACTCTTTCCAACAATCATCAACCTTCCACATATAGTATTTTGCTTCCACCACCAAAGAAACTCTGTTGTGCGTGTTATGAATGTTGATAGTTTAAATGCAGCCCAAATCTGGGTCCTAAACACCTTTGGAACCCAAATAATGAACAACAGGTAACTGTAAATGTTACGAGTGGTGAGTAAAAAGTAAGACTCCAAATTCAATCCCATTGTATTGCACAATGAATTCCCCCTCCAATTTCATAACAGTCATATAATATCAAATTTCACACTTTATTATTTCTTAGGCAGGAGAAAATGTAATTTGTTAAACAATCCACTTTAGAAACAAAATACTCCAAATGGGCCAATTTAAAGGTGCATTAGAGATGTACAATGATATATATTATCCCAACTTTCCCTCTCTGGTAAATGTGACTTGATTTCACAAGGAGTTGCTGGGCCTGAATGCTGAACTAAAACCTGACTGGTATGTAATGACAGAGGCTCAGCTCTGATGAAAGTTTTGATATCACCCTGTGGTTGGTGCCAAAACAACACGGCCCATTATTGTAAATCTGAAATACTTTTTTTTTTTTCAGCCCGTTTCTACCCCTCTACCCTGTGCAAAAAAATGCTGAACCCTTCCATCATCAAAATAAAAGCTTCTAATTCACACTGTGATAACAATGGATCAAGACTGAAATGCATAATAACATGACCATCAGATACGCAGACAAAACTGAAGGGACTTAGGCCAACAGGTCTCAGTGAAAGCGAAAGAAATTCCCCAGAGGCTAAGAGGAAGGTCAAAACAGGGCCAAAGAGCTATTGCGACATCAGCCTTGCAAAGGGGTGAATGCTGGGGAATGTTTAGTCTGAAAAACGGTGCCCACCGCTCCTCGGTGGTCTCCTGGTTCCCACGAAACAGCGTGAAACAGTTTGCAACCCGGCTTTAAGGTATCTTTTCAGTGGGTGTGTCGGGGCTGTTACCCGATCAGCAGTGATGTAAATAAAAGGCAGCGGACGTGCGTCACACAACAGGGTCGTCGAATGTATCACTGCTCCCATTTAAAATGCGTTTTGGTGGGGCTGAGCCGCACTTGAATAACCCCGGGGATATGGAAGCAGGGGCAGACGGATTAGATGAAACCAAGAAACATTTCATTTTTCTACCGATGTATGGACTAATGGAAAAAACAACACTCGTATGCTTTTTCTTTCTGAGGCTGAGATGTGGAGATCGATATCAAATTCATGCCTGTGCATTAAGAACAGAGCTGGAGTCAGGACGTGCTTAGCCTAGCTTAGCATAAAGACCGGGACCAGGGAGAAACGTCTGGTATTGATCTTTTCCAAAGTTTTGAGTTACATGTTGGACATATTTCTCGATGGGCAACATTTAATCCGCCCACCCTGTGCTTCCGTGCAGCATCTCACCCACAGTGCAGGTTTCCAGATATATGCAGTGTGTTGGGAGAAGCTTTGGTTTTGGTCTCTGCGGAGGCACAAATGGTACTAAAACCTGGCAAACTCACCATGATTACAAGACTCTTGGGGTCTGAGTCCAATCACTATGCCCGGCTGTTGTTCGCCAAGAAATCGTTCTGGCACACAACCCTAAAACCACATTTAAACATTTCTGTTCGTGTATAGGTTCAGTGAGACTAGATTCAAGTTATAAAGTATTTTATTTCTGAAATGCTGAATTGGTCATTTAAATCTCCTCTTATATTAGGATGAAATCATACCTAGCAGCAATACCAGAGTAAACTGTGGCTGTTATGAGGAGGAGCGAGGACTACAAATATGTTGACCCATTCACATTGAATGCAAATACAGTCTGCTTTGTCCTCGTGTTTTTTTGGAGGATGCACAGCATAAATTTACCCCCCCTTCCTTTCTTGTCTTCTATTTCTTTTCCTCCTCGGTATGGTACCAACCATTAATCTTTATTTTAGCTGTTAAATTATAATGTTAAACATAACTCAAAGTCTTCCGTAATGGAGAGGATGACCCAGTTCCCCGCTGACTGGCAGGCGACCAGTAACTTCATCTCATCATATCTTCCCACCAACTGGCTCTGCTGTCCCATGCCTGTCTCATGGCTAATTTTATTGATAGCGCCTTCTAACACGGGACAGGAAAGTGAGTTGGTTTGGTTCTCTGCAGCAATTTTGTGTCTTTTTTCTTTTTTTAACACCTTTCTGTCTTCCTGGGAAGTCAAAGGTAGCAGTTAGTATATCACAATTAAATGGAAAATTGGCGGTAGTCGGGTCCGGACTGAAAAAAGCCAATTAAGGGGCGCTGTCAGATGAACCACCCGAACCTAGCTCAATCAATGAAAACACCAGGGACTCTTTATTGTGAGGAGAAACTCTGGATGAACGGCGCTCTCAGAAAGACAGATGATAGATAATTTCATGACTCTCTCCTTACCCGGTGTGGGTTGCTGCTCTGGATGAGTAATTTCTGCTCAAAAGATGTGAGGGCACACGGAAAGAGAGGCAAAAGTAGAGGTGAGAGGAAGCCAGAAGACAGTATCTGTGCAGTTAAAGCTCCATTTTTGTAGCCGAGCTTTCCATCTCTTCCCTCCTGCACTTACAAGTGTCTTTGTCTCCTCTGCTTGGCTTCGCGTTCACAGCAAAACCGAGGCAAAATCCACAGTCCAGCTTTGTGGGAAGCCAGTGCTGAAAATTTCACACTTCTCCCCGTCACTCACAGCCTTGTCTTTATCATATTTTAGTGGGTTGTCCAAATCTAAATTGGCGTCTCATTGAGCACGGGCTGTAAGATTCAGCTGCTGCAGGATTTAAAATGGTGGTTTGTGTTGGGTCTCCCCTGTCTCACTGGTTCTGTGGCCCTGTTCGATTAAAAAAAAAAAAACAAAAAATGTAGGAATAAAATACTCTGAGCATTTTACTCTACAAGGTACTGGCATGAAGATACATACAACCGACCCCTTACTGACTGAATCTGACAATCTTCATTGAATTCTCAGCTAATGCCCGTATATTTTCTCTTATCTACACTTTTCCGGTACTTTGGTTAATGAGGAAAATACCTAGCAAACTAATCAGCCACAGCTTTACTTTCATGCTAACACACTGAGGATGGTGAACATGGAAAGTGTGACACTTGCTGAACATTAGCATCTTAGCATTGTCATTGTGGGCATGTTAGCATGCCAACATTAGCATGTAGCTCAAAGCGACACTGGGTCTAAGCACAGTCTCCTGGCGTGGCTAACATGGCTGTAGACTCTCGGTACTGTTAGAACCGCTGCTACCGTTTCCCCCCTACGCTCTGATACGACCTAAAGGAGTAACCGCCGTCACGTAACAATAGCGCACCTGCAGCTGTGGTAGTGGAACTGTTACAGCTTGGTTAGGCTACAAAAGCAACGTGCTTAAGTTTGGGAAAAGATAAATACTATAAGATAAATACTTAGAAGACCTTCGTTGTCGTGGTTACGATAATAAAAAACGTGGTCATAGTTGTGGAAGCATCGTGGTTAAACAAAATAACCCTGAAAATTGGTGTCGACCGGGGGACAAACACTTTTCTCCAGTGTTAAAGTCACTGTTCAGTGACAACATTTTAGCCTTGGCCATTCATATGTGGCCCGTTTAATTTTCAGAATGAACTGATTGTCAACATTGTAAAGTTCTTTAGTTTGTCTTGCCATGTTTCATATTATTAATTCAAGTGCTAAATCAAGGGACAGGAACAAGGGAAATTTTGTCATTTTTACATACAAATTTAAAGCAAAATTTTGATGGTTTCGAATTTTAATGTAAAGCTACAAGCAGTTCTTTTCCAGCCTGAAATATAGGCTCCATTAACTGACACACATAGAGGTAACAGCTCACTTCTCCCTTTCCTCTGCCGACTCTTTAGCTGAATCCGGTCCCTTTTTTTTTTTTTTTTTCATCAAACCAACCATGATTTGCAGCAGGTTTGGTAAATCTTTAGCCACGGAACACTTCTTCTTTTTCTTTCGGCTTTTCCCTTTAGGGGTCGCCACAGCGAATCAGTGTCCTCCATCTAACCCTGTCTTCTGCGTCCTCTTCACTCACAACAACTACCTTCATGTCCTCTTTCACTACATCCATAAACCTCCTCTTTGGTCTTCCTCTAGGCCTCCTGCCTGGCAGTTCAAAACTCAGTATCCTTCTACCAATATAATCACTATCTCTTCTCAGGACATGTCCAAACCATCTCAGTCTGGCCTCTCTGACTTTATCTCCAAAACCTCTAACATGTGCTGTCCCTCTGATGTACTCATTCCTGATCCTATCCATCCTGGTCACTCCCAGAGAGAACCTCAACATCTTCATCTCTGCTACCTCCAACTCTGCCTCCTGTCTTTTCCTCAGTGGCACTGTCTCTAGACCAAACAGCATCGCTGGTCTCACCACAGTTTTGTACACCTTTCCTTTCATTTTAGCTGAAACTCTTCTATCACACATCACACCTGACACTTTTCTCCACCCGTTCCAGCCTGCCTGCACACGCTTCTTCACCTCTTTTCCACACTCTCCATTGCCCTGGACTGTTGACCCTAAGTACTTAAAATCCTCCACCTTCTTTATCTCTTCTCCCTGTAACCTCACTCTTCCACTTGGGTCCCTCTCGTTCACACACATGTACTCTGTCTTGCTGCAGCTAACCTTCATTCCTCTCCTTTCCAGGGCAAATCTCCACCTCTCAAGCTTCTCCTCCACCTGTTCCCTGCTCTCACTACATATCACAATGTCATCTGCAAACATCATAGTTCATGGAGATTCCTGTCTAACCTCGTCTGTCAGTCTGTCCATCACCATTGGTCCATCACCAAACAAGAGGGGGCTTAGAGCTGATCCCCGATGCAGTCCCACCTCCACCTTGAACTCCTCTGTCACACCTACAGCACACCTAACCACTGTCTTACAGTCCACATACATGTCCTGCACCACTCTAACATACTTCTCTATCACTCCAGACTTCCTCATACAGTACCACAGTTCCTCTCTGGGCACCCTGTCATACGCTTTCTCCAGATCTACAAAGACACAATGCAGCTCCCTCTGACCTTCCCTGTACTTCTCTATCAATATCCTCAAAGCAAATACTGCATCTGTGGTACTCTTTTTTTGGCATGAAACCATACTGCTGCTCACAAATGCTCACTTTTGCCCTTAGTCTAGCTTCAACTACTCTTTCCCATAGCTTCATTGTATGGCTCATCAGCTTTATTCCTCTGTAGTTGCCACAGTTCTGCACATCTCCCTTGTTCTTAAAAATGGGCACCAGCACACTTCTCCTCCATTCCTCAGGCATCTTCTCACTATCTAAGATCCTGTTAAACAACCCAGTCAGAAACTCTACTGCCGCCTCTCCTAGACACTTCCATACCTCCACAGGTATATCATCAGGACCAAGTGCCTTTCCACTCTTCATCCTCTTCAGTGCCTTCCTCACTTCATCTTTACTAATCTTTGCTATTTCCTGATCCCCAACAGCCAAATCTTCAAATCACAGAACACGTTTATGCACATTATTAATTCACTTGGTGGCGCGTAACATAAGCAATCACAGATGCACAACAGATGGGTTCCGTCACTTCCTTGATTCAAAACTACATCACAAGGAAAACTAAACGATGGCTCAATTAAGCAGAAAAAAAGATAAAAAACTTCCGGCCAAATACTGGTGCCTCAAATGACCTATGACCCCTTTTTCAGACACTTTTTTTTGTTGCTGTTGTTGTGTGGGCAATAGATATACAAGGAAGCATAACACACCTGGCCTGCAGTCTGTGCTTCACACACTAGTGTTGTAAACACACAATTTCTTTTCCAGTGTTTTCTGTTTTAACTGTTGTAGTGTATTATCTGCGGACTGATTACCCCAGAAGGTCAAGATGTTTGCTTTGTATTTTTTTCCGGTTTGTGCTCGTACAGCTTTGACTTCCTAAAAGCCCTGAAACCTGCAATATCTTACAGTCAGACATATGAAATATGAATGTAATCTCTGGATGTATGTGCATGTACTGCTGTGCCGAAAAGCACAGAGCAACTTTATTCATTTATTTAAATGATATTCCTACTTTTGGAGTAACCAGAGGTTTGAAGTAAACACTATTTAAAGTCATTGGCGTGTGTGTGTGTGTGTGTGTGTGTGTGTGTGTCCTTGATGACCTAGGACCAGCATTACACCCCCTAACTAAGGGTGGTGCCTATGGGACGGCAATGTGGACATGTACAATAGAAGAGACTGTATTATTTAAGAGGAGACATACTGTGCTGGCAGCATTAGACTGGCGATGTGAGCTGTCAGCTCACAGTGGGTATTAATTTGTGTCAGCGTGTCCTTGAGTCCAGCGCTGGACTCACTTGTTCCTGCGTCGTCTGCACTCTGACCTCATGTGCAAAAGCAAAAGTCCTTAATTAAATAAACGGGTTAAAAAAAAAAAGGATGTATGTTGCTTTAAATTTTAAACAAAAATTAAAATGAAAGAGAGTTAAGGAGCTCAGCTGATTGGCAGCGCGCATCCTGTTTAAGACTGTCTTTGAAAGACAAGTGTAGCTGATAGTTTTGCAGGTATTTAGTCATTAACCCAGGGACTGGATAAATTGAAATGTTTACCTAATAACACTATTTTAAAGGTAAGAAGATTACCAAAGAGATTACAATTCATCCTGAGAGTGACGTGAGTGCCTGAAGAAAATTTGATTGGAGTCCCTTCAACAGCTGAGGCGTTTCAATCAAAGTCGGGAAAAGTCAACGAATCAGCAAAGCTGTCAGCATTTACAGTCGCAGCACCGTTAATCCCTTCGCCAACCTTCATGGCAATACAACCAGTGCAACAGCTGTTGAGACTTCTCACCAAAAGCCAAAAACATCAGCTTGAAGGCTTCATTGGAAAGCATATAAGACAACCAATAATTACATGCAAACGCATATAAGCCAATAGAGTATCCACAACGTAGGGTTGGGTATATCGGATGTGTAGCTTCAATACCAATCGCATTCTCAAACTGGCAGAGATGCGAGGGTGGTCTAAGACTTTGGGACCCAACTGTATATGTATATATATGTATATGTATATATAGGACCAGCCTCCCTGCTGCCAAATTATTGCCTCCATTAAGAATAACAAAACTCGTGATACAGTATCTCCACCCCTGCTGACAGATATCGCCGCCGGTGCCGCAAATTCATTGCGGTCGGTCCGTTACAATGACAGATCGGATTAGATGCAGGACTTTGAGACAGCGGGGGACTTGGGGGGGGCCCCTTCTGACCGCAAGCACACTGCGAACTTATTAAGCATTTTAATCAAGTTTTCAATTACTGTTCCTCTGGCCACAACGGCTCCTAAAGGAATGCCGCTAACCGAGCCCCGCCGTCAGCCAAATGATTGTGCGGTGATCTGGCCGGCATGGCAAAAAGGCTGCGGGATATGAGGCTAAGTCCCTATTCTCTCCTTTTTTTCTCTCCCTCTCCCTCACTTCATCCACAGTAATCCGCGAGAGCCCTGAATGATAATGGGTAATGGATCTCCAGGCCCCCTCCCATCCAGAAAAACACACATACACGCTTAGCAATGATGCTGAAAGTGCAAGTTCCTCGGTCTAACGTACAGTGTCCCCCAGACCTTGTATCCATGGCGATTAGCTGGCTAACGGGATTACCCCGTCCTCCATCTCTCCATCCATACATTCCATCATTTGTCATCCATCCCTCCTTTGATGCAGGTTTTGCCTCCCTTGCCACAGGTATATATGGGAAAGTGAGACCGAAAATATTGAGGTGTGTAAAAAATAGGGAGAAGTTTGTGAATAACTTCCATTGCAAAAAGAAGTAGAGAATTGGTTGGGGAAGTCAGGTATATTGGGCTCATGGGCTGTGGTGGTATTAACACTTTGTAAAGCTGTCTTCTCCCGCTTCAATGGTCAGAGAAGTCTGGCGGAGTTATATAGGCCTGTTCCCCAATAGCACCAAAACTTTACAGGGTATATATCTGATTTTTATGGTAAACCTGGTTCCTGCTCTATGTCAGGTTGGCACATAATAATTTGGCAATTGTATCCGATGCCAACTTGACTCAGTGTGCTTGATACCGCAGATACCGCAATATCTGATAGAGATTAAACATCGTATTGTAACCTCATGTGCCGCCTATGCTATATATAATTTATGGCATGGCCAAATGGAGTGCAGCCAGTGTAGCTTGCTGATTTGTACTGAGAGCAAATGATGCAATACACGCACTGAGGCAAAGTTGCTTGGTCAAACTGCAACTATGGAACCCTGTCACAGATTACATTTAACATTTAATATCATTACACTTATTTTTTAATATTTTGAGTTGTTCCTGAAGCTCTTTATTCATCTAATTATTTATTTTCTTACATATGCACCACTTAGACCAAAATTCATCTTCTACTTAGAGGGAAAAAACCTCCACCTGTGATTTATTACCACCACCTTCTTGTGAATATACCTCAAGATATACACTAGATAGAGTTCTAGGTTCCAGATAGAGACTGAAGATAGTGGACGGCTGTTGCCCTGGTGTGAGCTATTTGGCACAAAGTTGCTGCAACTGAGGTATCTAACTTGGTTTGGTACAAACTGCACAGAGCTGATCGTTGGGACTTTTTTCAAATCCCTGAGTTCCTTTACGGAATAATAAGCAAATTTAATTGGAGACAAAACTGTTAATTGGACACCATGGCAAAAAGCTGGGATTACCCATGTTTTGCAATTATTTTAAAGCCACACTGAGCACTTCATAAGCTTTAACCAAGTGGTAGATAAATAGTAATTACCGTGTAACCAAAGCTAGAGGTATAACCAAATGCAAAGTTCTAATTGCTTAGGAAGCCCATCTCACGTGCCCCACAAGCAGCACGATTGAAAAATACTGATTGTATCATTGTGGCCGTGGACATATCTCCTGCAGAATAACATTAATACAATGATCAAGGCGATGGGAAATAATTTATTCAACTGAAAAAAAAAACAGATGACATCACACCATAGCAAGTGTATATAAATTGAGCCTGATACCAATAGATTCTTGCTGGAAATGAGAAGGATATAGTGCCTCTACACTACATATACTTTGGACATACCTTTGGATACCTATGGATTAGTGGAAGAGTGTCAAAGATATTATGTTTGAAGTCTTGAACAAAAAGTTTTCAATTCTCTGCAAAACGGTCTATCTTGAGCTCAACCAATGAGATCGAGGACTCTGACACTGGAGGGGGAAAAACGCCTGTCCCATTACAAAGAAAGGTCTACAACAGTGGCATGGTTGGCTGCTCAAGAGAGACTGATTAATTCTCTACTGATAAAGCTTGATCAATACTTGTTTATGTTGGACTAATTTCACCAGCTTACCATCTGTGACTTAATGGTCGACTTGATGTTCCAGTGCTGTCAGTGGAGTATCAACTTTATCCTTGGAGAAAGTGATAGTTCGGTTGCCTGTTTTATTTTATTTCCATATTCAGTGAGCGAATGGGTGTTTAGTTTTGATGGTTCCTCGATTAAGTGAATTGATCGCTGTCCTTCTCATTTCTGTGTTTAAGATTTCAGTGGAACGTACATTGAAAAAGATAATCTGTTAAGAAACAATGAGGCAAAGAGAAAAATTCAACAAAAAAAGGAAAAATTAGATTTTTAAAAATCAGCAACAAAACAACACAGAGAGGCTGAAGGCAGTGAACGTGGTGACGACTTTTTTCACCTGTATATTCTCTTTATGAATGCGTGAAACAAAGGCCGGGGCATCTCAGTGTGGAGTTTGGATGTTTCCATTGTTCCTGTTTCGGACTGTGTCGAGGACCCGGGAGAACCCGAAGACATGCAGGTTAACTGGTGGCTTTAAATTGCCGTAGGTGTGAATTTGGGCTGAAATGGTTGAATGCTTTGTTGGCCCTTGTAACAGACTAGCCACCTGCCTAGGGTGTACCCTGCCCCTCACCCAATGTTGCCCCCCCCCCTTACCCTCAAAAGGACAAGTGTATAGCTAATGGCTGAATGCACGGATAGTCTATTTTTTGTTTTTTTTCATAGTATTCCATGCATATCTGTTATCATTTATATATCAAGGTTTTTCCTTTTTGTTTTACATTATACTTGATTTCTATGTTTAATACTTTCATAGGTAAAATCTATGTCAATTGAAAGACAGAAGCCCTCAGAGAACCTGTGGGAGATTCTCTAAGAGTTCTCTACTCCAAGCTCTTTGAAAATACTTCTATCTATGCTGTGTTCATAAAAAAAAAATTTCTCCTTACATTTCCATGGTGGAGGAGTTAGGGGGCAGAGGAAAGTCGGTAGATGGATGAAAGGCAGCGCTGTGTTTTTGCGTCGACCCAACCTGGTGGTCAATATCCTGACCGAGGCAAATCAAATGCCCCCTGACGTCCAGTAGCCCGGGGCCATTTGGCGCATTTCAAAGCGCCCGGATCTCGAACCTTTGCAGGGGCACAGGCAGCTCCTTTTAGATGATGCCCGGCAGCGGCGGCCCCGTGGAGCTGCGGAATAATTTTCATCAACGGGTGGCGGCACTCAAATAGCTCTCTGTCAGGTACCGTGTTTCGCAGGTTCGTGGCCCATTGAAACGACGTTCCCTGGTTCCCCTTCAACCTTCGTTCCTCTGTCTCGGTGTGAGCCAGGGGAGGCCTGCCTCGTTTAATTCACCCGCTGTGGCACAAAGACGCTGTGAGGGAGAAAATGACCCACTTTTAAGTTCTTCGAGTCACTGCAGAGCAGGATCAACTCTTGCGTGGTTTTGTGGGGCCAGAAAGAAGTCGTGCCCTACCCCCACTGACATCCGCCTTCATCTACTTTTGGTGCATATCTGCATGGCGGTGCCGCATCACAGCCCTTGCAGCACACTATGCGTGACTGCTATGTCTTTTTCTCCATGTCAGTTTGATTGAACATAATTTTTAGTAGAATTATGAACCCCATATGAAGAATACCAACTAAAATAGATGAGCTTTATTTGGCTTTTAATTGACTGCAAGCTCCAGAGCACATTGTCTCTTGGTGATAATAAATGTTTACTCCACTCCACCAGAAGACAGGCCCTAAAAAAAACAAATCATCCTAAACCAAATTGTATTTCTCTAAATGCCTCCAATCGTTTAACACAAAGTGAACATGGGACTCTTAGGGCCCCCTGAAGGTGGGTGGCCCCCGGGGAAGTTGTCCTTGAGTTTCTTGAAGTTCAATCTATTGCTGGGGCTGTTGCAATGTAAAATGCAGAAATACAGAGTGCACAGTCCACAGTTGGTCAGTTATATTCATTTGCTTCATTTATACAGGATGTCTGTGTTGGTAATAATTAGGGAAAAAGATTCTTGGAGATACGTTTATTCGCTTTCTCGCTGTCAGTTAAATGGAAATAACGACACCACTCTTGCATCCCTGTGTTAAATATGAAGCCGGAGATGGGGCAATTAGCCGTAGCTTGACATAAAATTAGAGGGCAAGGACACTTTAAAAATCCTTAGAGCCCATTTGGTGTAATTTGCATTAAAAAAAAAAAAAAAAATCATACTCGTGAGTCAGTCAAATCTGATCATCAACGTGAGATGGATTTGGTGCAACTTGCGTTCTCTCAGGGTCTCATTATGTGCAATGTCCGTCATGAATAAACGCCAACAAATCCACTCAAAAAGTAACAGAAAAATAACTCAAGAACTTGCCCGAGAATCATCGGGTTTTCATGTTTTCTTAGGCATCAAAGTAAATCCAATGATGATTGACTTTATTTCCATGAGTAAATGCAGAAAGGAGCTTCTGGTCATAAACACACAGACTAACTCAGTGAATCTGTGGCAATATTTTTAATAGATGAGTAAATTCATTTCGCCTTTCCAGGCTTTCTATGCATCCGATTCAGTTTTGAAAAACAGAGCTCCCAATAATACCACAATGAATAAATAAATAGATAAGGACAATTATGGCTAAATATTTTAATTGTGCAGATTTGACTTTCTGACAGGAATCCTAACATTCGATGCTTTTACTCGAGAACATCGTCACTGCAGCTCGGAATAAAGAATGAGGAGAGTTTGTGATGATAATTGTAAATAAAAACCGAACCCTCTGTCTTTTATGAGGAGAAGAATCCACACATTGTTAAGTGTTTCCGATGGTTAAAAATGCAACATTTCGGTCCGACAGACCTCGGCAGGCATTACTTACTTCCTCTACCCCCCCCCTTTTCTCTCAGATTCTCTCAGCAGTCTAGAGTTTCTACAGCTTTTTAATCTATTCTAGTTATATGATTATATTGTTTACCCCCCCCCCCCAAATATCACTTTCTTCTCTTGCCGTAGCCAGATTTACCCACAGTTTCATCACATATCCAACGATGTTGCTTTTAACCCAGATCGGGCTTCGTGGCAGTGGTCATCCAGGTCGAAGCCGCGTTAACTCCCAGGGACCCGGACCATGTTCAGCTCTTTCCATGGTACAGGGCCCCAATTAAATCCATACAAAAACAGAAATACAAATACAACAATTTGTGCTCAGGAGGAAGGTTGTGAGAACAGGAAGAGTGAACCAAACCGGTGAAGTCATGGGCCAAATAACACTGAGGCGATGAGTTTCAAGAACGCTGAAAAGCTCTTTGGAGCTGAGGGGAGCTGCAAGTCACGCACACATACCCATTTGATTCTCTGTTAATATAAAATTTATTGATAAAAAGCAGCTTTAATGGAACCAAATTTACTTAGGCCGTGCACTTAGAACCAGCCCTGAGCGCGCCGGCTAAAAGCATCCTCCGAATCCTTTTAGAGGGACTGAGTGAGAAGTGATGGACATGGTGGCGTGAACCTGCCCAGACATGGAAATAAATAAATAAATAACTAAATAAATAACTGAGCCTAAAGGTGTCATCAGTAACTGCCCCGTACCGCCCACGCTGCCGCGTGGGAGAGAACAGCTCAGATATCTATGGATCATATGATGACAAATTCACCGGCAGCCCACGCGGCTGCTGTTGCAGTATTGACGCCGCTGACGGCGCGTATGGTCTGAGACCGATGGGCTCAAGCTGAAACGGATCTACAGAGCCAGCATGATGCGCCAGCACGGGGTTGTTTTCTCCTTTACCATAACTCACATAGCTTTAAATATACGTCTCATCTGCGGCAGGAAGGATCACGTTGAAGTGAATTCCTTGCTTCACAGGCGCCAGCTCAGCGGATAATTAGCATGATGTTCGCCCGACGGCAACTAGCGCTCCCCTACTGTCAGTGCTGTAGGGCGGGAAATAATCTCACCACCATTCTGCGAGCTCTGTCATCTGATGAATAGAAGGTTTGATGTTTCACAGTTCACCTGGAGAGCTGTAAAATGTATCATACACCTGTGCAATAAGGAAGCATTAAGTGAAATTGTATTCATCAGTTTTGCCATCTTAGCTCTGCACATCATTTCAATCTAAGATAAACCGTTCAGTGCGGTTGAGTCTGTCCCTCAAAGAACGATTAGTTGATTGAGAACTTGTCGTTCATATGAATTTATTCCCTTCATCTTTTTTTTTTCCAAATATAGCAGTTCAATGCTAATTTAAGAATCTGTGTATAAATTTAATATGTCACTTTAAATTGTAAGCGACAGATCCGCTTCAGGTTTGACAGCTTGTCGCACTGAGTCGAAGGCCTGTGCTCTCTAAAAAATTAGCATTTTATTCCCAACGTAGTAAATTATTGAAGTGTGTCAGCCCCTTGGGGCTCGGCCCCCAGACTTGAAACTTTGTACAGCACTGAAACTCAGGAATCAGCTGTGATTCTGTTTCCGCTGTCTAGGATGTCTGGGTCACACACAAAAAAAAAAAAAGGAAACGGTACAATTCAAGAAAGAAAAGACCGAGACCTGCCGACACTGAAATGGCTCTGGATCCATCACGGAGAGGTTGACCTACAATGTTTACGAGTTCATTCAGAGCAAAGCAGTGGAAGGTTTCGTTACCGAGCGTCACGGCATGAACGTTACAAAAACCAGACAGGGTCCGCCGGAGTTGGGGCCCCTGCGTCGTGTCGCTCAGACTGTAAGTACAGAGCAGGAGGAGAACATTCACATCAACATTCGTGGTACGTCCATGAATGGGAGATATCAGCCGTTCCCGGCGGCTAAAGTACCAGCAGTGAAAAGAACTCCGGCGGCGTCCTCCATGAAGCTATTAGAAAGGAGCCATAGCAGTTTGTTTACATCTGGTGGCACTGCTACATATGTAACACTGTAAAACTCCCGTTAATTTAGGCTAAGTATGCTTGAAAAACATGACTAAATTTCCGTTGGGTTGATGTTAGCCCGCATTTGGGACCAGCCGTCGTATATAATGCAGCATCAAGCCGGCAGGCGAACAATGGAGCCCAGTGGTTTAATCCTCCGGCGAAAAAACAAACGGGAATAGCATCCAGCAACGGATCCACTAGTCCGTGGAGGAGCAGGGGAAGAGGAGGAAGACGTTGAAGAAGAAGAGGAAGAAGAAGGACAAATAGTGAAGTAGTAAATCTCTGAATAAATGGAGAGAAGAGGTAGAGGAGGAGCCAGAGATGAAGCTCCAGCTGCAGAAACCGGCCTATAGAATAATAGAGGCAGAACACGGGAGAGAAATTCAGACGTTATACTTGGCCTTAGTATTACTGATTTCTTTAAACCCATCAACTTCATTTTTGGCTGTTTAAAAACTCTTATTTATCTATTGTTTATCTATTGTTTATCTATTGTTTATCTATTGTTGTAATTTTTTTTTTTTTTAATGTTTGCCTTTTTTGTCAATGTTTTTAATATTATGTAAAACACTTTAAATTGACTTTATGTATGAAATGTATTACACAAATAAACTTATTGGATAACAAGATAATTACCTTGCAAGAGAAAACAACATTTTGAGATAATGAATAAATATATATATTTAGAAATACATTTTGTTTCCACAAAATAATGAATAAATTATCTTGTCATCTTATGAAAACAACATTTTGAGATAATGAATAAATATGTCTTTAGAAATACATTTTGTTTCCACAAAATAATGAATAAATTATCTTGTCATCTTATGAAAACAACATTTTGTTTTTTCTTGATGTTTTGATGATGAACCTGTTATCGTAAGAAAACCATAATATGGGAGAAAAAAAAGAAACTTTGGCAGTTTATTAATATATCTCCAAACACTATAAAGGGGGGGAGATATATATCTATATCTATATATATATATATATATCTATAGATATCTATATAGAAATATAGATATAGATAAATAGATATACACACTTTACATTCTCTTTCTCTACAGCAACTGCTGGTTATTATTAGCTGCAGCTTGTACTGGTCAGCATGTTTCAGTGGGACTATACCCCCACCAGGTGTTACCTGAGTGCATACTGGTTTCGGTCTCAGTACAGGGCACTTACCCAGCCGACTATTTTGCCGCCTCTTGGGCTTTATCATCTTAGTCAAGCTCACTTTGCAGCATACTTTGTTAAACATATGTTCAAATCCAGCCCCCATTTTTAATTCATAGGCTTAATGACCCAGGAGATCTGCGCATTTAAAACGCCGTAGTGTGTCACCGCAGCCGGAGCTCGGCGGAGCTCGGCGGAGTGGCTGGCTGGGCCACATTTACTGTGTATGTTTAAGGCTCTAAGTGAAGATCCAGATGGGTGTCTCAGAGTCCAGATTCAGTCTGTACAGCTGTGCGAAAGCACAACTGTGAAATGGAGCCCTTCCGAGGCACAATAAAGGGCGAAGATCAATCGGAATTTGAGAGGGTTTTTTTTTTTTCCCTGATCCGCAGAAGCCTAATTTATCATATCAGTGGAGGAAAAGAAAAAAAAACAAACAAAAAGCCTCTAAATCCTCCATCAGACTGTGGGAAAGCCACTTTGTCTGCAATTAGGTCTGATTTGTAATGGGTCTGCAGGCACAGTCTGCCGCACTGATCTTAGGCCTGCGTGTATCATCCTCATTAGGTTTAACGTGTCAGAGTAAATCAAAGCCCAGGGAATGAAGTAAAGTCAAAGATGTGTATTCCTTTTTTTTTTTTTTTTTTTTTTGCCTTTAATCTCAAGGAAACTTTCCTACAATGAAACATAAAGGCTTTTATGGTGGATTTTTAATTTTTTTTTTTTAAGCAAAAAGGTGTGTCTGTCATCGCCTCAGTGTGGAACATTTAAAAGCTGCTGCTCCTGGGCCTTGAAACATGAAATGGAAATTAAAGCATCTTAAGAAGGTGTTGCAGCATCCATCTGACGCGCATCATTTTCAGATTGTGGCACTGACACAGCTGAAAGCACTGATGCAGCCAAAGGTGTGTGAGAGTGTGTGTGTGTGTGTGTGTGTGTGTGATTAAAGAGAGTGTTTAATGATTTAAGAAGGCTGTAGAGCACAAGTCAGACATCTTTGATGTGCTGAAGGTTGCTGGCAGACTGGAAACGCAGGTGTTGCTAGACCTCTATTTGTCTTTCAGTCAAGCAGACGTCAGAGGAAACCGCCTCCGGACAGTTATGCAAACGCATGTGGAAACACACACAAACACACGCCCCCCCACACCAGGCATACTTGCACAAGAAACTCCCCTCACAAGTGCGAAAACACACACACACAGGCGCGACATGTGTGACTTGTTGGAACGTGATGACTGCTTCTGACATATCAGTTTGACCCTGGCTTCACCAGGGTCGCTAGTGTTGTGGCTACAAATGTGTGTGTGCAAGAGAGAGAGAGTGAGCGAGTGCGATGTCAGAGCTAATGTTGCGTACGGTGACATTCGGATAAATCTCCAGGCAGCCTCCGCTCTGCCCTTTCACAGCTGCTGACTATGTTAATGGAGAGTGGAGATACAGGGTCCGCTGGGTCTCTTTCCCCCCATCCCACCCCATCCGCAGACACTAAAGCATTGGGCGTTGAAGTCGATACGGCCCTGCGGACCTACCTGGGGGAGGAAGCCCGTACTACTCAGCTGAAATGCTCAGTCGCAGGAGGCAAAATTCAGCCGACCGGGCGTTTCGCTCTCAGAGGCATCAGCAACGACCCATGGAGTAGTCAGGTTGCCAGGAAACATATAAAAGTCCATTTACCACCAGTAAAAATTACATCTGCAGCATCTTTCTTCTGTCTGGTCGTTGGCGCTAAACGGAATTCAGGCATCAGGTTCGCTCATTAAAAATAAATTAATAAAGGAGCTAGAA
This sequence comes from Istiophorus platypterus, assembly GCA_016859345.1. NCBI lineage: Eukaryota > Metazoa > Chordata > Actinopteri > Istiophoriformes > Istiophoridae > Istiophorus > Istiophorus platypterus. The sequence goes on from CM029124.1 coordinate 2,631,987, forward strand.
AACACTGAAACTTATAAACGCCTCTTAAGGATGTCTCCGGCGCCTCACAGACATCAAAGCCTGCACTGCTTTCATCATCGTTTACACCTCTGCAAAAGTCAAGTGTCTCTTCTGTTCTCAGTCTCTTTATTGTTACCTCTTTAGGTTTCTTTTTTTTCTTTCTTGGAGAACGTTAACTTTCAGTTTAACACTGCGCACCGTTACATAATGCCTGAACGACTGATGAGATAACTTGATGATTTTCATCAACTGCTAATGGAATTTTTTTTCTGGTTGAAATCTGTTCTCAACTAAATTGTCGATGGTGCATGGCCGCTTCCATCAGCTACCAAACAGAAATCAGGTGTTAGCCGCCTCCCAGTTTATGTTGGATCTTTGCTTCTGCATCGAGTCTACTCAGGAGCCTGTATAAATGCTGTCGTGAGCATTTATACTTTTGTTTGCATCACTCTGCAATTCCACCTCCAAACCACTAGTTGGTGGTGGCTTTTATACACCCCTGTGTTGAGTTTCCTTGCCACCATCTTCTACAAGTTTTTTTGGCGCACTTTGAAATGATGGCAGTTGAAACTGAGCGGGTCTTGACAGAGTCGGATCCAACATTTGTTGAACTGCATTTTTCTAGTTTTCCTGAATTTACTGCAACGTAGAAAGTAAAGAAGACGTCGGAGGAGACGATCTGTATGGCGGCAGCGAAGAAGGAGGAGCCGGAAATGCGGTGCTACCGAGCCGACCAATCACAGTTCATGTGGTCTGCGTCACATAGCTACTGCTATGCCGTAGATACGGCGACGGTTTGACTACAAATTGGCCTTAACTCCGCAACCTCTATCTTGGCAAATGATTTGGTTTTAAATAAAAATGTTGGACCAAAACACATTTGAGTTTGAAATAACAAAATGTGAACCACAAATTTAGTGCCCACGCTCTTTAAAAATAGGAGCAGAGTTTTGCACCTCTCATGTATCATCATTACTTTGTAGTCACAGAGCTCAGCATCTGTTTCTCCGACACGTCAATAACCCGAGTGTTCTAACAACACTTGATCATAGGTTTGGGGCTATTTTGAGAATCAATAAAGACCCTTCTGTCCATCTTGTCACCATCACTGGTTGTCATTTATTACTGATTGGCCGCCGGATGTTCGAGAGAGCAGGTTAATAACACCCAACATGTGCCTTGCAGCAGGGAAGGCAGCAGAGCTGGAGGAGCTGGGGGGGACTTTCTGCTGAGACCCATAATTGACAATGAATGTTGACCCTTGCCACCGTTTGATTTCTGTCTGGATATGGCTGTTAACCCGAGTGAGACTGAGGCCAGCTAAGCGTGGCGCGCGGTGGCTGAGCCCGCCCCCTACCGACCCGAGCCGAGTGAGTCCGCTGGCCAAGCCAATGGCCGCGACGGCGGAAAAGCCGCACTTGACTGGGCTTCGGATGACCCCTGCATCGCCTCCCGTTGTTGGTGACCACAGGCCTTCAGTGCTGTGGCCTGTTATTAGAGCCAAGTGGTTACTAAATACCCTGAAAAAGTCTTCATTTATTGTCAGATTTATTTATCTAAACTAGTCATTTTCTTTGTTTTATAGTCTCATTTAGGGAACAATGTGGCATTTTCTTTTTTTTTGTGACACTTTTGGCTACCCTCATTTTTTTGGGAGATTAGAAAAAGTGTAAAGTAAATCCCTTTTTATTGTGGAAAAAAAGGGTATTCTTTGAACCAGATTGACAGAAGTGTCTGAAAACACCTTAAGAACCGTGATGGGTGCCACTGAACGAGCCTCTGGGTTCACTGGGGATCACTGGGGGATTTACCTTTCAGCAAAACAGATGCTGAGCTCTTTGACTTGAATGTAACGGTAATGCAACCTTGGGATAAGTTTTGTGCAACCACTGATCCAAAGAAACCTTCAGGACACAAGTTTATTTAGTGACAAAGAACTATTGAAGCCACATGAAGCTGGAGTTAGTCACACGTGGCGAGTACAAAATACATTTTTCGTTTTTACACATATCTCATACGGTCATGTTCATCTCTCTCCCTGCTAAAAAAAAAAGAAAAAAAATCCCCTCCCCTCTCGTTCAACTTCCCACAACCACATTTCGAGAGCAAATGATCCCAGAGCACTGAAAAAATGCCTGCGAGTGTATACAGATGACCCTTCGCAGCAAATGGAGGGGAGAATTGTAGCCAGCGGCGAACCAACATCCACCATAGCCTGATGTGTCAATAATGGAAAGTTGTGTTGACAAGGGTAATTAGTCAGTGTGCGGCCTCTGCCGCAGAGAAAAGAGGGTGGAAAAAGAGAAGGAAAGTACTGGAGACGAGACGCTGGGAGAGTCCGTGTGAATTAAAGGGGATGGAAAGGGACTGAGGAAGGGAGGTGGGGGAGGCGGGGCGATAAGAACCCGGTGGAGAGGTGGAAAGAAAAGCTAAGAATGGTGGAGAGGCAGATTAGAAAGGGAAGGGATATACGGGGCGTAACGGAGAGGACGATGGAGGAGGGAAGATGAAGGACAACAAGATGAAAAGGGGAAAAATGGGTGAAGGTGCATAGGAGAGGCGACGTGTTATTGAATATTGTAAATATGAAATCTTTATCTGAAACTCCGAGTGTTTTTTAGTTCTTGCAGCTGTGGTTGCTCGTTTGTTCTCTGCATGCTCGACTTTCCACTGACCCACACCGAATGAACTTCTCAAGGCCTATGAAAAACATACTTATTTCGTGTGTGTGTGTGTGTGTGTGTGTGTGTGTGTGTGAAAGCAAGTGAGGGCAACAATAATCTACTTGCATATTGCTGCTTCCCTTTTACAATCTATTCTTAAAAAGAATAGATTGTAGATTGTAGAAAAACGAATGGCTTGAACCACTACAGTCGTCGGTGGGGATACATCATGAGGATCATTCATAAATTTACAAAATTTCAAGTTCATTAGTTGCTTTGGAGCCTAACTGAGAGTTTATGGTGTCGGGAAAGTAATAATCATGATCATCGTTTATGTAGCAGGAGAAAAATGGACCTAAAAAAAGTCATTGGTAAACAACATAACGCGAATACAACAAATATACAAGTGAAATACTTCAAAAGTTGATGTTAAGTAATTAAAATACGTTTAGTAAATTAAAAGGTAAAGTTAACCTGAGATCTAAACGGGCAGAACAATGGAACAACATCAGACACAGCTCATAAATACAAAGCTCCTCTGCTATAATCAGTGAATGATTGCGATTATGATGGGTTGTGTAATTACTGCATTAAGGTTCTCTAAGAATAAATCAGTTTAAAATATTATTTTAAATGTATTCAAAGGCATCCTAATCCCATGAAAACCGTACATTACCATGGAGCCTGATGTAGATACACACAGAGGTGTATGCACAGCAATTTCTGAACATTAAAGGACAGGAAGTTGAAGATTTAAAAAAAAAAAAATCTCTCTTTAGTCTCCCGCAGGTTTCATGCTTTTTATTTTGATTTGCAGGAAGTTGCAGAGCAGCTGTCCTTCTCCAGGTGTGTTGATTTGTAAAGGCGTGTGAGTCTGCGTATCAGTGTCTACGCCACATCTCGTTCCCGTTGTGCGTCTGTGTGGGTGATGCCTGCTGCATGCGTACACTTGACCGTATGTCCACATGCTTATCAAAAAAGACTTATCGACTCTTTGCTCGGGCGCTTGTTTGATAAAAATGTGAGATCCGTTTGCCTCGGAGAGACTCCGGCAGCTGACCAGGATGTAATCATCACGGCTTGGCAGCTGTAATCAAACCTTACCCCTGCTATTACTGGAAAATTGACAATCATTAGTCTTTTCGTGGAAGACGAGAATAAAAGGCTGTTTTTCCTGCTTGTCTTCTCTGACTCATATTTAATTTCTCTCCTTAAAACTCCCATGCTCTGATCAAAATGGTATTTCTTTATTAATAGCATTATGCATTCATTTATCACTAATGTTGAGGTATTTTTTATGCTTTTTGTTTAGAATTAGCTGATTCTATACGGCATTAAAGATAGGAGGTGTCAGAATTTCTGCCATGCTGCAGAAAATGCTGCCATTTTGTTAGATGGACTCCAGACTCTGTTTTCTTGGTGAAAGAAAAAAGACCTAAGAAGGTTTTTCTGTAAGTTTTGACACAGCTTAGTAAAATTCATTGGATTTGACCTTGAAGTGAAGCATGATCTTGTCAGTTCCAACCTTTTTTTTAACACAGCTGTCACTGGGAAACAGGCTCGACTCGAGGAGCCCGGCGTCTTTTTGAACCGGGCAAACCTGCTCTCGTATTTTCAAGCGTGCGGGTCTGGATAAAATAGCTGCATTTCAAGAGATCTCGGTCTGGGTCCTCACAGAATCCGAGTGTGACACTTTTCTTTTTTCCAAACTTTTGAATCTGTCTCAGTCCTCAGTCACCAACAGACTTTTGTACAGTTATGGGGAGTTTATGTCACCTCAGGTTTTGAAATTATCTGTGCTGCTTCCTCTTCCTCTCACCTCGGTCTCACCTCACATCCATGTTTGCCTTTGTGAGGGTGTGTGGCTGCACTGAGTCGGTGATAGAGGTTCTGAAACCTTAAAATTGAGCTTGTGCTTTGTTTCGTTTGACCAAGTTTTTCTTCTACCGGGGAGATTAGGAAAAGCATAAAGTCACTTGTGACCAGTCATCTTCTACAGTTTCTGGGACAAAGGACAAGTAAATCTTAAGGTAAAATTTATTTTATCATTATTTTCTGATTTAGTTTAGCTCTGGGGTAGGGCTGGTACACCTGGCACTGTGATCAGGTTCTGGAACCCATTGCCAAAGCCGTCAGCATGGGAATCTACAGCTGCGGACGTGTACACCCCACCGCCCAGGAGATCCCCTTTTTGAAGGCTGGAGAGCAGCCACCAAGAACCACAGGAGCCAAGAGGCCAGCAGGAATGCTGTCAACTGCGCAGGATTGGCAGCTTTTCTATGGACCTGTTGAACCAGCTGAAGTTCCCATGACATATCACCACAACATCCCTGAGGCCAGACATCCTCCTGGTCTCGGAGGCAACCAAGAACATTGTCTTGTTGGAGCTGACAGCGCTGCGGGAGGACTGTCTGGATGAGGCCCACGAGAGAGAAGAGGGCCAAGTACGAAGAGCTGGTCATTGAATGCGAGGTGCAAACCAACTGAGGTTGGCTGCAAAGGATTTGCAGGGCAGTCACTCTATAAAGCCTTGAGTGCCCCGGGCATTTGTGGAATGAAGAGAAGAGCTATCATGAAAATCACAGCGGAAAAACCCTCAAGATGGCTCTGGATTAGAAGGGGAGAACCATGGGGTGTAGTGAATGCCACTCGAACACAAGCCTGATCAAGCTCGGCTGGGTTGCCTGGGCGAGGGTGTCTGATGGTTGAAATGGGCGAATCAGCCGAAGATGCCAGGTTACATCACTGATGATGTGTTCAGGAGCATCAAAGACGTGATGATTTAGGACTTGGGAATAATGGGGCGTAGTGAATGCCAGCCGAACACAAGCCGGGGCCTGATCAAGCTCGGGTGGTTCGCCTGGGCGAGGGTGTCTGATGGTTGAAAGAGACAAAACACTCGATGACGCCAGGTTACATCACTGAGGAGGTGTTCAGGAGCATGGAAGAGGTGTATGATACCAATGCCAGTGCTGTATCTGAACTTGAACTGGTGGTCAAGTTTTATTTAAACTTGCACCAACTGATTCCTTTTTGCCACTTAGGGGTCTGCAGAAACAAGCTGTAAACACAACATTGACATATATCATTCAAAGTTGACAATCAGTAGATATGGAGCAACTTTGTATTGATTGGGAGTTTCTGGTGAGGTGGTAAAAGTAAGTCCAATATTCACTCTCCTTTAAGCTCCATTTTCGGTCTCTCACAAACTCCTGAGGGAAATATATCGCTCAATAGCTACTACGTGTTCAACAGCTCGCTGCCAATTTATGGATTGTGCTTCTTCAAGTTGTGAAAGTAGTTTTTTTTTTTTGTTGTTGAAACCAGAAAAGAGCACTTAGGGCAAACAAAAAAAATAAAGTTATTAGCCAGAAAAACCCAAAATAACCCTAAAGTGCCGATGAAGCCTCAACATGTTGAAAGGAGGAGCCACCATCATGACAATAATTGGATGACCTGCTCTGCCTCCTGAGCCACAGCCGACCACAAAAAGTTGGGGACTCGCAAGAGATAGATTAAAAGAAGAAAAAACGCTCCCAAGCCCGGTAAACGCATATGTCTCCAGTTTGTAATCCAAGCTTTCCCACAGGATTTTTGTGGCCTTAAAGCCCAACCTGAGATTACTCTGGCGATGCCCCCCGCCGACATTTCCCAGACTTTGGAAAGCTCCTTCACAGTAGGACAGAAGACAGACATTTTCACAAGCTGAGAGTTCCTCCACATAACAGGAAAATTTACTTTTGTATGTTTGTGGAGTGCAGCATTTTTACTATCGCCTGTTATCGGAAATTGAGTGATTTAGTTTCGATCTCTAATTAGGATATTAGAACATGCTCATTTTCAGCTGCTCTACAGTAAGGACTGGACTGAGCTCCAGACAATGGTGGAAAAAATTAAAAAATAAAAAACTGATTAAAAGACTGTAGCTCTGGGAGCCTCCCGTTCAGTCTGGCTTGCTGTTTATTATGGAGCTAAATGAAACTAGGTGGCAGACGTGTGAGAGGCTTCACGGTTCTGAGATCCAGCACCATTCATCTGCATTAGGACCACTTATTATAAAGGCAGCAATTTATTTTCCCAGGCACTTTTTTTTTTTCTTTTCTTCTGCGGGGCTGAATAAGTGAGAGGGGGAGAAAAAGGGAGAAAGGAAGGGAAAGAGAAAATTGATTTTGCAGGATGAATGGAGCTAATGCTGTATAATATTTACCTCTACTAGATTAACGAACCACCGGGTGCCTGAAATAAAAGGAGGCTTAATTGAACATCTCCAGCATCCCTCTTTTCCCTGGCTGTCGTCGGCTCACTGCATGGCCTTTTCTTCCCTTTCTCTCTCTCCCTTTCCATCCCTCCCTCCTGCCAGGACTCCAACAGGACAGATGAAACGGGCTGCAGCCATTCATCGACAGAGGAGAGAAAATAAAGAGAAGACAAATAATGGTGGTTAAAAATGTTGGCGTTTTTATTAGGACTGGCACCGTTTCGACACGGATTTGCATTTGCGGCTTTTTTTTTTTTTCCCCCAACAGATTCCAATGAAGATGCAGGAGAGTGCACACGTGCTGACAGGCCCTCGGGCGTACAAACTGACTCACACATCACCGGCAACGTGCAAACACACAAAGTCCTGCTTGAAATTATTGGCACCCCAGAATTTCAAATAAAAATTTTTAGAGCATCCACAGAAAGCAATACAAATTGATCAATTTTGTATAATCAAAATATTTAATAAAACTGTAATTTCCAAGCCATTTCCAAGCTGCTGCTTTGCTGCTAAAATCCTGATTTTATAACCGTGACGTCTTATGACAAAATCACCAGACACATAAGTTAAAGACAACAGCAGTGCTGTGATTTCAGAAATATTCAAGTTAGAAGCTCATTCAGGTCTTTTCAAGCTGACGCAAAGTTTGCCTGTGGAGTGAGAGCCGGACCTCATGCTCATGCTTGGGCTGACGCTGGCAACTGTCTTATACCGAAAGTTGCTCAGGTTTTTCCAAAAGGTCCCTTGATATATCGCTAGGTTTGGTTTTTTTGGTATGAAGAATCTCTCTAAAGGAGTCTGAAAAGGTCAGTAAATCTAGTAACAAAGTAGCTAAATTGGCAACACTGCCTGTAAACAGCCCCCTAATGATGCAATACAAAACAATTTGGACCAAATCATTTTTTAAAGAGCAATAGCCAATTAGCAACACTTGGCGGGCCAAACAAAGTCATAAATATTTTGATAATACAAAACTAGTCAATTTGCATCTATCTCTGCAAAGATATTATAAATTCTGCACTTATAATTCAGGGGCTGCCAATAATTTCAACCAGGATTGTAGATCCGCTCTGAATTGAGGTTTAAGGATTCTGTGCTACCATGTGCATGACACCTGTACATTATAATCTGTATTTTACAACTCATTTCTAGCACCTTTTTATTTAGTTTATGTATGTAATGTGGAGTGAAGAAAATCATCAAAAAATGTCATAATAAGAATAAAACATCAGAAATACATCTCATGAAATCCAAATACGCAACCATAGTAGAACCTAAATATTTAAAAAAAATACTCCTTTTTTTGCCATAGTTTACAATTTTTCCAATTTTAGTGAAAGACTTAATCATCCCTCATGTCAGTCGTTTAGTTACTGTGGGTAGAGTACACAGACAATAAAACTTATGTGTTTTACACTCCCTGTCATCCATCATAGGATTTTATCAGACCTTCCAGCAGCAGAGACCCTGCAGACATTGAGTCAGTGTGTGTGTTTGTGTGTGTGTGTGAGAGAGAGTGTGGGTGTCTTGCTTCTTTTATCATCAGTACATTGTTGTATGGTTGCTGGAGGGAGCAGTTACATACCTTCCAGCATGAGGCACTCACACACACACATTTGGTCTTGATTCTCCGTCTTTGCGAGGACCAGTTTGCCTGGGACGGTGAGGTCGTTTTGTCTGGCCCCTTCGGGTTTGGGGCAGAATTTGATCAGGTTTAAAGTTAGGGTTAGGTGTGTGGCAAGTCATCATGGGTAAAGGGTTCAGGAATGTATCGTGTCAAAAAGGGGCCTCAGGTATAGTGCAGGTAAACAACAAGTGCACACACACACACACACACATACACAAAGAGAAACTCAAACACCACATAAATACATGATCCTGCGGTCAGGCCCACCTCGGGGCTGATATAACGAACCGTCCTGTTCGAACAACAATCACATCCTGTTAACTGATAAATCCAATGTATAGACTGTAAGCAAGTCCCAGAGGCAAGTCAGAGACCTGACGATGACTATGATCACACAATCTAACACAGGGACCATCCCAAACACGAAAAATGTCACACAGTATTACCATAGTGTTACAAAAAACTTGGGATGCCAGAGGAAGAGTTGATGTTGTAGGCCTGTTAAATCCATTGATATATTGGATAATAAGAGAGAAAATGTTAAATTCAAACAAAGTGTAATACAATCTGTGATATCAACCCCTGAGCAGGTGGCATGAGACTGCACCGATTTAGTGAACTGAGCTTCAACTGCAGCGCGTGCAACTCGACAAGCGTTCTTGTTCTGCTGCAGAACACTGCAGGGAACTGTCGCTGACGACGAGAGAGGGGCCTGGTTGGGTCTCCATACCAGTGAGTCAGCGATGTTTTGATATTTGCTAAGGTTTGCGGCAATGTTTGAAGACGTGCCAGTATACCTAATACAACTCCCCCAAAAAACATGTGCAGCTAAGAACACAAATAACAATACCTTCGGTGCCAGGGCTCCTTTGAAACTTGACTGCAGTGCGAAGGATGCTGCAGGCTGTGGGATTTATCTCACAGTAACAAACTCTCTTTTTTGTATCTGAATTCTTCACACATTCCTTGGCAGAAACTGAATGCAAACTTTGCCGTGTGGTAGACTGCTTCCCCTCCTGTTTTCTCTTCCGTCTCCCTTACACTGCGATGATGATGATGATGATGACGACATTGGGATGGGGCAGCGGGGCCGCAGGATGTGTTTTCCTTTGCTGTTGTCCCTTAAGCGAACGCAAGGCAGCGCTTTCATCATCATTTCGTCTCCTCCCCCACTGGATATGCTTTGATCAAGCGTAATGAGTGTTTCGCAACACAAAATGTTCACTCGTGGCTACGTTCTCTTTAAGAGGTCTTTGTTCTGACTCCTGTGTAAACACAATTACGTTGTTGTAATTACTTCATTTCATGCTGCTCAGGGAACTTTTGAAGTGCAAGGCCTTACGACTGAGTCTCAGTAGGCACATGCAGGTGAAATTCAGAGGCAAAGATCTCAGGAGGGACAAAGTTAATGCAAAGACTCTGTTTCATGAATAAACTTAGAGGAAGCAGAGTGCAGTCGGTGCACTGAGTGCGAGAAGATGCACTTTTGGTATTTCTGTTACTCGTGGTCCCACTGCTATGAGACTAAATAAGCACACGGTTGTGATTCTAATCCACAAAATATTGTCAACTCACACATTTATCTGTCTATTGCATTGAAAAGGCGATGCTTCTGGTCCTTCCTTTTGCTAAAACTGTGAGGAAGAAAATGATGCAAAGAGCCATGTCCTCCCGTAAACTGGTCTTTTTGGGTGATTAGAACCTGTAAGATTCTCTGAGTAAGTGCATTGTCTGGAGAGTCTGTTGTGTGGCTCTTTTCCCTGCCCCACGATCTTTTAGGCACTGGGCCTATTTTTGCTGGAGTAGCTTGCATCTCTGAAGCATGGAAATTTGTTTGTGAATGTGTTTTATTAATTCATTTCATTTCTTTCCTACATTATTGTTAAACACTGTTGTTGTCATTAACATATTCTCCTGTTAGGTAAAATATCTAAAAAAAACTGTTTAATGACAGCATCTGTGCTCTGAGATTGGCTGTATTGATACTAAAATGGGTGAACACATATATGGTTGCAAAGAATGAAAGGTTTTAATAGTCAAGTGCAGCTAAAAGTATCAAATCTAAATGAGGTGCTGGATTCAAGCTTGTAAAATATGAAAAAATGTTGGCAAAATAACTATATACCACATTATATACAAGGCTGATGAACAACAGGCACTAAACTTGGAAAATGTTTCCATTGGAATCTGCAGTTGAACCAAACCATGACCAGATGCTATGTACTTTCGGTGGTAGGGTCATGTTCAATTTGGGGCAGACAGATCCGAGTTTAACCACTGAGCTTTTATATAAACCTAACCCAGAGTGAAAAGCTTGAGGTAGTTATTTAAAGGGTAAGTTCACGTTAAAATACTGTCTTACTTTGCCATTACGAAAGGAGTAAGGCACAAAAATATAGCTACTCAGAACAGAGCCCATATGCCGTCGTATTTGGTGCAGCCAGTTGGTGATTTGGGCACCTCATGAGGACGCCACCACAGTTGGATCATAATCACCACCGTCTTCCAAAATGGGATCCATTCATCTAAAATAGTGCATATCCCAAAATAGCCATTCATCCTCTTCTTTTGGACACCTTTTGTCTGAAATTGGTTGGTCCAACAAACTTCCCACTGAGGTTATGTCGCCCCAGTAAAACAGTTTCTGCAGGCTCTGAGAGAGTTCTACTAATAAAACATCGCCGTGGTTTACAAGACAGTCATGCAAAGAGTGATACTGAGCCTTTGTGCTGTTTCAGGAGCTCTGTTGACAGGTAATAAATTAATTTTTATTATTATTATTATTATTATTAAAGGGGTCTGAAGAGTAGTTGGCCAAATGAGCAGCAAGGCTGACTGCTGCTCTGTATCTAGCACTGCAAACACATCCATGGATTCTACCCAGGAGCGTCCCGGAAGGAATCTGCGCACGTCAGCTGAAGACTTACAGACATCTATATTTGAACTGACCTTGGGAATATGTTTTGACAGGATTTTCTAAGAGGAGCCAGCAGATGTTGGCTGGGAAAAGGAAAATTTAGGTTTCTCTGCCAAGTCTACCGCCGCCGTGACTCAGACCTGGTTAAGTAGCCTGAAATGGACGGGTGGACGGATAAGAACAGGCGAGAGCGGATTCATGAATGCTTTGATAGGTTTTTCCTTATTTCAGTCAAAGCCTTTACTTTTTCCTCACCTCTGGACCTTTCCTTAAAGAAAATAGCTTTTGGCCTTTGGAGCCACGTTGTCTCCAGGCATTTCTTCACGGGAGACAGAGCAGATTCTATTTCCTTGACTATTTTTCTTTCCTTTTTGGAAATAGATAAGTGAAAAGAGGAACCAAATTCACCATGAAATATGAAGTGGAGGGAAAAGGGTGAGAAGGTCAGCAGTAATGTGCCTCTTTCTGAGCTTTGCTGTGGGTTTTGTGATACCGGTAGAGGAGAGGCTGAGAGAGTACTTATCAAAACTGAAGTCAAATGGATGGCCCCAAGATACAAATTTATTCTTTTGTCATACAGTATCAGTGATTTTATATGTTATTTACGTAATAAAGTAACGCAACAGTTAAACGGAAGTACTTTTGATCAACAATGATGGCGTCTAAAATAATACATGGAGGTTACGACTCAATATGTTCCATGTTATTTCATCAGGCCAATAATGCTGTGTCGCCTTTTCTGATGTTTGCCGAAGGCGTACACCAAGTTAGACGGTAGCGCCTGAATCCCTTTGGATGTTGTCCTTTTTCCCCCTAAATACTCAAGGTCCACCAATACCTCCTCCTGGGGATCCATTATGCAGAGTTTATCACATCCCTGACCCATAGCCACATTTTCTACAAGTTTCATTTTTAATCCACTCATAGGTTTTGAAGATAACCACTCACCGGTAATTGAACCCGACATCTATGACAAGACCTTAAGCTCAAGAGTGCAAGCGTTTTTCACAGAGGACATTTCAACTTGTCATAGTTGGAAAAGAACAGGTGTAGATATTAAAATTAATGACGGCTAATACCATCTAGCGGCTTCAGTCTCTAGGCCCCGGTGTTGTGCATGCAGGCTCACTGTCACACTGCTTGCTGAGATACTTGAACAGAACAGAGAACAGAACAGATGGTGATGAAGAAGGAGGAGCCGGAAATGTGATGCTACCAAGCCAACCAATCACAGTTCCTGTGGTCTGCATCGCCACAATGCGTAGCTACATTTTTGTGGGAAGTGAGGCGTAGATTCGAAGAAGCATAAACTGGCTTTAAGTGGGGGATACCAAAAACAACAAAAAAGACCCATTAGAACACCTACAAACAATACAACAATCTTAACACCCCGGTGCACCTTCAGAGTTGCCACCAGCTTACTACACAAGTAGCAGGCAGCATGGTTTGGAGATGATTTTATACTTATTCAATAAATCTGCTAGCTCAAGCTCTAGTGACAGTAAAGTCAAGTTGTTCGGACCAATGATTGCGTTTTAATCCCGTTGTAGAAAAAAGGAAGTCTCTCCACGCTGCAAGATGCCACTGGAAATGTGGCTGTGACCTGTAGGAGTGAATTTCCACTCAACCAGCAATTAAATCCGTTTCAGGCGAACAGGTGGCTCGTCCCAATTCCATTTTGTGTCTCAGCTGCTCAGTGAAAACAGAGGATTCAACATCTAACACTGATATTGCATGAAGCTCTGTGGGGTCTTGACGGTCTGATGCTGCTGTTTTCATAAGCTCATATCTCTCCTCCTGAAATCCGCGGTTCAGTTCTGCTGTCGCGAAAACTATTTTGCATCTGTTGTAATAGGGTTTGATGATTCTCCCAATGTGTTTGTGACCATGCAGTCAGCTTCCCTGGTAATTTATGCTGTTGTGAAGCAGTTACATCCCTGTTAGCTATGTTACGTTTGGTTGTCAGCTTGTCGGAATCAGCGTCGGCGCCCTTCTCCGAATGATGCAAAGTCAGTCTTGAGGATTTCAGTCCGACAGATACGGTTCGTTACAGATGACGTCGAAGGCTGCAGCGCCGCAGTGGCGAAACAGCTGCTTTCAGAGGAAGAAATAAGATTGCTTAGGTTCGGTTCCTGCGGTACGAGAGCGTCAGCTTCCAGCCAAGTCCGAGCACTCCGCTCTGGGGATTCGCCAGCTGCCTTTATAAATAACATCCAAGCAACAAATTGGCTCCCCATTGACCTTTGACCTCCACCTCTGGTATTTCCCCGCCGTCAAGGAAGAAACCCATACAGAGCTCTGGGTCCAAATCCCGTGGCTAAAGCACTTCAGGAACGATCTGTGAATTCTTCGTTATAATTTGTATTCCTGCTGCTGGGATATTTTTGTGCATATTTTTTTCAACAACAATTTGGCTGAACGCTCCCAACAGCTGGCTCCGACTGTCCAGGCTCATATCAGCTGCATTTTGGATTGGAACGTTTTAAGCCCACTCTCCATTTCAGGGTTTGTTTTTTTGCAGTGAACTCGAGGAAAAAACAAAAACAAAAACACCAAACATTTCCCTCCATTTAGAGCCTCCTCTGCTCACTTGTGTTCTCCGAGTGGAAACGCCTCGTTCGGCACACAGCATAACATTTGACAGCACTTTCACGCGATGAACGTTCCTCTCCACAAAATCCATATTCCAAAGAGGCTTTGCAAAAGATGGCATCTTTTTGCTGTACTGTACTCGATCCACTTGAACTGCTCATAACACAACTGGTTTCTTTCTATATCTTGCTATGGATATTTGGTTAAAATATCCATCGTCTACTCCTTGAGGCACTTTAACTATCCAGGGCAAACGCTTCTCTACAGGGCCACCTGTGCTTTTCATACCATGACAAGTCAGAATTATCTAACAAAACAAACAAAAAAATGCTTAATGTCTTTTCAAAGAAGGCACCGAACCTCAGGGCTCATTACTTTTTTTTTTTCAATAAGACGGCCAACTGACGTGACTAACAATTAGACCAAATGCTGGAAAGATGCCACCCACTCGCGTTTGTGAGGGAACAGATTGCCCTTGCATGAGTCGAGCCACTATGAAGGAGACATAATGAAAAGAACCATTTATTAATATTCACTGAAGGTAATGATGACAACTTCTCAAGCTGTTACTTTGTACCGTTCTGAAGGGACTGCGCCAGTCGAAGCCGCCATTTCCGTGGGTCAACTGCTACGCGTGCGCTTCACCTGAGACCAGGCCTTCCTGTTCCAGTATCGACTGGTTAACTGATGGGGCGAGGGGGCATCTGAACGACCCCCAGGGGTCAATATCATTTTCAAGTTTGCCCTCTGGCTGTGAAAGAAGACACATATTTGATGTTGGCAGGGCTAAAGTGCTGCTGAGAAAAGTAACCTTAGTTCTCCTTGAATACTTTCAGTATTCCTTCCAGAGCCACTCAGCGAATAATTTAAAAATGTGCTGAATGTTACTGTCTGTGAGCATTTTCTGGAGGAGTGTCAAGGGATACTTAGTTGGTATCCTTCAGTTAGTGTCAGTGTTTGATGCCGCTCCTGTTGACAAAAGGCGTTAGGCTCTTTCTTTGTGTGCGGCGACTCAAAAGTGCCATGCATGCTTAATTTTTTTTTTTTTTTTGCTGACAACTTTCAAATACAGGTTAAACAAATAGTGTTTTCTAAATGTATTTTCCTACGGTTTTCTGCAGCTGTTGGTTTCCACTTCGTATTAAAAATCAATGCAGACTCTTCAAAAAAAAAAAACAGACCTGCCCCCGTTGAGAACTCCATCACATTTTTGCCGATGTTTCATTGTTGTTTCCTCCAGCTTAAGTGGATCGTATCCATTATATCTCAAAATATGGTGATTTTTTTTTTTTAATATTTGTTTCTGGAAAGCTGAATTCTGCTCAGGCTCATAAAATCTCTTCAGAACAAGTTGGATTATCTTAAAAATGCATCTGCACCAAACCCATTTTTATGGCTGCATTATTATGTGAGACTGAAATATCCTGGATGCCGTTCACATTTTCTCCTCTAATACCCACAATTTGTGCAGATGCATTTGCTATTTTTGGAAACCTGTATTGGACAGTGTTGAATTACAAAGTCTGCACTGCATTATCTCGAGAGTATAAGACAGCGTTGACATAAGCATATGCAAACTCACTCTGTTGAACTACTCAACTCAAGCTTAATCAAGTTTAATCAGTCTGATGATTGATTTATTTTTTTATATTGCACAAGAACGAACAGAGGCTAATGGAGATGGTTAGCAGTGACATGAATTGAGACAGAAAGTGGTTTGGAGTGCGGTTCATTCCGGGGCCGTTTTAGCTAATTGTGACCATTAAAGCTCAGTTTTGCGTCTCGCGCTGACAGGACATCTTTTCCTATTTGCTGGTGTCTCTTGGATGGTTTTCAAGCCACGGTCTTAAAGTGTCCGATACTGAGGCAGCTGCATCCATCTGTCTTGGTTGCCTCGAAGGCTCTCGACCGTGGCCTCTCCCTCTCCCTCTCCCTCTCCCTCTCTCTCACTCTCACTCGCTCTCTCCATCTCTGTCCACCCACCCGCCTCCTCACCCCCTCCACCTGTCCACTCACTCCGCCTCTATCTAACAATCAGTCCAGGCTGCCGGAGGAATAAACATTTTATGTAGTGTGTTTGTCCACAGGGCTGCATATCCCTTCTCTCTTACCAGAGTCCCATCTCTGAGGTGCTCTTCAGCCTTGACCCCCCCCCCCCCCCAACCACACACACACACACACACACACACACACCACCCCCTCACATACCACCACTGCAGTCAGACCAAGAAGGGGCTGCTGCTAATAGTTGGCCTTGGCAGAAGCAGCATTTAGCTGGGGAGAGGGTGTTAGCGGACGGGGGCTAACCAAAGAGGGGAGAAGGTTTCTACTTTTCACTTGGAGAGATGTTCATTAAAAAAAAATTTAAATAGTACAGTTATACACATAATTAGAGTTTTAATTACGGTCCAGTCAGGCCTAAGAGTGGGCCCCTACACATGTCAACCCCCAACAGGTTCCATCGGTAAATGGCAACAGTAACGGCAAAAACAACAGCAACAACAACAACAACAGCAGAAGCAGTTAGTGACAGTATCACTAACGATGTTGTTAGTGCTGTCGGGGAATTGGTCTCAGATTCATTGACTTCAACATGCTGAAAGTGGATATTTGCTCAACTCAACAATACAAAATGTTTCCATTTCAAGTAAATGTCCTGCATTAAAAATGAAGTACTAAAGTCTTTATATCTAACCACATAATTTATCCTTTGTTATGTATTGACCTAGAACTCCTGTTTACAACCTTTGTCCATCGAGCTCCCAGTGCAGGTTCAGGAGTTGAATTATGTTTAATTTAGGATAGAAACACATTTTTTTTCCTGGTTTTCACTTGGGTCACTGGCCAAAGATTCAACTCTTTTCTACTTCATTTCTATCTCAGTTCCGTTATTGTTGCCATATGAAACCTTTAAATTCCTCAACCTTGATCCTGTTGAATCAGCATGTTTATAAATATTTTCGGGATTGTCCTTGTCTGTCTCTGTCTCTGTCTGTCTTTGTGTCTGTCACTGTCTCTGTCTGTCACTGTCTCTGTCTGTCTTTGTGTCTGTCTCTGTCTGTCTCTGCCACATCACTCCTCAGTCAGTCTGAAGCACAGACTAGGTCGACATGTTAAAAAAAAAAAAAAAGAAACCAAGAACAATAAGCGGCGTCAGCCACCGGATCAGCTGGAGATCTCCCCCCTGAAATCCCCCCAGGTAGGATCAAACGTGACGTCGAGCTAGAAACCCACCTCACTGGCCCGGGAAATGCCTGCGGAAACAGAACCGACACTTGACGGGTCCAAGTGGCCTCGCGGTCGGTTTCGGCTCAGCTGCTTCCTTCAAACGGGCCTCGCCACGCGCTCCCCCGGCTTCTGGTCGGGTGCCAGGATCTGGCCGTCGCCGACGGTGTGCGTTAGGAAAATGTACAGCGTGTGTTCAGGGGCCGTGCTAATTTGTACCGATTGGTTTAGCGGTGCGTCCCGCGAAGTGAGGAGCTCTTTGACGGCTGGAGGCTCCGTGTGAGTGATTAACCGCTGTAAAAGCTGCTCCTCTAATCTGGTTCTGCAGATGTTTCGCAGCGGTGGAGGCGGCGCCGCCGTCCAAGCGAACGGAGGACAAAGGCCGCTGCTCTGATAGGAAAGTTACCTGCTGCAATTTAACTATGGGCAAAAAAAAAGTAAAAAGTCTGAAAAGTACCAAACTTTATAAAAATTCCAAATTTATGCGTCAGGAAAACCTTCGAATATTCTTAAAAATGTTGCCTTCTCCTTCTCCTTTATTTCCTCCTTCGTCTTCTCCTTTACCTTCTCTTTATTCTTCTCCTTCCCCTTCTCCTCCTCCATCCTCGGCTGTCAGCGGTGTCAGGTTTTTACAGTGGTCTTCTCAGGGTCAGGGCGAAGTGTTTTCTTTTGGCTTGTTCATTTTTGGCTCCAAATACTGGAGAAAACTGCACAAACACCGAGGAACATCAGCTCAGAGCACCAGCAGCATGGAACCCGTCTCGGTTCTGAAGGGGCTGTTAAAGGCCCAACTGAGAGTGGAACATGCTTATTACCATATGATGGACTATACGAAGGTTTTCAGACATATTTGGCTGTTGGATGGGGGTTTATGCTCTGAGGGGGCCTGATGGATGGGTGGGGGCTGATTGATAATTTTTGATCAGAAAAAACAATTTCCTGTGTCTGGGCCACTGTCTGTGGACTGTTTGTTTTTGAGACTGTCTCTTTCTAGCTTTTGGGAGATGATCTGAGAATTATCTGGCTTCTCTTGGTAGTGGTTTAATAAAGGGACCCTTAAAACCAAATCCTCCTTCTCCTCCTTCTTCTCTATCGTCCCCTTCTTGGTTTTATTCTCCATCTTATTGTATATATTCTACTTTCCCTCTTTATTCTATATCAAACCAAGTGGATGTTTCATTTATTATGGTGCTGTGTCTGTTTTTATGTTCACTCTGTCTATTTTCACACGAGGCACTCGCGGGTTTTCTTTATCGTAAAAGCACCTCCGACCTCATCTCTGTGCAAAAGGCACTTTGTCAGGCCTCTGTCTCGTTTGCTCTGGCTCTAAACAGCGTACGTTTGCCTTGTGATCTCTAACCCTGCAGACACACTGCAGCACGGCTGCACCGTGCTGGAGCGTCGACAGTCCGGCGGCAGCAGGCGGCCTGTTTCCCTGCCGCACTTCCTCGGCGCCGTACTCACAAGTGAGAGCCTGCTTGAGAAAAAAAAAAAAAAGGACCACGCCAAGCATGAAATTAGTTCATGACAACTGTAAAGACAAAGTCAATATGGACTAGAAAGAGTTCTGCTGTTTATCAGTCTGTGAGGCTCAGTTGATGAAACGGTCTGCTGTTGCTTATGGCCCCTGCGCCGGGTTTGAGTCGGTGTGTGTGTGTGTGTGTGTGTGTGTGTGTGTGTGTGTGATGTAGAATGGGTGGTATCATCGTCATCGTTGTCGTCATCAGGCGCCGGCGGAAACGACCCGCCGCTCTTTCACGGGATTGCATTTCATGGAGATGTAAGTGGATTTGGCTGTTATCTCGTGAGCTGCCCTAAGACGGCGGCGTGCGTCCCGGAGTTGTTCCCGTGCGCTGCTGCCTGCAAACAAGGGGGGGGGGGGCAGCCATGCTGTATGGATTTCTATCAGATCAAGACACAACGAGTCGGGGGGGTGGTCAGGTGAAAGACGCAGGGAAAATTGCATCACAAATTGATAGCAGCACAGAAAGCCTTTGTGGCAGAAACATATTTGCTCTTATCTTCATTCCCTTTCCAAGCCACATGATGTGACTCTAACGTCGGATCCAGCGAATGAGCCTCACAACATCCCCTTCCTGCCTCCGACGAAAAACAAAAACTGAAAAAAACACTCCAATATTTCTCTCTTTATGCGGAAAATGTTCCATAAATGGTGTCATTTTCTAGGGAAAAATAAGAATTTGCATATTAACAACCCCCCCTTCTTTTTCAGCTTCTGAAACTCAGTTTCAGGAACTTTTTCAGCAGGGCCCAAATTCAACATGGCATTTTTCTCAGAGAGAGAGGCAGAGCCGCTGATGCTCCTGATATTTTAGGCCAATTTCGCAGAAAGACAGTGATCCATAATGGAGGGAAACAGAGCTCATCTTCTGTTTTTGTTCCCCGACGGGAAAGTGAATGGGATGAAAACCTCAGCGAGGCTGTAGTCGGGTTGGAGGAAGCTGTGGATGTACAAAGACTCTGGTTGATCCTACTAAAAAAGACACTTGTTCTAAACAGCTACATCGGGTGTTACACTTTGGATTCTTGCATCCAGCAAACTATGGGGCAACCTGCTTCCATGTAAACAAGCCCCATGATGAACTGATTATAAGTGGCTCCTTTTGTTGTCATTGTTGATTTGCAGTTTTTGTTTTTTTTTGTATGGTAGATTGGAACATTTTTTTGTTAACATAATCCTTTGATTTTTATTATATGATTCAGTGACTCACTCGGTGGTTTAACATCAGGTATTTCTGCCTACGGCTTTTTCTCCTGCGGTTCAGATGTGCGACTCAGGCGGTTTCAGATATTTTAAAATGGTTTAGAATTGTGACTGTAAAGTTTTATTCCGTCCTTGTCCGTGTCGGCCCTGATAGAGACCGGTATTATGTCCCTGGTCTAGGGGGAAGAAAAAGCCAGAATCCCCAGAATCCCCAGCTGCATAGTGTGAATCAAAGTTTGAAGTAGCACTGTATTGTAAAACCTCATGGATGAGCGATGTCCAAAATAACAAAAATGAAAAAAAAAAAAAACCCTGAACTTCCTTAACAAAAAGACAAGTTTAGTATAAATGACAGGTCTTCAGCAACAACTAAAACAGTAGAAAAATGTCCAGCATCACCAAAAAAGAGCTTATAACTCACACCAAACTATTATAAGTGCTCCATATTTACAACAACATTATTTACCTATTGGCAGAGGTATCAGAATTGCTAACATGAGCCAAAATGAATGTTCAGTTGACAAGCCACAGCACACAAAGCTAGAAGCATCGGCCTTGATCGTCGGAGGCAATCGGAGGCAGTTAAAATGGAGGGATGCCGTCAGCTCGTCCAATCCGGAGGCAGCAATCCCTTCCCAATGGGCCAATCACAGGCGCCACCACCAGATGCATGCCGTGCTCATACACCTGCATGCTCTCAAGACAAAAACGGGGGGGGGGGTCTGTCAAAAAAAATAAAAAAAGGGGTCGTCAAAGCAAAAGTGCAACCTGGGTTCATTAGGAGATTCATCCAGGGCTTTGGGTCGGTGCACGCTGGGAGAGACACCAGGCCCTGAGATGATGAATATGCATATATGCAAAATGTAAATCAAATTTATCTGTAATTGAAAGCTGCATTTTAGTGTTGGATTGTTGATCAGACAAAAGAAGCAGTTCGCCTTCATTTATAAAGTGTTAGAACTGATTTATAAAAAAGTCACCACTTAAAGCATTAAATGATAAAACCTGACACACCTTAGTCACAGCAAATTACAGTTAGCTCTGCATTATTCATTACCCTTCTCCAATTTTGCAACCTCGCAAGTAGCTGTTCCATCACATAAAAAGCACCTGAACCTGTAGAAGCTGAGGTAATTAGGGCTGTTTTCACACTTCACAACTGCTGTCCTCCGCCCACAGCCAGTCATGGAGTGACTGTGTGCTGAAAACACCGACACAGCTCCTCACCTGCTCTCGGGGGTATGTTCTCCCCTTCTCTGTGTGGATGTCTTGTCAAGAAGCCTGGCTTTAAGGGAGAGAAGGGGGGGAGGGGGGCAGATGAAGGAAATGGAAAGGAGACATGAGAGGAAACGGGGGAAATCAAAGTGCAGGAGAAGCGAAAGGAGAGGGTTTTGCCTGTCTGCCCACCTCGGAGCCGGGACCCGAGAAATCGTATGCATCGCGACGTACGTTTGCATCCATCTCTTCAGCCTAACGTCAACACGGATGCATACACGTAGGGAGACGCTGCGGGGTCACCCATTCACATTCAAATCAGCGGGTGGACCTATACTTTAGTCCGTCTGTTGTCAGAGAGCCTCGGTGCAGTTTGGGGGGGCGATGTTTCCCGATGGCCGACCGACAAAGGCCGTGAGAGCGTTGCTGGTGGCATGAAACAAAAGACACGAGATGGATAATTAGCGCTTAGCTTTTAACGGCCGCTGTCTGGATGGGCGCCACGCTAGCCTTCTCAGCCCCTTTCCACGCGACGTGAAACGTTTGATTCCCGCTCAGGCTAATGCGCCGACGACAGATTTCCTTACGCTACAGACGGCGATTCGGCGGGAACATGCTCAATAGCGGCACATTGAAGTGCAGCTAAGAATATCCAATTTTCATAGCAGCTATTGAATTTTGAGGGGAAGCAATAAGCCCCTGGTTTGGCTGGACATTTTCTGTTTGCCAAGAAAATTGCTGATATGGGTTATAAATGGCCGCTAGTGTTGGAGACAATTGTGTTGATATCCCTGATCGCATTTGCTGTGCCATCTGTGTGAGGAAATTGGTTGAGGGGCTTTTAAATGTAGAATAGCAAACAGCACTCCGCCGTTGTGTTATGTTCTCTTAAATTGTAGCCTTAATGTTGACAGGCATGGAGGAAGATGCAAATACAACGTGGCTTCCACAAACAAGCTGTTGGTTTTCATTCATTTAGACATTTACCAGAACAGCAGTAATAATTTCCTAGTTTTTTTTTGGTTTTCCGACTGAACACGCATTGCTCATCCTGAACTGCAAATAACACGAGCATCATGCTGTGCTTTAAAGAAGATACACAACCCAAAAAATGCTGTGAATGTCAGAAACCGATATTTTTAAAAAGGAAAAGTAGCTCCAAACGTCTGGCGCTTGCTTGTTCGCGGGGGTTGAAAATGTGCGGTTAGGTCGGGAGGAGATCGAGACATCTGCGCTGACAGCACAAGGCTCAGCTCATCGAGACGAGGCCGCACATTTTTAAATGCTGCCGTTGGCTGAGAGCTGGCATTGAGCTTTTGTTTTGTCCATGCCGGAGGGGCAGTCTGAATCCAATTCAAACCCTCCGATGGAAACAGATCGATGGCGGACAAATCGCCCCAGGACGATGTGCAGAGCAGCAGAGGAAATCACCTGGAGAGCAGTGGCGGGCAAATGGCGGCCTGTGCCTGACGCTCGCTGGTTATGGAATGACGGCTAAGCAAGGGGCATTGTTCCCAAGGACAAACGCCGCCTCTCACCTCGCTTGATGCTGTTTTTAGGGGGTTAAAGGTTGAGGTCAGGGGTCAAAAGTCTCTTATGATTACGTGAAGGATTGTAACACGATATCCTGCAGCCTTATTCTGCAGGATATGGATTAATATGAGTGTGTGGCTATTTTCGGTAGGTGTTTGGTAAACCCTCCTGCCCAGAGGTGGTTATATGTTGTCCAGCAGTGTAGATCACACCCACAGCTACTCCTCCGTCCTCAACGTAGCTGAACACACCTCCGCTGTGTCAAGGTTTCGCCTTCTCGTGACGCCCGAGAGAGGCGAGTTTGCCCAACCCCCCACCCCCAACCCCCCCACATTAACTATCTATGTAAATAAGAGGTTCCATCTGACAATCTGTTCAACGCTTGATCCCTCGTGCTCTACCTCTGATCCCTCCGTAGATCTCGCTCCTTGTCCGCGATCCCTCCTCTACGTTTCCCATCTGTCCGCTGGCTTTTGAGGCTCAATGCGCATAATGGAGGTTGACATTAAAATATCGCCGTCCGTCTTTTCCTCTGCCCTTTTTCTCAGGTGTGTTTCAGGAGTATAAACAGTATTGCGTACCTCAGCTCCACTGTGGCTGCACACCTTCTCAGCATTTCATGCATTTTCACTGGCTCCGTCCACATGCCCGCACACCACAAAACCCGATAATAATCTCATGCAAATGTGGTGAAACCAACGTGCATGACTTACCCTGATTGCGCTTGCATGATTATGTGCAGACCAAGCAAAAAACTATGTGAAGTAGTATGTTTTTATCCGTGTTATTGATGAGCATGTACTACCTTTAATCTGGCAATGAAACCCCGTTGGATTTTTCACAGATGCCGAACGCCAAAAAACGCCCCTGCTTCCGTCATCGCTTCGTCTTTGACAAATGCCTTCCGGGCTGCAACGGGCTCCCTGTGCTTCATCAGCCTCTCTTTCGGCAAAAAACATCTCTTGTCTCTACTTAAATATGTTAAAGCTCAGAACATTTTAAAAGCAGTTTTATTGCAAGATTGGTACAAAAGGTGTGGTGTCCTCATTTTCCTGAGGCCTTTTTGTTAATGCTCCTATCTTTATTTAATTTATTAACTCAAGTATCCTCATTTCACTTTTCACTCTGTGTATAACCCCCCCCCCCAAAAAAAAAAAAATATGTCACATTTTCCAAAGCACTTTTCTGCACAGGTTAAAAAAAAAAAGTAAAAAAAAAAAAATCAGTCTCTACTTATTCTGCTCAGAGAGAACATTGTGGTGGTAATCGAAAAAAAAAAAAAATTCTGCATGATTATCTGCCACGAGAACTCATTGCCCCGTTTAATTGACTGGGTTCATATAATTTGGTGTTATTTATTTATTTTCCATGAAAACCTCTTCACGCTGGAGAGCCATCAGTTGAAGATCAGTGTAATTGCTATGCTGAGCAGAGTTGTCATGTGTCACATTAAGAGTATTTGCATATAGGGACGGCTAGATTTCCCCCCGGCACGATTAGTCGGCGGGCTGTCATTGCAGTGCTGTTGCGAGGGAGAGGAGAAGCATCAGTCCTATCCAGGTGCACACACCTGCAACACGAGGCTGTCTCTCTCCTCCATATGAACTGAACCGAAATACAGTGGGTTAAAGATTCATTTGCCAGTCACACTAAATTTGAATATCTGCACGCACCGGTGAAGCTTAAGTTAATCTCATTCTCTGCCGCTTATGAGGAGAAAGATGAGAAAACGTTTGATACCATGACAATAATCAATGGCAGTGCCATTTTGCCGCCTCCGTGTGTGTGACCTCGGTCGAATAAATCATTCAGCTTGTTGTCAGTGAGGCCGGGAAAATCCCACACTGGCTCATTAATGAAGAAATAACATCGGTCAATCGATAAAAGGGCTGACTTGCAGCAGACTGGGATGTAATCTCAGGTAAAGATGGAGATCCTTCACAGTCAGTGGCAACATATAACAAAGATAACATCACCTTACCTAACGCAACTGGCAAATGGAAATCCCTCAGCAGTGGCCCTCGACAAACCAGAATAAGGGGGGCGTGAGACACACATTACAGAGTCGAGTGATTCAGAATCGCCTGTTTAAATAGCATGGGAAGATGGTGAAGATATTAGGAAGAGTGCCGGCCAAGAACAAACAGCCAAGTACTCTTTGCGGCTATTCTGCTTTTTAATGCTATTTTTTGAAGTTTGATAATAATCAATTTTGCACTGTTGTGCACCGTCTCCAGGAAATAGCCAACTGCTCCTACGCTAATGGTGGATTTATATTTCTGCATCGAGTCTACGCCGTAGCCACCTCAATTGTCTTACGCCATCGTGAGCATTTATACTTCTGTGCTGGCGTCAATCTGCAACTACACTGCCAAACCGCGAGTTGGTGTCGGTGGTTTTTTTGTCACTGTCAGCTCACGTCAAACAGTAGAGGACCTCGCAGGAGACGGTCTGTATGACGGAGGAAGGAGAGGGCAGAAATGCAACGCTACCGAGCTGACCAATCACAGTTCTTGTGGTCTGCGTCGCCGCATCGCGTAGTTACATTTTCTGGGAGGTGCAAATCAAAGAAGCTTCTTTAAAACAGTAATGGATTTGGGGGGGGGGGGGGGGCAAGGAGAATTATTTCTGATTCTGATGTTTTCATTTAGCTAGAGAAGGATTTTGAGCATAAGGCACTTTATTTCCGACACACAAGAAAAAGGATAAAGGTTCATTCTTTGCTGGTTATTAGTGGAACATAAATATGTGTGTCATTTGCATAAAAACACTTCTGCATTTTGTTTTTAAATTTATGATCAACCAAATAAACTTTATTTATATAATGGTCAACTGTGGTACCAGAGGATGAAGATGAAAAACCCATGATATGCATGAAGATTGTCTTTGGGATGGAAAAGGCTCAGTTCACCGGTTTCAGAGTGTGTAAAAAGTCCTTTTGAAATGAACCGCTGCATGTAAACATAACTGGGATTTGTTCAGTATTATAAATTGGGATGATCATACACGATGCACTCGGTTTTTTACATAACCCGTAACTTGATCAAAGCAGCCACATAATGATCTTAATATGCGTGCATTTGTAAACGGCAACATAATTTGGCCTCTTCGTCTTGCTATGTTTTGAACGATGAACAGAGAATGTGAGATTGGCCACAGCTGCACGGATCTATGAGCAACAGAGCACATGAGACTGCACATGGAGAGATCAGCTGCCGCACATAATTGCGCTGTTTCCTCTGTTTTTTGTTTTGTTTTGTTTTTTTTGCCACACTCTCCTTTTGTGTGTTACCAGTTTTAACATAATTTTTTTTTTTATCTTTGACAAATTAAAAAGAATTATGTGTGGCTATTCAGACCAAGGTGAATTGTGTGAGAGAAGAGCTTGTTCCTGTGCTGCATCTCATCTAAGCTCCAAAAAGCTCTGATTTACATGTAAATGAGGCTTGTTGCAGCTTGAAATCGTGTGTCTGTGTGTGCGTGCATGTGTGTGTGAGTGTGTTTTGTGCACTTCTGAGTGCCTCTGTCTGCCTGCAGCTCATTAAGGGCCGGGCGTCCATTGATTGCAGTCATGTAGTGAGACGGCCCCCGTTATCTTCCCCTTTGATTAAAGACGCTACGCGGAGAAAGTCTCGACTCGTCATTACATTGACGCTTGTCTGTGCATGTGCAAAAACGGAAGGAAAAAAAAAAGGAGGGGGCTCCTCAAAGGGGAAAAACCTCCTCTTCATCTACCTTACATCTGACCCACAGATCACACACACACATAATACACACACACACACACACACACACACACACACACACGTAACCTCTGCCTCATACATCACGCACATACGTACACACACTCGCAGCGTTGTCCTTCTCTCCTCGCTTGCTTCCTTCATATCAGTGGGGAAGTTTGATGGGAAATCAACAAGAAAGCATCTCTACAACGGGCCTGAATGGGAGATGATCCAATTCAATAATGGCCTTGACTGCACCCTTTGCTCCTCTCTCTCTCTCTCTCTCTTTCTCTCCCTTGTTTATTTCTACACTCTCTCTCTCTCCCTCTCTCTCCCCCTCTCGCCGCCACTTTTCTGTCCCTCTTGTTGTTGCCAACTTGGCGACTGCTAAGTGAGCTGATGCATCCCACACAATTTGTTTCAAAGTCTATGCTGAATAATTCAAAGGGTTTATGTGACCCATGAGGACCACCTCGCACGCACAAACACATCTACACACCCTTTGTCGGACCATGGGCCAAGTCTGTCCAAATAAGAGTTTCTGTAAAGTCTTTTCCATCCGAGTGAAAAACAAATAAACGCTGCCTTCTTGCCATTTAGCGAGTGCGATTTTGAGCCCCGTGCCCGAGCACCGAGTTAACCTGAAACATGCAGTTAAGGCTCTGTTGTGTTCACTGGCATTAGGGGGATGTAGTGGGATGATGATGCAGATTTGGTTTTTGTTTGCCCAGGTTTATGGGTGCTGAGATTTAAGCCGCCGCTCCACGTCACTGAGGGTTTGTGGGATTAAAACAAGAGCTTTTACACGATAACCTGCAGCCATGGCAGCAGCCCTGTGAGTACAGTAAGCCTGTACATAGGCACCGTGGTGCTGTGAGCTGACATGAGCATGCTTGCATGGCAATAATCACAACATCAGCATGCTGGGTTTGGCAGGTGTAAGGCTTGTCATGGTTACAATCCTCTGTTAGCATGATACATTTGCTGATCAGCACCGAAAGCACGGACACAGGTGAGTACAACCGAGGCTGATGGGAGGGTCATTATTTTTTCAGGTGTTTGCTCAAATATAAAGTGCTGGACAAACTGGAATGTTGACCTTGTGATGGCGGTGCCAATGAAAAATGGATCGCCCAGAGTATTGGAGGACATGAATGTCGTTGCTACAGTATTACCGGTCTGACCATAGATGTGGCGACCGAAGAGGAATCATCAGTCATTAGGACATAGGACGATGTCTAGGTCTTTTACCGGATGAGCGAAAACTTTGATCTGATGGCGGCAGTGATGGGAAAAGTCAGTCACTAACCAGTGTCTGTAAGCTAGTAGCAGCTAGTGTGGCTAAAAATGACATATCCCCGATATCCCTGTCGCTCTGAATAATGCACATGCAACTCAGTGGAGACTATTTTCTTTGGTTGTTTGGTTATTTCAAGTTGAAATAATATATATATATGTGTGTGTGTGTGTTTGTTTTTCTCAAAGCTTTAATTACAGCAAGCAAAATTCAGTTTGCCACCAGCGTTGGGCTATTGGCTGATAACTCGCGATTACATGATTTCTTCAAGACCTCAGCACATAAGAAACAAAATTATCGACATTTCTCTGTACCACCAGGAGTGAGTGAAAGTAATGTGAAGTTTGGGTGACCTGGCCCTTTAAGTGAATAATGCGACTCCATATTAATATGATGTATACTGTTTAATGGAGCTTTAGCCTGTGAGTGGTTGTTTGCCTCAGAGTGCTCATAGTAAATCAGTCTCAGCTGCCACTGTTAAGAGCAGTCAACTGCCTGAATGATGCTTGCTTACTTATATGCTCATTATCTGCGCTATCCCCATGATCCACTGCCATGAATCAGGTTGACAGATGCTATCTCATGTAAATGCAGCGCCACAGCGTACGAGGATCGACTCCTCAAAAGACACCACGGGCACCATACAAAAAAAAAAAAGGTGCAGGCCGCCGCCTCCTTCCTTCGTTGTGCCTGTGCCTGCGCCAGAGCCGGAGTGATGGGCCGAGCGCCGCTGCAGCATCCCATCAGCCAGGCGGTGTCAGGCTAACTCCCGGCTCCCCTGCCGGGGCCCGCGATCATCCTGTTGAATAATGCAGAGCTGAGCTGGCTCGCCTCTATCTCGCTCTGTCGCTCGGTGGCCGCGCGCTGCGTGCATGCGAGCGGCGGCGTCGGGGCGCAGCGCGATGCCATCAACATGCTAATTGCATGCAGATAGGTCCTCCCGTGGCAAATGGTATAAAGACGGGGCCATCTGACAGCCGCTGACTCATTCATCATAAGCAGGTTACAGAGCTTAGGGGATCAATATCAATGCCATGCAAGCGTTCCATCAATGTCGCCGTTAGCGTATTAATGGCACAGAACAAGTCCCCCTGACATACTACCACACACACACACACACACGCACACTCCTTCTTGGTTTTGAGTCACCCACTTGAGATATGGGGATATTGATTATTCTTGCTCTGGTAAATATCCCATTTAATAAAGAAAAAAAAACAACTTATAAACACAAATTGATTATTGATAATAAAGATCTAACATATGGATTTATTGGATGCTCTTCTTTCATGGCCATGATATAAGTCATAGAAGGGTGACAGACAAATGTAAAAACCCCCACTAAACGTGCGGAACAGTGGGAAATGGATTATGCCAAAGTCGTGATTTGTGAAGCTTAGAGCGACGTTTCAGATGCGAGCACATCAGTGGACTCGAACGAGCCACCGCTCAGTCCCTCCGGTGGTGAGTGTTTGGATACGCAAAACAGCTTTTAAATATTATCTGTCGGTTAGATGCCATTTGCAGTTCGGTTTGGCTTCCTTTCCATCCAGTCCAGAATCAAAACCTCCACTGGAGAGTTTACCCATAAACAGGTTATTATATAGACTTATGGTTGAATTTCATAGTCTTTTCCTGTCTTCTAGTAGTAGAAGGAGGCAGTTAATGAAAGACATGTTTCACATTTTGCAAAATTTCCAAGGAGGCTGGGTTGACTATGGACAGACCCATAGTTCAGATGCCTGCGTTGTTATTAAAGATTCTTTTTGTAAGTTTTTGCTCTTTCCACGTGGCCAACATTAGCATTAATAGCTGTTTATGAGAAAAAAAACATTAAGAGCTCAGCATGAAACTTCATTCCTGCTTCTGCCTCCATCGCTTCTTTTCTTTTAGCGAAGTGAGCATACTAACCAACAAGCCGCAGCTCATCTCGTAAAATACTTTGCGATACGGAGTCACTGTAGCGTCCAGTAATTAACCAGCAACTTTGTCTGAGCCACCAGCCATGTTTGGTAGCAGAGAAAACTCACATGTAGCCCCCTTTAAAGGGTTGTCCAAAGCTGGTGTCTCTAGCTCAGACTTCTCATGAATTTCAATCAGCAGCAACGTGACCGTCGGGGTAATCATCGCCGCCAGAATCACGGGTCATTAACCGTTTCCTGCTGCGCGAACATCAATGAGAAGACGCCTTGTGGGGGGGGGGGGGGGTGTTGCCGTCTAGCCGGGACGTTCTGTCCAGCCCGGTCTTGCCCTCGAGTGAACCAGATGTGATATCGCACGCAGCCCGCCGTCGCATCTGAGCAGATCATTGGACGAAAATCACAGAAGGAATTTTGTTTAAAATTAAAGTGAATTAACACTGATTTCTGTCATGACAAACCCAGGACAACACCCCCCCCCCCCCCGGACATCCAGAGATGGCCAGAAAAAGAGGAGTCAAATGTTTCTCTGGGATGCACAGGGATGAATAATCCATCCCATTGTGTAGACTTGTGCAAGCTCCCTAAAGCTTTGAATATCTTATTACTGGCAAATCGTCTTCCCAGTCTGAAAAATGAATCATCTGAGCTGTTGACATCATCACAGTTGCAGCCACATGAAAAAAAACACACACGTTTAAACCAAATGGTTTTGTTTTTTTTTTTTTTCAAGATTGTCATGAGCTCCTGCTGTCGATGACGGCAAAAAGTTAAATAAATGAAAAATACCCCTGCTACTTTGCAGTGATCTTGCCCAGCGGGGCCTAGTCCGCCCCCTCCCTTTGGCAGACTTCTGTCTCACTGTCGGGCTCCGGTTGGTGGGGCATCGGGTTAGTGTCACCAGGCAGGCTGGACGATGATTTCTAAACCAAAACCTTTCATGCCGCAATCCGGGGCCTGAGCCAGAAAGAAAAAAATAACACCCACCTTTTCATAAAAGTGAAAATTTTACAGAGTAAATAACCATGACGGGCAAACAGAGAGCAGAAGCCTCCGTGGGCTTTTCGCTGCCTTACCTGACACGAGGAGCTGCGGATGCACGACGGCCACAACACCTGTAAAATATAGAACATAACCCGATGGCATAGACGGGCGGCGAGCGGTGTCTCTGCAAAGAATGACAAAAAAACAAGAACAAATAAAAGAAAAACCAATGTTGGAAACTAGCAGGGGAAGAGGTGGCACATCTCGCAGCTAAAGGGTCGTGTAATTTTCCTCATTCAGTGAAAACCAAGCCAGGACTAAAAAGAGATGAATACTGGAGATTTATCAGGTGGACTCAAACAAAAACCCCAAAAAATATATATATACATATATTTCCAGCCCATTAAAAACAAAGATTCTCCCCCTGATGTTAGGAAACCTTTACCATTATAGTAGAAAACCTGAAATCAAAGAATTAAATACATCTAACAGATATTCAGCGGCATCCGGGCGGCAAACAACCCATAATGCAGCGCTCTGTTAGATAGACTGATTACGTTGTTATTGTCTTCTCCCAAAAAGAATATGTGTTGCAATGAATGTAAATGTAATTGTAACTGTCTAGTCCTGAAATATAGGTCAACCCCCATTTCTCCACAGTCGATACAGTTTCTTTTCTCTCTGGAGCAGTTGAGAATCTTTAGCAGTTTTTTTCTTTTCACTCAGTTCGGGCACTATGCCGAAGTCTTGTAATAGCATAACTCGCATTACACAGCGTTACATTACATTAGAAATAAAAACCAGGACATGTTTACATAGGTAAAATACAATGAACAATGAACAGTTTCTTGGAGTAAATTACAGCAACAACCAAAAAAAAAAAACCCTTAAAACCCAAACCCAAATTAAAAACAAATAAAAAGAGAAAGAGGTTTTCTTTTCATGTTGTTATGTGTTTTTTTTTTGTTAACAACAAACAGCTAGCACTAACTTTACTAGCACTAGATTTATTTCACACTTTTCACACACGTAAGCACAGGCAATATTTTTTTTTTTTTTTTCATGATAATGTTCTGGTACTGATTGATTGATTAGTAACTGAAATGATACCCTCCGCTGTCGATATGCGTTACAACAGTATAGAATGAAAGTGAGTATGAAATCAGCATGAATATCACATAAATACACAAAAATAAAGAGATGAGGAACATATAACATCATCCTGAGCGATTTTATTGAAAATAGATTTATTGCAAAAAAAAAAAAAAAGCATGAAATGTTGAGCTGGGGAATTTTTTTTTTTTTTCCATGTTGACGGGTCAAACCTTGTTTTGCTTAATTCCGCGGTTTTAACGAGGATTACGTCGGTTTGGAGTGCAGCAGGATCCTGGCTCCTTTGAATCGAGGAGCTTATCGATCATTCGGGTGAAAACCCCCCAGAGCAGCGGGATGGATTGGGGGGGGGGTTGTGGCTTGGCTGGTTGAGTGTTGGCTGCTGGTTGCTCACCCGGGGCGGCGACTGTACATCGGTGGTGAGCTGGGATACATGAATTGTTTATCTCCGGATACGTTTTATCACAGGGATGTTTTTTGTCCTTGTCTTTGCAGGGGACACTGCATGAACTTTAAGTCTTCCTCGTTTTTATTGTGTATTTTATAGGGGAAGTTATGTCCCTGCCAGCCATGTGAATGGTTTAATCAAAATATTGCTTCAATCTAATTTCACGGGCTTATAACACAGCACCTTTACAAAATACAATATAAGCACAATTACATTAATTTAACAGCAGATTCGATATTCTTTTTACACCAGTTTCTGTTCCCATCCTTTCTTGCCTTTGGGATTTGTTGAGGTGAATCTTTACTACCTGCAGCTCTGTGATCAAGGTTGATGGATGGAAGGGAAGATGTGAAGCAGCAACAGGTAGTTTGAAAGGTACTTTTTAGGTCTGTTGATTCTTGGCATTGAAAACTAGTGGTACAGGTTCAATAAACATGGAGATAAGTGCTCAGGTCCTAGTTTTCTGGCCAAAAGTATGTGTCAGCGTTCTGTGGGTTGTGGTTCTCTTCTCTGGGGCCGGAGCTTGATGTCCTTGTTTTTGCGCCTTTCAGCTTCAGTTTGGGAAATTTTTTGTTCCTTTTTATTTCTATATAATTTCGATACAATACAGTGATATAGAGTAAAGTCTCATTAATATTTGGACAGTGACTCCAGATTTGAGACGAACGAAGCAGGATGTGATTAGAGTATAGACTTTCAGCTTTAATTCAAGGGGTTTCAGAAAAAGAATTTCACATTAACCGTTTAGGAATTACAGCCATTTCTACGACATGGTCCCTTATTTTCTGGGGCTTGGAAATAATTGGACAAACCTACATAATTATTTATAGTTATGTTGGTTTGTCCAATTTTTTCCGGATTAAGGATTATTTTTAATACCTGGATGAAAATATTTTGCAGGCAATGACTGCCTGAGTTTGCTTCTTTGGTTAAAAATTGAAAAAGTTGTCCAACTATTTATGAACCTAACTGTGTATATAAGTATATGTATATATATATATATTTTTTTTTTCCTCACAGTGGATCAGATGGACCCCCCGCAGCGAGGTCTACCACCCTATCACCGGACAAACAGCATCTTGGGTTCTCAGATGGTGATCGCCGCAAATAAAGCACTGTTGAGGTGAGCTAATACAATTGGTTAACTCTGGGGAAGGATTAGGTCAGGGAAGTGGATCACAAGCGCTGGAATCCTCTTACTTGTATGCGATTCCCACGGATTCTCTGCTCTGAGAATGGAGGCCGGTGCGACGGCACGTCCATGCCTATGGTTTTCTTCTCTTTTATCTTTTAACCATCACAGTGGCCATGCTTGGGTGTCCATATACTTTTGGCAGGACTTCTAGCTTGAAAGTGAGCCTCTTCTTAAATCCGACCCGGTTCTCTCTCCTACCCGAAGAGAGGCCGGTTTTAATCCCGACGCTTCCCGCGGCGATGAGCTGAATCTAATTATGATCACTGCACCTTTCTGCTTTTGGTTGATTTGTTTACTTGCCCCACCCCCTCCGCCCGCTCGGGCGGTGTCAGTCATCCCGATGAGCGCCCTTCTTCCTCCTTGGCCGGCAGCAGGCGGTGCAGGCGGCGCCATGCACGATGCGCCACGGGCGGCGCTCGTGTCTGCTGAGCGTCTAGCGCCGCTTTCTCCGCCGCTCTTGAGAACTGGCTCATGCACATAACGTTTGGCCCACGGCAAAACATCGGCGAGGAGCCAATTTCAGGCAAATGGGACAAAGATGAATAATGTAATAACGTAATAATGTATAATGAATATATTCATATCCCTGCTCCTTTGGTTATTTATTTCAAAGTTGGATATTGCCGGATAAGATAAGGGAGGCCTGAACACACATGGCCGCTGCTCTTTTATCCCCCCACTCATGTTGGTGATGCCAGCGCCAGGGAACCCCCCCCCCCCCCCCACAACCGAGCGCCACGTACTATCTGACGAGGTCGGAGCCAATGGTGCCTTGAGCTGCCTTCGCTAAATCTTGCAGTGGGTTTTGTTCTGTGCTAAACTTAATTTAATGTAAATGTAACGTGAACTACCTGCGAGTGTGGCATTACGACACTATCAGCATTTGAAAAGCCCCTGATGTGGAGTGACTGTGTAATCAATAGGTCAATGTTATAAAATACCATTCACATTTTATCAATCTAATCTGGTAGCTGATGAAATAATCACCTGTTAACAGGGCAAGGAGCAAATTATCAAGTGTTTCATCCAAATTAAAACAAGAAAAACAAATACATTTTTATGTATTGACAGAATTAAATACTGTGTTTGTGAGATTGAAAGTTTAGGGATTTTATTATGCTGTTATTCCAATTTATAGTTAGAGTAACTGATTTTTAAAAAATTTGTTTATTTATTAATTGCTTCTTTTAGTATGGTTTATTTAAAGTAAAAAAAGTAAATAAATATATAAAGTCAAAATTAAAATATATGGTTAAATGGCAAAAAAATTTTGATTTTAATTGTTTTTGTTCGAGGACATAAAAGGCTGACAGAGATAACACAGAAAAAGTGTATAATATTTAAACAAAACTTCCCCCGAACGTCCACATGGCTGCTCCATCTCCATATAAAGGAGGACGTCGCCTCACCCTCGGCGTCGGGGAGGGAAGGAGGAGCGGGGTCGTCATCCGCTGGGACCCCCCCAGTCCGAGGTTAGCTCTAGCTGTGTGGGCTACGCTCTTTGTAGGAGGGGTGTGACCAGAAAGCTCTGCTTCCATGCTGTGATTGGTTGCCTTATTAGTAGTATTGTGAATGAGTTATGTTTTATTTGGCTTTACTCCGGGGATATTTTACATTATGGACGAGTCGTCATCGAGTTAGTCGCGCTCTTCTCTGTGGCCAGGTCTCCTTATGCACTTAATAACTTTTTTATCTGTGCTGTAACAAAAAATAAATTTAGCTGTAATAATAATTTGATCTGATCAGAAATCACTTACGTGTCCTGCCCCAAACATTTCTCGTTCTTCATAGACAGAGAATATCAGACGAAGTAAATTCTTAATGAAATTCCGTTCGTGTCACACCTACTGAAAAAGGCGGAAATACGTTTGAGAATCTGGGGCTCTTCACCGCGGACGTTCAAAAATAACACCTAAATTTAAGCATTTACATATCCAGTGACTTTTGAAATGGATTAGAGAACATAGCCCCCAGGAAATTCAAGAAAAATCCAAAACATTGTGAGAAAATCCATTTTTTACAAATACATTTCATTCAAACCTCTAACAGCAAGGGAATTACTTTTATAGAAGAAGAATTAGGAAACTTGCGTCGATCATCTCTCAAAAAATTCTAAAGCTCTGACGCTCGCGACCGGACTCCGGCTTCGAGCCGCTCGGCCGGGAAGCTGAGCCGTTCTCCCTGATAGTGTGAGAGATCTGGGGCGGGCCTCGTATCTAAGAGTGTGTGTGAGGAACTTATGACCTGATTAGGCTGAGTTTTTCTCAATCAAAGATAAAGAGCATTATTTTCTAAACAGTAAGAAAAAAAAAATGCTTTCAACTGCAAAAAATGCATCTAATTTATCGACGCGTCAATGTTCCCAAGCAAAAAGAAAAAAACAATCTACATCTGGATTTTAGAGCAGGACATGGCGGCGAGGAAAAACTGCCGTCGTCCACAAGGGGGAATTTCCTTTTTGCAAGAGTTTTTTCTCTTTTACGAAATTTCCCCACGGATGAGCTGAACGGTCTGCGCGTCAGACTGGAAATTAAACAAGTGCCTCATTGTCGCCAGCGGAGCGCCGGTTCCCCGCGGGAGCGCTGCGCCATCATGGAGGCCGATTACAGCAGCGCTGGACATCTTACAAAGGGGGGGGGGTTGTAATGGGGCTTTATCAACAATCCCTTTGAGTCCTTGACTTGAAAGACAGTCCCCTCTAGGATGACAGCTGGCCTTTCCAGATGTCAGCGCGAAGGTATGCCCATATTCCCAACGACGCAACAAAGGGAAAACAGACGCGCCACTGGCTGCCATTCTTTTTTATGTGTTCCCTGCATTTCAACCTTTCCGACCCTTTTCATGGTTTAATTATAGCAGGTGTTGTACAGAAGACAGATTCCAGATAAGCGCCCGCGTCAATGGAACGCGCCGACTCACGGGAATGAAGATCACGTCGCAGTTTGTGTCCGATTAATGCGGAAAAAAAATGGCTGATTCCAAGTCTGATCAAAAACACCACAACATGTTAGTGAGTGATGTAAAAATACAAAATAGATAAAGCTCATACATCATGTAATCAACAGAAATATAGTAAGAACTTTCGCATCCATTTCTTTGCAGCTGCTTAAGCCGCAAATAAAAACACAAATTGCCAAACAAAAGAAAAAGAAAAAGAAAAGATTAAGTTGCAGATTTGTTGCCACGTCGCTCGGAGATTCTGCAGGCGCTGACCTTTATGTTAACGCCGGCTAAAGGTGAAACGACGGGGGGAGACGGAGGGAAAAAGAAGGGGTGGCGAGAGGGAGAGGGAGGAAGGTGCGTTCGGACGACACGTCCACGCGATAACAGGGGCTTCTAGCGCTTACGCGACGGACGTGCGCACACACACACACACACACACACACACACACACACACACACACACACACACACACACACACACACCGTATACCAGCTATCCCCAGCGGTGGGATAATGAAAAATGTCGAGTGTCGGGTTTGACAGGGGCTGAAGTCTTTCACATCCAATCCAACCTTTGGGCTGATGAAGCAAGATTAATATCACAGTTCAACGCTCGGCGATGACAAATCTCTGATGTCACTGACCTTTTTTTTTTTTTTTTACTGTGTTTTACTAATTTCTTCATCGTCCCGTTACCACGTGACCAGCGGCCTTTTACGAACTGAAACGGAGATCTGATTTGTGAAATCGGTCGGACAACCCGCGACACTCGTGACTCGCTGCGCCGTCTAAAGTCCGAGCTGAATGGACGAAGCTTAATTTGCAAGCACAGCAAGTTGTGGTGACGTGAAATGTAAGTGGCTCGACTTCGTAGCACTGGCCTACGGACGCGTCGCTTTTCATTAAAGAGACGCACCGCAGCATCTTTGAGAAGAAGCTGAGACAGCTGCTGCCTGAAGCAGCTCGGTTGGAGCCGGCGGATCCCAACTGTTAAACACACTGTAAGTGTCACACTAGAGTATGGTTTCCATTTTCTGGAAATGGATCCAGAAAAATATCCAGTTGCAGGTCAGAGAAATGAGACTAAGGGAAACCTGCTTAAGGACCGAGGACATCATGGGACAAATTCAGATTGTAAACGAAGCTGGTCGTGCTGGTTTGTGTTGGTGACATCCAACTTTATGGCCAGTCATAGAAAAACTGCACGTTTTTACCACACTTAGTTTTGTACATTTGCAACTCAGTTATTTCTAACAACAGAAATTTGTCATGTGGACCATTGTATCGGTTGTTCGGGTTAGGGTCTGGGGGTCTGGGGGTCTGGCGGACTAGGGGTCTGCGGGTCTGTGGGTCTGAGGATCTAAGCCTGCAAAAAGTTCTGGTTTCTGTTTGATGTGCGCAAGCTTTGCCCAATTGGAGTCAGTGATGGGGTTAAACTCGGTCTAAAAACCCCAGATGTAGCCCTGTTACCCAGCTTTGTTGCATCGTGTCCCATTGGACTTGTGTCTAAGACTGTTTACACTTTCAACGTTCCTGTGGGATCAGCGTTGCCTTTGGAGGCCAAAGCCTACCCTGTTTTTTGAGAAAAAAAAAAGTTATTTCAACAAGGATTTGTTCCATATAAAACAAAAAAGCTTCTAATATTTGGTTTGCGTCCATCTGTCGTCCTGTTTGCAGGTTTAGCTTCACAGTCCCAGCTGGGTAAACTGAGCGTCCCAGGTGTCGGATTTTCCTGCTGCTTCCTCTGGATGTGTGGGCCGTGGGGAGGGGGTGTTGTCTCCAGGGCCGGCCGGGAGACGTTACCCCCCCTCCAGGTCACGCAGACTGCCGGGGGGGGGGGGTCTTCTTCCATTTGTTCACGCCAGGTATCGGGAAGGAAACGCTGCCTTGTAGCGTACTCGCTAGCTGCTGGGTTAACTATTTAAATCTGTAAAGATACAGAGAAACGGATCAGGTTTTATATGAATGCTGACAGAACAGGAATGGTTCTTCTAAAACGCGGAAAAAAACTCTTTTGACTGTCTTTTGAAACTTTTGAAGCAATTTAATTTTACACCTGGGTAATTTTGCATTCTTTCGATGCGATGTCTGCCGCCTGCAGCATCTGTGCGGTGTTTCTTAAGGATTGTCTTTATATTCTGAACGTGTTCAATAAGCTGACAGGGCCCTCTGTGTATTGTATAATGTGGCAAACGCGTTTATGTATCCTGATAGACACTCTTTACTCTGTTAGACCCAGCTAAATATGGTTAAGATACTTTCAGCCGCTCCTGCGTTTCTGTCCTCCTCCCCTGCCAGTGACTGACTAAGATGGATCGTGCGATTAAGGCGTCTCGTTTCACCGTGTCTTCACCTAAAACTGTGATTCACTTCGAGCGTCCGCCAATCGCTCCCGGCTCGCTCGGCCGCTCCCAGCCGCTCCGCTCCCAGCCGCTCCCGGTTTCTCCACGCTCCCAGCCGCTCAGCCGCTCCCGGCCGCTCGGCCGCTCCCACCGCTCCCACCGCTCTCCCAACCGCGCTCCAGTTTGTTGAGCGCCTCATCGCCTCCTCTCTCGCCACCCCACCACATCTCCTGATCACACTCCATTTTTTTGTTTGCCAAGTCTTAATTGACAGCGGTTTTGTTCAATCCGCGCAGTTATCACAATAGAAAGTGTTAATGTTATTTAAAAGGAAAAAAAAACTGGAATCGACAGCCTGAATAATGTTATTTAAATTTCCAGGTTTTCGGGTCTTTAGCATCTTGTTTAGCAGTTGGACTGCCCCTGGCTCCCAAGTCGTACTCAGTCACTGAGTCACTGATCCCTCTGTGTGTCCCCATAAGCAGCCTGAGTACTGGCTGAGTTTGCTGTATTGCCATATATATATATATATATATATATATATATATATATATATATATATAAGACTTTTTTTTCTCCACCACAGGGTTTGGAGTCTTCATAACTGTCTTGTTTAACAAGGGTGTGGTGAATGTCTTCCTAAAGACAGACATGATCCTTGGAGGGGCAGTAATCCATTCTGTCAGCTTGCGTACATGCGCGCTTGCGTGCCTGTGTGCGTGTGTGTGTGTGTGCATGCACGCACAATTACAAGGTACACACTCACACACACAGACACACACACACACACACACACACACACACACACACACACACACACACAGGCCAGTGTACCCAGGTGTGTTTCTGGCAGTCCCAACCCCATTGTCTCTGTGCCAGTGTTGCCGCTCGGCTGAGCATTAAATCTAGTGAAGGGCCGAGTTTATTTTCTTTGCTTTGAAAGCCCATATTTATCGTTTTCAATTATCTGGGATCCATAAAAAGACCTGACCCCTGCTCCGCTCCGCTCCGCGCCGCGCCGCCCGGGACGCCGCGAGAGGGACGGGGGCTGGATGGAGGTCCAGGCTGAGCCCTGCACGCTGAGCTTTTTTTTTGGTCTTGTGCACCTGTGTGTGTGTGCGTGCGTGTGTGTTTTAATTCTTATTTTAATCCAGCGTGCACGAGCTCGTACGGATGCATCCGTCCATGTGTGTACAAACAAGCATTTGCACCCCCTGGATGGACTGAGCTTCATCTAATGCCTCTTAAGACCCGGAGATCAGGACACACTATCATTACTCTCTCTCCACAGACCCACAGACCCCCCCCCCCCGCCTTCTCTGAGCGATAGCAACATCAACACTCTTCTGATGTTAATAGTAAATTAATAACAGCCTTGATGTTAAACTCTTATTATCTTGTCATGAGATGTGCTGCTGGGCCCTGGGGGTGGGGGTGGGGTGGGGAGTGTGGTGGCGGCTGACGACCATTCCCTTTGAATGGGATCTGTATCAGCCTGAGCCCCCCCCCCCCTTCCTTTTCAAAGCAACTGCTGAAATGGACAGAAAATGATGCCATCTGCACGAGTGTGACTCCCACTCGCTCTCAGTGCGGAACATAATCTCCTTTTTATGATGATTGTCTACACTTGTGATTATGAGGTTAAACAATGTAAGACAAGTGTGTGTTTGTTTGTGTGTGTTTGTGAGTGTGAGTGAGATCCAGGTATTACTCATGTTGTGGGGACATAAAACTTGTTTACACATTCTTATTATGGGGACTTATCTACCTTATGGTTGACAAGTCCCCCGTCATTGCACTTTAAGCTGAGGACAAGGTTAGAGATTCGCTAGTGGTAGTTATGGCTGAAGTCAGTGTGTGTGTGTGTGTGTGTGTGTGTGTACATGTGCACGCACACGTCCGTCTCTCCACGTCTTAATTGCAGGGAAACGAGCGTGAACTTACTATCGCCGCTC
Organism: Istiophorus platypterus; assembly: GCA_016859345.1. Taxonomy (NCBI): domain Eukaryota; kingdom Metazoa; phylum Chordata; class Actinopteri; order Istiophoriformes; family Istiophoridae; genus Istiophorus; species Istiophorus platypterus. The sequence continues at coordinate 2,672,666 of CM029124.1, forward strand.
TGCAAACTATTAAGCACCAGTAGGATGTAGCATGTGGATGGAAACCGCAGGCTTGATTGGCAGAGCAGGACAGGGCGCACTTGGATGAAACGCCGCGCCCGTCGAACAGGAAATCACAGGGCGGTGAGGCCGGCGGTTCATTTATGGTGCTTGTTGTTGAGGCGTTGGCAAATGTGGCCGCGGCGCTCTGGAGCTCGGCAAGGACCTGGGTTATATCATCACGGCGAAAAGGCTTATGAAGCCCTGAATCCGCCAGTAAGTATTGATATGCTTGTATTGCTATAAGCTTTTTATCAAAAGTGTATATATATATATATATCTACATATATATATATATAGGGAGAGAGAGAGAGAGAAAGAGGGTTATGCTGCAGTTTATTTGCAGTTTCTTAACATTTTTTTATTTTTTTCTAGAAAAAGAAAAACCATTATGGATCAGGTTCAGAATCTTCTGCGTTCGGTGACGGCAACGTATTCGGTCAAAATGTCGGCGCAGCTGGTTTAAGCTCTGAGTCGGCGCTACGGAAGATGGAGGGTTAATGGAAATCAGGACTTAATGCCGGGTTTGTCCGTTTCCCCGCTGAGCCTGGGGCGCAGTTTGCATTTCCACTGCACCCGCCCGTTTTGCTATCATCGGCCACTGCCTCCCCCGCTCTCTTTCCCCACCACCCTGCTGACTAATGTGGTTTTGTGTGGCGCGAACAAACCAAGTAAGGAACCCGTTGCCACTGTGAGACGCCGTCCTCCGCGCTCACTGCTGTCTCAAGTCGATGCGGAGTGAACTGTGGAGGTGGTGCAATCACATATATTATTTATATTAAAAGAGGACAACTACTAGACTAATAAAAACTCATAACAATAAGGAGAAAGCATCCTTCTTCCTCATGACCTGCTCCTGCTGTGCCGCCTCGTCGCCGACACTGAATTTAAACCGTAGGTGGCCATTCTACCCCTGTCAGGGTAAATCACAATATAATTAGTCAAACAGAAACTTACTCATAGCTGCTTAATTTCATACAGAAATTAATAGTCCACTTTTTTTTTTTTATCTCCGACCCGCCATGATGCTCATCCTCACACCTCCGCAATCTGTCAGGGCGCAGCTTTACCGAGGGCTCTGTCGTCCTCATGGGGTCGCTGTCCCCGTCGGCCGTCGTAACCAGCCCCCCCCCACCCCGGAGCAATCTGCAACCAGCCTCCAGTTAAAGCTGATAAGGGAGATCGGATGAGGGGTGGCGATCCACCAGCTATTTTTTCCTCCTTGTGGTTTTTAGTGCCGTTTATTGCTGGTATTCCTCTCTTTGTTGGTTGACCCCCCCGGGCAGAGGGACCACGGGGCGGGTAGTAATTTGTGAGTGTGTCGGGTATCTGTGGTTGGCGGAGAATCGGACCTTCTGGGGGGGCCACAGTGACCTCCGTCTTCTGATAATCTGCCAATTACCAAATTCTGCTCAGTGTCACCCCCCCCTCTCCACTGTCTCCATGGTTACCTCTGAAGGGGCCTGACAGAGAGACCATGGAGGCAGAATGAACTGAGGGATTATGGGTTGACAGCAACGGCAGGTCCTTCTTCATCCCCGGCCAAAACAAACCAGGGAAACGTTTATCTTTTTTAAAAGCCTGAGCTTTTGTCTTCAATAAAGCAGTGTTTTCTTTATGGCAATGATATTACTTTATTAGCCTAAAGATAACATACAGCTACTGGAAACAGTTAAATAAACCTGATACTGATACTTAAATGCATAAAATCTGTGATCTGGGAAAATTCAAAATGTATCTGAATTTGGAAGAAGTACTGTCGAGTACTGTCTTGAGGAACTGCTTTAATTCTTCCCCATTTTTTATGCTTTCTTGTGATTCATAAAAGACTGAACCTTCTTTCACCTTATTTGGTTGACAGCTATTTTCACCCACTTAAAAAAAATTGCCTGTGGGCAAATAATTATCTGATAAAAATACCTTTGCTTAGTTAAAGATGAAAATATCCCAAGATTTATCGTAAAATGATTTTGAATCAGCTTCAGCTCAACCATCTGCATTTTAAAATGGCTCCTGCATGGTTATTCTTTTCTAAGGATGAAAGTATAGAGAATATATAACAATGTAAAGGAACCGTCCCGCACAACAAGTTCTTTTACTTTTGATACTGCAAATACAGCAACATCTTATGGATAATATTTCTGTGCTTCTATTTAAATAAAGGCTTTGAGTTTTACTCCTAACACAATGCAATGCTTCTACCATATAGTAACAGTCCAGGTAACAGACAATGAGTGTAAGTAGATATCTGTCACTTTGTATCATTTATTCATTCTCACAATATTCACCATTATGCTAAATAATATTTTACAGTGCTAAAAAAAGGAAAAATATCATCTTTCTATTATAGACAGTTGTTTACTGAAACTCTTTTGTGCAACTTTATAAAAGCCATATGCCAAGAAAACATGAACATATATTCTATAGAAAGGAAATTTTGAAATACATCTGTGTGGTATAAAAATAATACATGATGCACATAGCTAAGGGATTTCTAAGGTCAGCGGTGGTCGGCGGGGTTGGTGTGACATTTACGTCCACGAGCCAGCGGGAATCGATCCAGTCAGACTTCAGATATAAATGCCGAAATCCCATCAAGGCTTTGGGACCTGCATCGTACGACGGCGCTTGTAATAACTAAATGATGAAAAAAGAACCTGAAATTCTAATGGTCCTTGGTGGCGTGTTCATTCCTGGGCCATCATGTCCGCCCGGGTTCCCGTTAGCAAAAAGTAAATAAGTAAATAAATGAAAGCCTCACCTGACGGAGAGAGCGAGAGGCCGTCACGTGACCGGAGCAGGGTAGCGGACGCCGCCAGGACCGGGAGGCCACCTGTTACCTGCAGTAACGTGGGGGCGGGACCTCAGCCCTGCAGACCGCCGTTCGGGTTGTGCAGGGGCATTTGGCTTTTTTTTTCTTTTTGGAAGAACCTTGTTAACTTCTCACTCTGTAACGGTGGGAGTTTCTGTTGTCATTTGGCTTTCGATCAACCGGTGGAGAAAGACAGCTGCTTATTGGTGGATGCGCCGTGGCTTTGTATATTCACCACATCATGTGCAAAATCTCTCGGGGGGGGGGCTTATCTGCCCTTGCCCCTGGAGCGTCAGGCCTGAAATGGGCCAGCAGCAGTCTAAGGCGGAGATTTAGACGTCACCACCGATGACCTCTGTCGCTGTTGGACACCAGATCAGATCTGACAGTACTGGTCTCTCAGTGGTCTGTGAACCCAAAACCAGTTACTCCTTCTCTGTGTCTCTCGCCTTTGTCAAGTTTAAATGAACTCATCAATAACTGAAGTAAAAGTTTTCCTTACGTGTGTGTGTGTGTGTGTGTGTGTGTGTGTGTGTGTGTGTGTGTGTGTGTGTGTGTGTGTGTGTGTGTGTGTGTGTGCGCTGGCCTGGCGGCGGCAGCAGTCAAGCATATCCGGTGACTAACGCAAACTTTTGGAAACAAGTAGTGCATTAGCAAGGGCCATTACCCCTCATCTCTTCCTCCCCTGTGAACGCACACACACACACACATCCATGCGGCCATTTAGTCTATTCACCTCCCCGTGTCTATGTTCTACGGGGCTCTGACGGTAATAAATGTGACTGGGAGACGCGAGGACGGCGAAGGAACTGCCGGCGGACTAATCTCGGCAGAGAGATTAAAACCGAATCGCTCAGTTAATGCTGCAGGTTTTGTGGCGGTCCCGGGATGAACAGGAGGGTTAACGGCCCTCATCTCTGCTCCCAGAACAAAACATCATTTAAATTTCACGGCTTAAAATCCAGTTTTAATTCCTACATTGTACCGTGTTTAAAGTGTACGCCGTTTTCTAATTTGTGGACCAAAAAAAAAAAAAAAAAAGACCTTCCTCTGTGCCACCATTTGGAGCCGTACAATTTTCATTATTGATTAATTTTCATATTTTTCTGCAGCCGACTTTTTAATCACTTAATTATAACACTTTTCTTTGGAGGGGTTTTACTGTGGAAACTTAACATCTAAACTCAGCCAGGTCCACAAACTGCTCAATCTTTAAACTTGGTGGTCTTTTGTTTTGTTTTTTTTAGATTAATGTATTTTTTTAGGCTGAACTACAACAAGATAATGCAAAAGATTTCTCCTGCATCTATGATACAGCTGTAGTATGACAAAAAAACCCAAAAAAGGTAATTTCCTCTGTAATAGGGCAGGTTTTGGGAAGGCAGAATAGTTCTGTCATTAGCAATAATCTTTTTTATATAATTGTATGACTTCCTGTTTTGAAAATGTTTGCAATTACGCAAAAATGTAAGGGAGAAAAAAGAAATCAGGGAAAAGGAAGCTACAACACAATCACAAAACAACTGAAATTACAGAGGGACTGACACGCCACACCTGAAATCATTTAGTTTAACTGTCACATCAGATCCAATGCTTCTTTATTTCCAGTACAATAGATGCACCAAAACCATCAAAAAATATAATTAAACCAGCCGAACAGAGAGCGGCGCCCAGGTGATGCAGCCGGGGGGATCAATACAGTTGTACCCAGGAACTAACCGAATAATCAATGTGTCAGCGCGATCACTTGTCATCTTGGAATTTAAAAAAAATCAATTTGCATTTACTATTTAGCCGCTTTGGTCAACTGGTCGATATCTTTTATAACATTCCCTTCAAAATGCAGACCAAATAAAAGCTTCTGGATATCGATCCACCGGGCAAGTTGTAAAAAAAAAAAAAAAAAAAAAGACCCGTCACGTCGTTGCCGGCCTCGGATTTGAAATCAGGATAAATCGGTAGAAGAAAGGTTATATTTTCAGTTCTGCCTCCAGATGTAGGGATATTATGAAAAACTGCAGATGAAGTGTGGGACGGGAAACGAAACCCCGGACTCCGCTGTCAAAGCAGAATGTGAACCCATCCATATCCCTGACCTCCATACCGGGACTTCTGTTCAAGTTCAGACTCCTCCTTCTCTTTCTTTTCCATCTTGTCTAAGCTCGGAGCTGCGTGGTCGGCGGGACGGCTTTTTCCGACCGAAAGAGGCAACACCGGTGGAGCGCCGCTGTCGTAGTCATTACGAAGGAAACCAGGCCGTCTAGACGGAGAAAAACAGGTGGATTGAGTGAATTTTTCTACTTGATGAAGGCCCCAGGTGAAAATTCTGGGGTACAGCAAAGGGCAGAAACACAGGCGCCACTTATATGTGCGCCAGACTAAATCGTAATCCAGCCGACAGCTGTTTGAGAACTTTTAATTACAAAAAAAAAACTTGAAAAACGATGGTCCTGGGACGGGGGGGGGCACTGAAGACGGTCGGATTCAAGGTCCATGAATGAGGAGTTTCGTGGCAGCACATCCAACATTTGTCGAGACATTTCAGTATTTTTTGGGAACCAAATAATGGACGAACACCCGACGCCCCCGAGAGTCATGGCCCTGGCATGGTGAAGAATGACTCCAGCTGGGGTAGAAAGTGAACTATCAGCTAGTTAGCCTGATGGTTACTAAAATTCCTATGGTTCCATTTTAGCATTTATGTATACCTGCTAAAGTTGTGTCGAAATCATCTTTCAACTCTGCCCACCTCCACTTCTTACCCGAGGGGCAAAAAACACACCGGCGGTGCAAATGTGCACCAACGGTGCCGACGCCCGCTACCTCGCCAGCTGCTCCGCCACCCCGGGGTAAACTTCATCACATCTGCACTTGGGGTCGGGGGCATCCAGGTTACCTGCGTTTGCCGTGCTGCTGAATGCAGGCGGCGCTTGACAACAGGCGGACCGTCAGCGCTTTTCTTTAAAAATTTAAATGTTACCAATGAGAAGAGTCGCTTTAAGTGTCTGAACAAACGATCAGTGTTAGGGGATCATCGCTCGTTCGCTTCCGCGCGAGTTTCTCGCCGGTGGCCGGGGTTAGAGGTGGGGCGACCTTTTACGAGTGGGGTGACTTCTTTGGTCCCGAGGCCGTCGGGACACTAACTGAAAACGAGAGGTCGGTCACAGCACCAGTTCCTTCCTCGCCGCTCTTGCGTTGGCCACCAGCCCACCAGCAGAGAGGAAACGCTACTTGGATGTTTTGAAGAAAAATCTGGGAAAGAGACAACCCCCCACCCCCCCCACCCCCCCCTCGAGGTAGTTGACACTTTCCAGTCCACAGCTACATCCAATCTCACCGCACTCCGTCCGGGCGTGTTGTCGGGTCGGGCGCGGCTTTCCACCTCATTTCTTTCTGCTCCCCCCATCAGTACCCCCCCCACTCTCGGCCTCGGCCTCGGACCGCAGCCAATGGCTGACTGCGGTGCTCCATTATTTTTTTCATTCCTTTGAATGAATAACTTCTAACTCAGAGAGTAATGGTTTGTGTGTGCGTGTGTGTGTGTGTCTGTGTCTGTCTGTCTATCTGTCTGTGTGTGTGTGCGTGTGTGTGTGTGTGTGTGTGTGTGCATGTACAGTTACAGTAGGAGAAAGGTGCATAAACCATAGGGATACAAATGAGTTGTGTACTAACACGGGTCATTAACCTCATCTCGGTTTTTGCTCATACATATATGAACAGACAGGCACAAATGCACGCAAACACACGCGCACACACACACTCTCAGTGTAATGGGCCCCGGCGGTGAGCAGCTATGATGGTGACGAATGAGCGTATTAACGGCGTCTAATTAGCAGCCAGCCACAATAATGTGCTATGTTCATGGGAGGGGAAAACAAAGATGGCGCGCTCATCGGGGCCAAATGCCACGGCTGCCACTCGTGTTTACTTCTGCTTATTTATGCTGTTTATGTTTTACGACCTGCTAATGGGGCCGGCGTATTCGATTAGGTCTTAATAAGGTCACTATGAACGGGTTCACGCTACCTCACGCTTTAATATTAGATTTGGTGTTTGTCGACCCCGGCGGGGTCGTTTAAGTTAGAGCTTTTCAGGCAGTGCGATGATGATGACGCTTGGTTTTTTCCAACCTGAGGGATTTTCCGGATTTTGTTTCACACCGTGCCGCTGAGCTAAGCTCACATTGTGCCGTGGCTACAGTAAATACTCTACTTCCCACTGGCTCACAGGTCCCATGACGTTTAAAACATGGATGGACCCTTGTTTTTTTATTGTCATTTGACTTACATCGTTTCAATGTGAGCCTGCATGGTGGACTTTATGTTTTATATATTTTATTGTTTTTTTTTTCATGTTTGAGTCTTTGTGCCGCCTGCGATTTGCCTGTGGGGCGAAATTTCTCCCAGGGGTCATTCGTTCGTTAAGAAAGTAAAACCTGCTGTAAAGGACTTTGAGACTTCACAGCAAATGTCGAACTTCCTGGTTTTTTTTTAGAGTTTACTTAGATGCAGCTTCCGGCTTTAGTGACTTTGCAGCCATTTTGTCACCGCTTTTGTGTTTTGTATTTGAGTTGTGCATCTCCAACTCGTTGCTACAGCTAAATAGCTAAAGCGAACGGCTTTGCCAACTTGACTGCTCCATCTACGGGTCTGTACGATGGTAAAAAAAAAAAACCAAGCTGTTAAACCACAGGTAACCATAGTAGCAATACTCTTGTCCTCTTCATTCTATGCTGCAGGCAGAAATGTGAATTAAACCGACTGCAGATACTCTAAAAAAACGATAATATGAGCATGATAATGGACCTGAACTTGTCCTGATATGGAAGATAAAGGCCTGCGTCAGCCGCTGTGGAACTGTTTGTCTCGTCCGCTTTATCTGGACACGACAAAAACAAAAAACACTGTCACTGTCACAGTCAGGCACGAGGAGCCATTGTTCACTCAGGATAGTTAGCGCTTTATAGGCCTTTTGATTGTAGCCGTCAAAGCCGATCTGCAGGATCACGACTTTCGAAATCCCGTCCGATGGGAAGTTATCTTTATTGAGAGCAGGAACGACCGCGGGCACTCAGAACCGTTCTCCTTCCACGAGGCAGTGCGTTCCTCCAAGGTTATAACTATTCAACAGGAGTATCAAGGAAAAGAAAAACTGGTGTGGAAAAAAAGAAAAGTGCAGTGGTTCGGGATTAAATAAATATATACATATCAGGGAAAAGGTTCCAGTCATGACCACAGCTTCTCACTGTCCTGTCAGTGGCACTGAGACAACGGAGAGAGAGAGACGTTAAAACCGACATAAAGATCTAAAATGGGGGGGTGTGTCGACCAAAAGGGGGGTGGGGGGGGGGGGGCAGCCACAGGATGTCACCCACAAGAATTTTGTTGATGCGATAAGACCTCGGCTTAATGGTGTCCAACAGCAGGCGTTCCACTGATCACACCTCGCCGCCTTATCTGCAGCTCCAGAAGAGGGAAGACATTTATGAGAGTGTGTGCTAGTGTGTGTTAGTGTGTGTAGAAATGAGCGAGTGAGTCAGTGAGAAAGAGAGAGCGAGAGAGAAAGAGGGAAGAGGGAATAATCTCAGCACATCTTATTTTAGAGACTGTGTGTGTGCGTGTGTGTGTTACTGTATTGCCGATACAGGTTGTTCATATACATTTCATCAGCAGAATAAAGTAAATAAAGGAAAATGTAAAGCCGGACAGATTGTTCCTCCCCTATTAGGTATTAAAGTTCATTTAGTACAAAAAAAATCCAGCACTATTACGCCTCATTTCCCACATTCAGGTTCGAATTTGGAAAAATAAAACCGGTTTATCGAGGTCAGGGAAACGTTGCCGTCATCTTTGAATAACAGCTGCAGAGCTAAAGCCCCCCCCCAGCATCCGGGACTCTAACCTGTGAGGAAGGCACAGCCCTGCGGAGCAGAGTGATGGGGAGGGAGGGATCCGCTAAAAACGCTCTTACCAGTGATAAGCTTTAGTGTGGAAACGGGGAAAACCGGAGAACGAGCCGCTCGGACGGACGGCTCCGAAACGGCAGCGACAGCTAATCTCAGTGTTCGTTTTATAATTTGTATTTATCAGCCAAAAAACTCATAGAAATGTCCGTGATAAACAGACTTTAGTGGCAAAACAAGACTGTTGTGTCATATTCTGACTGCAAAGAAAAAAACAAAACCAAAAACACATACATACCTACTTGCGTCCATGGCGCTGATGGTGCTGACAGAGGGAAACCCTCGGCAACGGCGGCTGCAGCAGATAAAGACATGGCCGTCCACACAAATGTCAGTCGGGGTTGATAGTAGAAGGGAATCACTCATTTTCCATATAAAACGTGGCGGAATAGATTCTGGATGAATAACGAGAAAGCAACTGTCAGCATCAGGTCATAACACTGCATCTACAATTTACGATCTGAATGTCTTAATTCTCCCATAATATACTGCATTTATATTTTACACAGTTTATGCATGCATTTTTTATAGGTAACTATATTTTCCTTACATCCTTTCTTTACATTTTAGTTAATCAGTGTTTGGCTTGTGTTTTTTTTTTTTATTGCAACAATAGATGATAGCCACTCACAAGGATTAAACGTCTGAATGAGGGATTAGGAACCAGAGATCCAGAACCCTAAACGAGGAGGTGGAAATGTTCTTGTCTGTGTGTGTGTGTGTGTGTGTGTACCTCAGCCCCTTAAGCGTCGATTATCAGAGCACTCTTCAGCTTCAGGAGAGGTCACCATCACACACACACACACACACACACACACACGTGATCCTTCTTATAAAAAAGATTAGTTCTCAGCACGAATAAAATAAAGGACGACGTTACGCTTCTGACTGCAAAAAACCTGCTGCAGGAATTAACTTGTGGCCCTTTGTGACAGTTCTGAGGGGTTCAGGTCAGAATGGTGCGATGGTGAATAATATACCATGTCTGCAAAGAATATCCTTTATATATATATATATATATATATATATATATATATATATATATATATGAAGCACAGGTAGAGACTTGTAGATGAAGACGTGTCAGAGACCAGGCTGAGTCAGCCTCGGTAACGCCGTTCGTTTGCGTGCCGTCAACTTTAAGGCCCCCGACGATATATGCATTGTTTGTCCCAGACTACTCCTTTGGGTCCGTCATAGAAAAAACCCCAAAACAAAACCCAAAAAAACAACAAAAAAACTGTACGAACTAAACCTCGACATCTCAAGGTTAGTCCTGCTGTGAGAGATTATGACAATAGCCCTTACCTCAGGATGAACTGTCGCTTCTGAAAAATCTAAAATTTAAGCTCGGGCAGGGGCCGAGCCTTTTACGAGTCCGTTTTTTTTTTTTTTAATTTTATGTGGACATTTATCTTGTGTCTTTGAATAATCACAGATGGATTAACGGCACTTTGCGATGGCACTGGCATAGTCCTGTTGAGAAATATATCAGTCCAAGGAGAAACAGTGCAAGGAAGGAAAAAAGTGTTACACAAAAAAAAATGTTATACCATTTTCCTTTTTTAAAGTCCAGGTTTGGCACTTTAAAATAAAAAGTGTAAATAAAGGAACACAGTTTACATGTTGGACTGAAAATCAGTGCTGATTTACTGCTGCTTTGCATAAAATGACCATAATTTAAACAACAAGGGACTCACAAGTGTTGGTGTCCCCTCTTTTAATCAAATTGGCGCCAACACCATCTCTCTAAATAGAGTGCGCTTTAATTTTCCTTCTTTGTTTTCGACCCCCCCCAGGCCTCCAGGCCTCCAGGCCCCCAGGCCCCCAGGCCCCCAGGCCCCCAAGCCCCCACTCCACATGATGCAACTTTTAATGCTGTTGAAGGGTTGATTTATGAATTGCACCACTAGCAATAAAGAACCTAATTATTTTGTCGATGAAGGATATTAAATATCAACTTTCCAGTGGGAAAAAAAAAAAAATTTGCTCCGTCAATTGAAATAAAGCTTGATAAGTAGCTAAAGCAGCGTGGCAGCGTTGTGAATGATTTTATAAGTGGGGGGGCGGGAAAGAAAAAAATCCTCGGAAAAAACGAGGAGGAATCCGTCCGATCCGATTTAGGTCAGTTTTTTACGAGATGTAACTTTGGTCTGGGAACAAATTTGAGGGGCCAAGAAAGACGGGGGGGGTCCCGCTGTGAAAGGGCCGGGGGTCGACTCCTGCAAGCCGCTGATTGTGGAGCAGTGGGTTGTCTTTTAAGTCTTAAAAAGAAAAAGGGAAAGTGACAGCAAAGCACTAGGTGGAGGTCAGGGTTTTCTTTTCTTTTTTTGGGCATCACTGTGTAAACACATGGACTTTTCCTTATCAGCATCCCCTGTTCGATGACTACGTTCACACACCGTTGTGCCCGACTTGGGCCCCGGCCCCTTTGGAATTGAACAGACTCTTCAAGGAAACACAGGATCAGTTTGATAGATCCGGGGAACGTAGAGAAAAAGAAGCCTGGAAAGAATCATACACTTTTTGTTTTAGTTGAAATGAGGATGAAATGTGAGTAAAAGCTTTTCTTTAAAAAAAAAAAAAAAAAGAAAAGGAAAATTGTATTTGTCCTCCGATGGCAAATACAGTGGTTTTAACGTCGCACGGCTAGCAAAGCTGCTTAGCTGTCTTTAGCAGGCTATCCAGGAACAGTAGAATAAAGAAAGAGGCTATGAAATAAAATAAGAACCGACCAGTGAGGCCATAGCAATGAGCACTGACAGGAAGTGTATGTATGGAAGCCTATTATTAATCGTCAGGCCTCTTCTCAGCCTAGACAGTTGTCCCAAGTCTGTACTTTGCTCAGGAAGAAACAAACTACGAGGGTATTTGAAACCCCATGTTGTTTAAACAAATACACGCTGTCCACTGTGCAAATCCGGGTGTCACCTTTTCCCTCCTACCCGTCCCCCACATCGCACTTAATCAGATTTCGGTCTTCTTCTTCTTCTTCTTCTTCTTTTTTTCGGCTTGATGGCTCTGAAACAACCCAGCCGTGCCGGAGGAGGCAGCCCGGGCTCAGCGCTCACAGCCGGCGTACGGACATCCATGTGAGTCGCTTCTCCACTTACTGTCAGGGTCGTGGGCTGGGAAGTCGGCAGTTCATGTGGAAGTGTGAAAACTCAGGGCAGAGCGGAGAAAATGTTGAGAGGAAAACCAAGAAGAGGAGGCTGAAGAACAAAGAAAAGGAGGAACTAAAAGATGAAGGAGCACTGAGGCGAATAGTGGATATCAGGTCGGATGAGACAGACGCCGTGTCCTACTTCGGGGGTTTCAGACCCTCAGATGCAGACTATAAATTTCAGCCTTCCTTTGGAAACGGGTCCAGTCAGCCTGTGCTTTTCATCCCTCGGCGTCGAAACGACCAGTCAATTGTTCGATGGAGCGTCCGGGTGGTTGTTTGTTGTGGTGGAATCCACTGATGTGCACATGAATAATTAGTCCGACGCTGAGACACTGTAGTCTCTCAGCGTGAGAAATGTCCTTATTGGAATTTTGTTATTCAAACTAGGAGCCAGTCATTGCTGCAGTTTGGTACAATAGGTAGATTCAAAGATGCCTCTCACATGTGGAGAGTAAAAACATCCATCAAAGACAATGGACACGGACCAGGGTGCTATTTTCTATAAAGTTGTTTAATATTGCCGTGGCCCAACAAAAAGGCAGACCGATGCACTAAGGGTGGTTGCCTGGTCGTGTTAAAGCAATCGAAACATTAGCCAGGTGAGTACGACACATCAGAGAGACTGGAGTGTGTGTGTGTGTGATAGGTCAAACGAAACAAGGAGGCCAATCAAGCCTGGTGACGGTCGGTCAGTCGGTGGAGAGGAAACCCAGAAGGAATCATGGGTATTTATGGTTTGGCATCAGGTCAATTCTATAACGCAATCACCGGTGAACATAGACAGATAGGCGGACATTTATTTTTTTGTTTGGTTTTTCCCCCATGGACCCGTTGGTGTAGGAAACGCACTGTTGTGACCGATCGCTTCCGCCATGGCTCCGTCCTGTCGGACAGTGGCGAGCCGTGGAAGTGCCGCCGTGGCAGGGCGGCGGCGAGCCAGTGTGCACTGTACCAGCCCCGGAGGCCGGAGCGGCTGTAATGGAGCTCGGCTGACGTTAGTTTTACCGTTCCACAACTGGAATAAGGGGCCCGTTAATCACGACACTCGGGAGAGATCAGAGACGTGACAGCAGCTTCCAACTCTGCTGATCAAAGTCCACCTTCGCATGTAAAACCCAGGGAATTACATGAAAATGAAATTTAAACATTACCAGGAGATCCATTGATATTCAACGCGACAGTTTGTTTAAGCTTTCGGTTTTACTCTAAGACAATCATTAGGAAGAATTAATTTAAATATATACTATTTAAACTGTTTAATATATATTTACCTTTAAGCAGGTTCACTTTCTCTTACTTTTTACAGTGACATTCTGTAAAAACTCCGGTGTCACTGAACAGTGAAACTCAGATTTCAGCCTAGTGAGAAGCGACAGTCGTTTAATTAACTGATAAATTATTGTGAATTTTTCTTATAAGAATACTTAAAAAAACCCACAGGTTCAAGTTTTCTCAAATGTGAATATTAGCTGGTTTCTTTGTTCCTCCTCAGTGAAAATAAAGTAAATATGTCGGGTTTTTTGAAATGCTGAAGAGACAAAACATGGAATTTGAAATCTCATCTCGGGCCCTTGGAAGCTTGTGATGGGTGTTTTTCAGTGTTTTCTCATTTCAGTGGTGAACTTAATTATTAGTTGCAGCCTTAAAGCCACTATATATATATATCTATATATCTATATATATACATATATATATATATATATATATATATATATATATATATATATATATATATATAAAAATTATAATGTTAGTGATGGCCTATATGTCCAATCCAGAAATAAGTAATTCAGAACAAAGACCTTTAAAATTTTTCTTGCGAGTCCATGCCCCCCCCCCAACATTGTTTTGAGGGTACTTTATATCATAAAAAACTAGAGTACAACAAAAGTGCAATAGTATACGCACGCACACACACACACACACACACACACAGAGTAGTGCCCCTGGGCACAGTCGCCCTCCCTGTGCTGCACCTAAGAGAACATCACATTGACTTCACATTGTAGAATACAAAAACTTGTAATGCAGAACCCACCCAACACCGCATTCTCCTGACCTCTAAGTATTTTGACATGCAGAGATGAACCCTTGTAGGGGAGGAACACACACACTCACACACTCACACATTTACACATGAAGTGCACAACGCTATCGCCGCTCTCGACGGAGTTATGGAGAGGGAAACGAGTGGCGGGCAAAGTGAGGGAAAACCAGGGCAGATATTTTGTTCTGCACAGAAAAAGAGTAAAACTTCAAGAGTCAGTGGTTTGTATATTAGAACGAGCAGATTTAAATATTCAATGTTCAAGCGAATCGGCATTTTAAATTAGATTTTTCTGTAATTTCCAATTCAAATGAAAGAACGATACTTCAGGACACTTAAAGAAAACACCTCCACACAGTATCCATCAAGGACAAAAGGCTGATTTTACATTTTAATTAATGTCACTCACCAGCTGAGATAAGATAAAAAAGGCCTCTATTTAAATCATCAAATCAAAGAGGTGTCACTGATGTAAATGCCAAGGGTCCATTCCATCGATGCGCTCCGCTGCCGAGGACCTCGCAAATGCGTCGCTCACTCGGACGCCGAGGTCGACCCTCGGAGGCAGGTTCAAGATATGTTTTTCCAAGGTTTTGCAACCATGTGTTTCTAGCAACAGTGTCTCCAAACGCTCGTGTTCATAGGAATCGAAACCAAAAGCATCACATATGCTTTGTAGTAAATATGACCGCGACTGCGACTGTTATAACTCGTTTTTACCACTTTCATGGGTGGGTGTTGAACTAAATTTCATAAAATCAGCTGCGAGGGAATGTTGATTGATTCAAGTTTGAAAATGAACTTTAAATAAAGAGTTTGTGTGTGTGAGTGTGTGTGTGTGTGTGTGTGTGTGTGTGTGTGTGTGTGTGTGTGTGTGTAGTGTGTGTGTGTGTGTGTGTAGTGTGTGTGTGTGTGTGCAGTGTGTGTGTGCAGAGACAGAAAAAGGAGGGAAAGGAGGGAGAGGAAAAGACGACGATCGATATATGTCTGATTCTCATTCATTTCTTTGTGAAACACAGCTTTGTGTTGAGTGTTGAGTGAAGTCTTTTGTCTTCCGTTCCAAGGAAATTCGTCCCTTTTCCAGAGTCTCCACAGCCAGACGACCACAAAGGTGAGGACAAGAGTTCACGATAATCATATCAGACAATCATATTATCAGATCAAAAAATGTCAGTCGCTCCAGTTTGAGGATGGTAATCCAGGCCTGGCGTGCTTTATTTTTATCATTACACCTTTTATTATAAGGGTGAGATATTCATCTAGAAAACCCTGAGCACGTCTGGAGAGTTTATTATGAAAAGGCGATAAAACCCGGCGTTGGTCTCCTGGTGGTATCGATGGTGAAATGCAGCCATGGCTCCGCTTCCAAAGTACATTCATTTTATGGTTTTACAGTTTGAAATAGAGCATCTGTTTCATGTTTGGGGATGTGAAATTGAGGTGAAAGTCAGACTGAACCAATCTGCTCCTGTTAATTCCGGCTTTTTCAAGTAAATAAGTTCGCAACCCGAACAATTTGCTTTACGTATAAATACACGTGATTATGCAAATTAAAACTCATTTACGTTATAAAGAATAATAAAATAAATAAGTAAAAGCCTGTTTGCGTGTGACAGGTTCCTCTGAAAACTTCGGTGCCGCCTGAGGTGTCATCTGACGGCGTGCTGAAGGTCATGTCCGCAACAAGTCAAGCATAGGTGCTTCCCCTCCTGGACCTCCAGACCAGTTTTATCGGTTTTAGTTCCTCCCCGTCTTTCCTGTTTCTGTTTGTTTGTTTGGGGTTTTTTGTTGTTTTTTTTCCAAGTGCTAGGTCAAGCAGGGATGCCGCTGAGTCTGCGGGGTTTTGAAATGTTCTTGTCATGGTGACATTGAGTAAAAGTTGGAATCTTTCGGAACACTCGAAGGATCTCTAGGGGTCCGTATCCTCGTTTGCCCTGAATGTTTGTGTGCCTTTGTGAGTGTTTGTGTGTGTGTGTGTGTGTGTGTGTGTGTATACCGCTCTGCCCATAGAGATTTCATTCAGGTTCACAGACTGAGTTGTCTGGATTGACTGTGTGCTGTCGGTCCACTTTTCTTTTTTCTTTTTTTATATACTTTAATAGATAGAGACACTTCCTACCTAACTGCCACTCACTTTTGTTTTTATTGTATTTTTTAATTTTTACCATCCATGACCTCAGAAGTAGATGTCACGGCCTCCATTTTTATTGAATGAAAATCAAATGAAACCTTCTCGATGCAAAATCCACGGTAGGAGGACAGTAAATAAATCGACCTCCTTCAGGCATTTTTTAAAATTTCAACTCGCCTTCGCTCATTGATTCCGTACAAAGTGGCGCATCACGGCGGTGAGTTTCAGAAAAACTTATTCTGTCGTACGACCAGAATTTCTCAGCTCAACAGCCTCCTGTGTTTCATCTACTTAACTAGATCTTATTCATCTCGAGTTCTATGAAACATGAAGTCAGATATATCGTATTAGGGAATCAAAGAAAATTCTTTCAATCGAGCCAGTTTAGGATTTTTGCAGTCTTAAGTGCCTGGATTAAACCTGCCACTTCTCCAGAGGTTTTAAAAGGGATAAGACGGACTGTGAATCATCGTGGTTCGAAGTCGGAAAAACGGCATCGGCAGCGTAGCGGCGCCTGCGTCGTTTGCATACGTGGGCATGAGCCGGACAAACGACTCGGGCAGGAAGTCGGACTGCGGTGTCACTGTGACAGCAGAGCAGCTGGATGAAAGGACGGACTGTTACACGTACAGATGTTTTCTCATATTTAAAATCCCTGTTGGTACAGTAGAGTAGAAGTTAATCTACATTCTCCCAATGTACAGATGCGGATATTTGTGGAGAGTCTCAACTGTTACACAAACGCCGCTGCATCAGCTCCGTCTCGTAAGACTTTTGCCAAAGTTACATCAGGTAGAGAGCGGCAACTTTTCGAGTGTTAAACCTCCCAGGCCTCGTCAAGGACACATCATGAAATCTATATGCAAGTCTGACGCACAGACACCGAAAGGTAGACTGTTTATTCTGGACTGACACCGGAGTATCTCAGGTCTCCAGTGATTGGCATCAAATTACATTTTAAAAAATGATCTACGGGAGAGTTTTTTTGGTTTGTTTTTGCTTTTTGCTTCATGTCACATAACATGTAGAAAAATGATGTTTGAAGCTTCCTCCTCAGAACAGCTCATCAAAAAAAAACTTAGCTTCCTTTGGTCCTCAACAACAACAATGTCTGAAGTGGATCAGACGAGCGGTTGTCAAGAAAATCGAGACACAGTAAGACAGTCTGTCTTACTGTCAGACAGACAGACGGTCAAATAGACAGACAGACAGACTTGACGGACAGGAGGACAGACAAAAATAGACAGACGGTCGGACAGAGGAACAGACAGGCAGACAAAGTTAGTTAAATGTTCCTCACAGATACACAGTGTGACTTTTTAACCCAGTAATAATTTGAATAGGACAGAAAGTTTCAGCTCTGCTTGATGGACCAGAAATGACGTTTGGTTCTGTCATCACCGGTTTTCAGTCGCTGTGCATCGGGCCTGGTTACTAAGTCTGGATCATAACATCAGGGGGGAAGGGGCAGATGCACTGGACTGCACCTATAACTGCCCCCATAAGTAACAATGAGGGAGAAAGAGGGAGGCAAAAGCCAGAGGAAAAGAGGGGACAAGAGGAGGAGCGGTGGTGGCGGCGGCGGCGGCTGGATGTGTACATCGGCAGTCAGCTGCCGTTTGCAATGACAACTTCAGGAGGTGATTATATGCCAGCGTCGTGCCTTCAGGGCGTTCCTCTCTCCCTGGGGGGCCCAAAATAATGACGAGATGAACAAATCAAATGAAAAATAAAATATAAAAAAAATCAGTGGATGCCGCTTGAATAAAAACTCAGGCGCAATATGGTGGAATAGGTCCCACTAACCGTTCGATTAACTGACCGACTAATTAGATTCAAAATGAATTTAGAGAAGGATTCAAACAGATTCGCACATTCAAAACTGTTCCAGGTTCTCTGTGGGGGTCAGAAGCTCGTTATGGTCACCCTCTGCCCCCCGGCCTCCCCCCGCGCCTCCAACTGTGGCGAGCTTTAAGTGTTTGCTTTCATGGCGGTGGGGGGGGGATTCAAGCCGAGATAACAAATACTGTATCGTCTCTGTTACTGCCAGTGTTGTAAATCCGTTCCACATCAGCCGGCGGAGCGAAATGTGTTAATGTCAATATTTGTTAGTCTGGATGAACTGCTGTGCCAAAAGCGAGGAGACGGATGGAATAAAGAAATGGAGTCAGGAGGAGTCAGGAATGGAAAAGTAAAAAAAAAAATGTGTCAGTAGAACTGTCTCACTGAGTCTGTTCCTAACCACACATTATTTAGAGCTTGTGGTGGAGTTGACAAATAAGGAAATACAGAGAGAAAACACAGTTATTATTTGTGGGAGCAAACTAATCATTTTTTTTGTTTTCTGAAAGTGAAAAAGAAAAACGTGGAAAAAACACAAAGGACAAATGAGCATCTTTCTTTGTGCGGAGTAAAAAATTTTTTTTTAAAAACTCAAGCGAAGAGACTGGAAATCGGAGCCGACAGGAGCCCAGTCTTTGTCTGTGGTAAACGGCCGCGGACAAAGAGGAGGCAACATCCCAGGCACCATTTTGCTCTATCATTGTGGATATTATACCAAACCCATTGTGATCTTTTTTTTTTTTTGATACACAGTAAAAGCCACGCCGGCCGAGAAAAAGTCTATTTTTCTCGTCACTCCGTGACTCGTTTCAAGCTTCCCGACGACACCCGGTTAAATCCAGAGAGTAAGACGCTTTAATTAAGGGTGATTCATGCATCTGAGATCCAGTTCATGGGTTTATGGACATGATATGTTTTTTTTCCACAAATACAAGGTGAGGGAGCTGTGTGCCACTCACAGGTTTGGATTTAGGCTTCTGAATCAAAGCTACACCATGGCCTCCACAAGTGGCCTACTCCGTCATGAATATTTTTACTTCTGGTGTCATTCTGCTGTTACACCGCCATCCACTAGTTGGCGGTGCCGTTTATATGCCTCTGTGTTGTGTTTCTCCGCCGCTGTTTTCCACCATTTTCCCAGCGTAATGGAGCCGATTGTGACGGAGCTGGAGCTGACAGATGTTGTACAGAAGGGTTAGTTTTCCTGAATTTACTGCGACGTTGAAACGCAAAGCAAATGTCGGAGCAGACGTCCGTACGATGGCGGCGAAGAAGGAAGAACCCGATATATGATGCAACCAAGCTGACCAATCATAGCTCTTGTGGTCCGCGTCACTGGGATGCATAGTTACATTAATTGGCAGGTGCACGTCAGGCATATGATAGTGATAGTTAAGGGAGGGACACCGAACTTTTGTCGTCATGGCTACTATTATAAATATGCTATTAAGGTTGTGCAATAGGAAACAAAAACGGTCCCCTGTGGTCAAGTCCAACATTTTGATGACCCTTCAGTCAACCCCGGCCCTCGTCCCTATCTGGCCCCAATACACCATCACCTGACTCCCTCCTTTGTTCCTGTCATAAGCACTACAGCCGCTAGAGGGCGCCTCACAATAAACAAGACTACGGGTCACAATTAGCAGCTTGCACGGACGACCTCAGGATAATTTTTTATATCTATGTCTACATCTCTATAAATCAGATCTTCTTTAATTTTACTTCTACACGTGCGGTTTTGTGTTGAGTTGTACCAACCAGGTAAAATTCCTGAAGCCTTTCCGTTTCTCCAGACCCTCTGGAAGTTTCACCCACGTCCCACCATCGCCTTAACTGGAAACGTCAGCAACAGAAGAATCATGTATTCAGGGCATCATAAATATAGGCACAACCACTGCATTTACATGCATCTGGGTGGCGAGACACATTCGGGACAGACGACTGAAAAAATCAAACAAAAAACCATCGGCTGAAACGCCTCCCACGTCAACACGCTGTTTGGTCTTCAATCTACAGAGGCTCGCACATTTTCCCACGGGTGCTGGCGACCTTTACAGAGCAGGCAGGCTCGGCTGAGTAAAACCGTCTGACTGTCAGTCAGTGATAAACAGCGGTAAATTACCACATATTTAAATGATAATGTCCCGTGTTATTACCGCCGTTGACCCCGGGGCGTATAACTTCGATTTACTGTCGCCGAATCGTGCTTTGTGGGCATAAATTCCTCCACTCAGCTCAGTGAGTGTTGACATCCGGTCTTGGGGATTAGGGAGGGAGCGGCCTGTTACCTTGACGCCAAAGCATCCGATCCGCGCGAACCACCGCTGAGGCCCGGCGTCGGCAGAATCTTCCGGAGTGGAAAGAAGTGCCGGCACCGGGGCTACCGGCTTCAGTCCGGGGGCCCAGCGGTGGGAGTTCTGCTTCCCTTAAAACTGTCAAGGTGCTCGGGGGAAGAGGGAAGAGGGAACTGTGGTGGGAAAGATGTGAGACAAAAAGGAGGGTGGGCATTTCTGACCTGGATGCCAAAACAAACACCTTTTATTTCTCCACCCATAAGAGAAATTGGAAACGTTTTATTTTATATAAAGGTCCTTTTTTAATAGCCAATCACTATGTTGTATAGCTTACTGCGCTTGCTACGTTTGGGAAAACACGCAATTATCTCTGGTCTGTCTCGAAACACTGAATAGTTGAGGTTAAAAAAAAATAAGATTTTGTTACTTTATGACTCTGACCAACATTTTTCTCAACAACATAAGGTGTAACGTGGCCTGTCAAGCTGTCTGATGGTTTTGTGGTTTATGTTTTCATGGACACAATTTAAACGAACAAATCATGGCGCAAATTGGTGACGTACGTGGCACGAATATTCCCATGGGACATTCTCAAATCAGTTTTTATTTATTTTTAGAGGTTGCTTAAAACAGAGGAACAATATTTTTATGTTTCAATCTGCATTTTGAAGGCTATTTTTCTTCGCCTCAGTCTTTTTAAAACTATTGACATTTAATACACTTGAACCGAAAAAGCAAAACAAATATTTTAAGAAAAATAAAAGGCGGCTACATGCATTAATGCATTTGTTGCTGCCTACGGTTAAGGAACATTGTGGACTCTGCAGTTGGACTTTAAACACTGCTATTGTTCTGGGTAATATTTACAAAATGATTAGGTTCAGGATATGCTCTCAGGAAGCTGTGTTTAGTAATATGTTTTTCTCATAAACATATTGCCTCTTCTTTCGCCGAGTAATTACATCTGATACCTTGTTTTATTTTATTTTCCGGCCTTGCGTCATGTTTGCTGAAAACCAAGTAATTATCAGAGATGTCAAGGAATATAATAAAGGGTGGAGAAAAAGATGTATATGCAGCCTTATGTGAAACAGTTAATTCAAACTTTAAATTGGAAAAAAAAAATTGGAATAAAAGTAAATTGGGAAAACAGATGCCTTGTATATACTGCTTGAATTCAGAAATCAGAATAGAAACAGTATGAGAATCTGTAAGATTTAGGGAAAGGATATTTTCAGGAACCCCCGGGATGGAAAAGAGAATTATCACAGATTATTACATTGGCCTGTATAGTATAAGTTACCCAGTGGCACTGGGATAATCCTCCTCAGATTCCGTCTCCAGCATGATCACAAGATTTTTTTCTTTTTTCTACGTTGTTGATGTTGATATTTATACGTAAAATGAACAGCGGTGGGTGTAGGTCCCATGTCACAATTTACCCCTTGGAAAACTAGGAATGATCCACTGTCTGTCAGCTGCAGTTTTACAATTCCTGGTTCTGGATTGTACTGTTCTGTGAGAGTCTTCCAAGGTATTATACAAAAATAAAGTTTTGCAGTTTACACACACGCTCATTTAAAAAAATAAAACCTCATTTTCACTTTTATTGAAATGCAATTTGCATCTCGTTAGATGCGTGATGGAACATCTGGCTCCTCGGCTTCGTGTCCTCGCTGTTTGCGCCGCCTCCACACTGTGATGACAGAGCCGTCTCCGAATGTATCCCCCATTAACATGAACTTTTTTTTTAAAATTTCATAAAATGCTAATCATATTTAGACAAGGTGTAAATTAGGATGAAATTCCTGAATGTCGCATCTAGTCAGACAAGTGTCAAAAGGATGTGTGTGTGTGAGTGTGTGTGTGTGTGTACACACTAAGTCAAGGGAATCAGAGTGTAAAATGTCAGAGAAAACATCTCAACATTCAGCCTCTCTTCATTTACTTATTTAAAAAAAAAAAAAAAAAGAATTCAAAATAGAATTACAGGATCTTCATTAATATAGACTGGAGCTGTTGCAGGCTGTGAATTGTTTGGAAGGATAAAACCAAAAGGGAGACATCTCTTGCCAATTTACTAAAAAATAAATAAATAAATAAATAAAAATACCAGTGTGTTTCAACCGAGAGAGAAAAGATTTAACGACCTGTCTGAATCCATCTGTTATTTCGACTCCTGCTTATTAAAAAAAACCCCCAAAAAATAAAAAACACACTCAATGATAAAAACAAGCTCATCTCCAAAGGATTTGGATTATCCCAACACTACTTTACATGGAAAAACAAGACCTTTTGTTACTGTGTTTTCTGTCGGAGAGTCATAAACAGTCTCCATGGGCCAAAGGAGATGGCACACACACACACCCTCACACACACACACACACATGTACACACACACCTCCCAGATGTGGCCAAGGTGACATCTTAGGCTCTCTGGCAGGTTTCAGGGGAGCTGGGTCCCGTCGGCGTGATGATGTTTGTTTACAGTTCGCCTCCGAGGCTTTGCAGGTCTCTCTCTCCCACACACACACACACACACACACACCTGAATTCCCTTTCTCCGAGGCTCCAGTGTAGATGTGTGGGTCTGTGTGTAAGTACAGCACTGTGGAAAAGCACTCTGACAACCTGTAATATTAGACAGAGGAAACCTGAGGACATTTGAAAAATATATATTCTATTAATTTGAAGTAGTCTGATGCTCATTTCAGTATGTTTGTACTGTATTTGCGGCAAAGAGGAAAGTAGAGGTGACACGGTCACTTTCATGACTGGTGACACCCTGTAACCTTGATCCATGTGGGACTCTGCATCCCCTTAAAAAAACAAAATCAACATTTATTTTTATGACACCATCCTTCCCCTACTTTAACCATTCATTAGTTGCCATTCACTGATATTGTAGCAGGCAGGAGTTTTTTTTAAATGTTAGCAATGGACATAGTATACAATATAAACAGATTTTCTCTGAATGAAATGTGCGAGTTTGCTGATTTGTCTACTAGCGACATTTTTTTGTCTGTTTACTTGAAAAGTAAACAACCAAACTCAGGAGCAAGATAACAACAGACAACCACTTAATTATCAGTGTAAAACCCCTATTACAGTCCTACTGTAAAGTCCCAGCAGTTACCAGTCCCTCGCCGTGTTTGTTTCAGAAGTTCTTCATCCAGATGGAGGGTCTGAGGATGCCGTGCAGGCAAAGCTCAGATGTGTATTCTATTGTGTTTGAATTTAGCTCATTGGCAGAGACCAGGAAACTGCATTGGACATTCATGATTCCATCAATGGGAGCAAACTTCCCCCCAACGCACCACAAAAACCATGACAATTTCCACAGCTGGCATAACATTCCCCCGGGATGTTTTGATTCTGAAACATTTTTGGAGCCCGACAATTACCCATTCTCAGTTCGCCCCATGTTCGACCAGCCTGATCTATTTCAATAATTTTAATAATGATTTCATGGTTTTATTCATCTTTTTTTTATTGTTATTCCTTTTTGATCATAGCCCTGTGTTCGTAGGAGTGTTGATACTCATTATGACAGGAAGTTTCAATATGAATTACTTTTAAAATTAAGAGTCCTGCCTGAGTTCATTCAGCTGAATCCAATTATTAATCAAAATGCATGACAGCATGTGGAATGGGGTAATTATTTTTTATATAGCAGATACGGTTGTTTTCTTTTTTGCTTCTGTGTCTTGTCTACGTGTAGCCACCACAAGTGGCCCAGGTGTAGGAGACGCTCTGCTGTTACACCGCCATCCACTAGTTGGCGGTGGCGTTTACATGCCTCTGTGCTGTGTTTCTCCGCCGCTGTTTTCCACTAGTTTTTTGGTGCAGTGGAGCAGATTGTGACGGAGCTGGAGCTGGTAGATGTTGAACAGTGGTTATAGTTTTCCTGACTTTACTGTGATGCAGGAACAAAAAGCAGACGTCGGAGGAGACGGTCTGTACGACGGCAAAGGAGGAGGGTCCAGAAATGTGACGCCAGCAAGCCGACCTATCACTGCTCTTGCAGTCTGCATCGCAGCAATGCGTAGTTACATGTTTTGGGGAGGTGCACATCAGGCTACGCTTGTCTTTAAGTTTTTATATGTAACATTTTGCTATCGCTACATAGCCAACGTTAGCATTAACAGCTGTTTACTCACAATGTTAATGATAACTCTTATTTGGCTTCTATTTCTATTGGTTCTTTCTTCTACTGAGGTTAGCATGCTATCCAGCTAGCCCCAGCCCAGCCCACTTTTCGACAGCAAGTCAATGTAGCATCTGACTTTTCTGATGTTTTGTCTTATTATTACAATGATGGCTGAGGCCCATGGTAGCTGATCATTATCACCACCACTGCCAACACCACCGAAACAACCGTTCCCGTCAAGAAACCATGTTTGGCAGCACTTTAAAAAAAACGTACACATAGCACCTCTAAGCATATAATAAAAGTTGAAAAATCCGAAAACAAAATTCTGACATGTTTACAACAGCAAGGAAGAAAACAGGAAAGGGAAGAAAATTTTGTCAAAGCCTTCTTCTCACTCTGTGCTGTTGCAGGTACACGTGGCTCATCACTGCGATGTTTGACTGGATGCCGTTTGATCGCTTGGGACAATTTATAAAAAAATTCCCTGTATTAAGGACGATAGGTAGCGCGACAGAGGAAAAGAAGACAGTCAAAATACTCAAGCTACATTTTTTAAGTTGCTTTCTCACCGAGTGCTCTGGCTCATTATCCGTATTTGTCACTCCTTTTGCAGACAAACAAACTCGGGAGCAAGTCTTCCCTCTGTCAGCTGTTTGACACATTCTCCACAAGTGGGAATGGCAGTCTCTTATTGCCATGGTGGCACCGAACCAAGCTACATGTTTCTTTTTTTTTCTTCTGTGTGTGAACAAAAGAGAAGGAGGAAGGAAGCGATGTACACACCATCACCCTCTTATAAAGACACACAAACACACACACAAGCTCACAAAAAAAACAACACACACAGAGACACAGACACGTTTTTAATTGCCTCTAATAGCCAGCATGTACATGCTTCCCTTGTTAGCTCCTGCATGCGCGGTGTGCAGGGAGCTGCTTAATGATCATTACAAACGGAGGAGGAACACTGAGGTGAACAGGGAGCCGAGTAGAGAGACCAGAGATTCGCTCACAATGCATTATGGGAGTGTGCAGTGTGGGTTTGTGTTACTCCGTTTACTTTTAGGGGACGAATTTCAGACCGAAGACCAGTTGATTGGGGGACGGCTTGTCCGACTGGGGACAAAGGTTAGGGTTGGGGTTAGAGTTAGGGTTAGGCTGAGTCTTCAGGAAATGTATGCAAGTCTATGTAATTTCCCCAAAAGGTAAACACACCAGCGTGTATATATGTGCATATATTAAGAATGACTGACGTTACACTGAATGTCTCATTAGCCTTTCAACATCCTAATGCCTTCATGAGCCCACTAATGATGTGCAACTGTGCAACACTTTGTCTGTTTTGAATAATCTTTTTTGAGTAAACATGGGAAGATATTGACATATAAAGATTTACCTCAATGGGAGCTTCGCACGCAACCATGCACCACCCAGAATGCAATTTCCCATCTGTGGCTCACAAGGCTGTGCTGCTTCTGAAAAAATATGGAATAAAGAAAAGAAAAAGAGCCAATGTTTATTTATGGCCAATTTGTGCCTGTGTGCCGAACCTACGCCATACCGTCGCCGTAGCCGTGTAGTCTACGCCTGTACCTGACGTGCACCTCCCAAAAATGTAACTTCATGTCGTGGTCAGGCAGACCACAAGAACCGTGATTGGTCAGCACGGGGGCATCGTATTTCTGGCTTCTTCGCCGCCATCGTACAGGCCGTGTCTCCTCTTTCATTTCTGTGTCACAGTAATTTCAGGAAAACTAGCTTCCATTTGACATCTGTCAGCTCTGACTCAGTTAAGATCCGCTCGGTTACAGTCGCTGTTGTCACAAAGCGACTATGCATGGATATGTCCTCATCCAGTTTACCTGTTTTGCGGGGGGGCTGTTAATTAACAACAGAGAAAATGCATGAGTCATGTTGCTTGAAATTACAAAAAGCAAAGCTTTAAAAGCTTTTCCCTTGGTTAACTGTCGGGTTCATACACGGAACAAATAGGGGGCAGTATATTATCAGGAAGTTGGTTTGTCCAACCCATAATAAATTCACCCTGCCACCATGTGCATACATACTTTTCCCTAGTTCTACTCCTATAGAGAAGAGATGTACAGATCCTGACTCCCAGTGTGACCAGTGTTCCTCAGCCTGTTAGCAACCGTCCTACAGCTGCCACACAAGCAGTTACTCATGAGCTGACCGACAGGGTAGTTGTTAACTCATCCTGGGCAATTATACTGTTAGGTGCCTTCAGGGGGACGCTTCGCCACCTGTTTCCAGTGAAAACACGATGGTGACCCTGTAGTAACCGTGGATGAGAATAGAAAGAAGGGAGAAAATGGCTTCTCAATTGTCCAGGTCATAGGTAACCGAGGAAAATGAAGTCAATGGTGATTGGAAGTGATTGTAGATCTTCAGGATATCTCACCTTCTTTAGTTCTGACTGATTTGTGGCAAAACCCAGGTATTTGGGCGTTGGTGGGGTCGTTATCAAGGCTAGTCAGTAATTAAACAACCAAGACTCAGCAATTAACCTACACTTAGAGGATAAGGGAAACTCTTTCAATGACCATAATACACTTATTTTAGACAGGTAGGGCGGGTAGTTGGAACGAGGAGTGAAGGAGGCGATCAAACTGGATAAACCATCCCTCACTAGAGGAGGAGGAGGTCTACGACACCACCTAGCCCCCCACCTATAACGCTGCCCTCTCACTGCTTCCCAGGAGATTAAACAAACATTCACACTTGGCCTCAGGCGACTTTAACAACCCTTAATGACCGTTTTAACGACCCAGGAGAACTAACTAACCAGGTGGTGTAAATGCCCTTGTTGACGACCCCACCAAGGTTTAAACGCCTTAGTTTTGCTCGGACTAAATGGCTACCGTTCTTATTTACACTTCTGTGTGAGTCACCCCTGGTTGAGCATTTTCAGCTTTCCACTGTTGCCAAGATGCGGGAGATTAATTTACTGCTATTTGAGTTTTTCTGAATTACACTACAATTAAAATCAAAGGACTTGCAGGAAAGTCATCCTTTACGTATCCAGTGTTGGCCAATACAGAATGAATATCATACTAATGACCTAAATTATACATATTAATTGTATCATATTGTTCTCTCTACATAAAGGTTAAACTGCTCTCTTAGCCATTATGTGATGACACTAGGGCTGCATCATATTACTTTCAAAAAAAAAAATACTCAGCGCCATTGTTGCCGTGTGAAAGACAGAATGAGATCATGGGATGGTGTATAAATAGCATGCCATTTTCCGGGACGTTTCCTGTGTCTTGTCGATGCCTCGTGAGCTTTTCATGTGTCGTTTAATGCTGTTGCGGTCGGGGTTGGGCTTTGGGGTCAGTCAGGAGAGGCGTGAGGTGTGTGTGTATGTCTTTGGTGAAACCAGACGGTAAAATGTGCGAGAGCAGCTGCCTCGGAGGGCCCATTGTGTATAATGTTCTCCGGTGACAAGGTCGGTGGTATCATTCGTATTTCAAGATGGTACAAAAACGGACGGCTCACTCAGAATTTCTTTTTCATTCCTTTATTTACCCATCGATGCCGATCGTCCTGGTCCGGATCCAGAGCAGGATGAGCAGATTAACACGAGTCTGCATAAGACTTTTTTCAGCTCTGTTTTTCACTCATTTGTCTCACAGATATACTTCTTGTATTGTGGTTGAACGCATGCAGTGTCGACACTGACTGAAGACCCGGGTTAATGCTGCTGCTGCTTCCTCCACATTGGGTTTTCCAACCCAACCGCCCGCCCACATTTCCCCCAGCAACTACCTTTTGAGAACTTTAAGAACTCCGAAGCCGAAAAGTGAACGGCGGCTTAGCACCAAGATCCCCCCGAGTCGTGACATGCACAAGTTTGTGATTTATGTGGAGTGAGGAAGAACGCCTTCATCTCCTGCTTTTTATTTGCAGTCACATTCTTCCGGTGACTCACCCGAAAAAAAAATTCATGACCGAAGTGAGGGGTGGAACAGAATCCGTCACATCTCCTGTGATCAAAGTCATGCAGGGTTTTAGATTCTAGAAATGACCATAGTGTCAGTGTCTCACGGGTATAAAAAACAACACAAAAGACAACATTTTAACGCAGCGT
Organism: Istiophorus platypterus; assembly: GCA_016859345.1. Taxonomy (NCBI): domain Eukaryota; kingdom Metazoa; phylum Chordata; class Actinopteri; order Istiophoriformes; family Istiophoridae; genus Istiophorus; species Istiophorus platypterus. The sequence continues at coordinate 2,701,223 of CM029124.1, forward strand.
TAGATGAATTTGCAGTGGGTGTTCCCCGTAGTGCAAGTGACTTCAGTCGGCGATAAAGGTGATTATTCTTTATATATATATTCTCCAGAGGTTTTCCCATTTCACAAAAACATTCTGCTCATGTAGTGACAGAGATCATCCTTCACTGTCACTAAATAACTCAAAATTAAAACTAGAATGTAAATTGGCTGATCTTCTAAACCTATATACACAGCTTGACGTTCCTTTGCACTTATCTAACGCATTCTGGAATAGGATCTAGGCCCCAGCTCCAGCTCGGTGAACCCGGCTCAATCGCGGCGTCCGGGGGGGGGTCCATCTCGTCGAGGGGGCTCGGGTGGGTGATGGGGCTCAGAGCGCTGCGTGAGGAACAGGACAGCAGATTACATCACACCAGAGGAGAAGGCACAGGCGTTTCTTAAGCTAGTAAAGTAATGAGGTTTAGTTTTTATACATAATTAAATACATTTGTTGGGTCAAATCAGATAAAAGCATTTTACAAAAACATTTGGAAAACCTGTGGACACAGCTGCACAATACACACAATTGCCGCTTAATGAGTTTTGTTCATGTAAACTTGTTCTTGCAAACTTTTCATGTTTGTTTTATGTCATCCTTTTTTCTGCATATATTGTACCATTTAATTAGTGGAAGTGGGCATGAAGAGTTTAAAAGGTCCAGCGGAAAGCTCTTAGATTCTCGCACATGTTACATCAAGACAACCCCCATTGTATCATTAAGGGTAAAACCGGAGCAGAAACCTTAGAGGGGTCAAACAAAAAAAAGCTTACAACCCAAGTTATGAGTCTTTAAAAGCTGATATTTTTAGCAGCTTCTGTGTGGATGTCTAACTCACATAATCCTAAAGATCACAAGAGTCTCCCCGACTGCATCAGTAATGAAAATTAAAGCGCCAATCTCAAGTAATTAATTTTTATGGCTTCCCCCAAAAATGATAGATGCACAAGTTCGGCTGTGTTAGGTATATTTAGGGAGAGAGAGTCTAAGAGCTATAAGACATCAAACTGTTTTTCTTTTTAGATTAGCCCCCACAACTCCTCTGTGCCAGAGTGATGTATCACGGGCGCTTTAAGCGCTTGGAAAAGAAAGAATATAATCCATTATCATGACCAGTGGCATCTCATTATCAGATGCTCAGCGCCTTGGATGTAGCATAACGCTAACACCTTCAGCTATTACTCAGCTCCAACTCCACCCCCCCCCTTCCTCCCGCCGGGGGCCGACCCCGACGCTGAATCTATTCCCTCCTCCAGGCCGTGAATCACGCCAGTTAATAGCATGTGCCGGACGGCGTCACATTGATGTCGGCGAACAGCTTTAAATAAGAGAACAAAAACAGGTTTATTGTTTTCTCTAAATGGCCGCTGCTCTCTCTCTGTCTCTCTCTATCACGCCGAGCCAGTCGACCGCGTGACCACGTGTCGATTCGACGGTCGTCTCCGGCGGCAGATGGCGGCTCGAGGAAAACGTGCTCCTGGAAAAAATGCTCGAATCTCTCTCAGCCAGTGCTCATGTGCCGCCCTGGGAGCCCCATAAACACTGCAAAATCTGGAAGAGGCTCACGCTAGTAGGGTGGCACAAGGGGATTGTGTGTGTGTGTGTGTGCGTGTGCGTGTGTGTTTCTTGCGTGTGCACGTGAACCTCTACAACGGCGCTCTCTTTGGTGCGGGTGCCCGAAAGGTCTGAAGAGGATAGATGGAACCAATTACTGGTACTCCACTGCTTGCCGCGGCCCTCGCTGTGACCATGTGGCGCCATGACAACGGCTATGCGCTGACACTTCACACTTCCACAGATCCGGAAATAGCTCGCCGAAAAACCCATCTTACCGCGAGGATCATCTTCATCCGCCGGCTCAAAGGGGCGCTTGCAGCTATCCTCAGCTGGGAAATTAATTGAAAAGTCATGTTCTTGTTCTATATTTATAGAGGAATAGTTTCATCATGATACTTTTTATTGAATTTATTATATTTTCTTTTGTGTGCATGTGCCAACTGTGCATGCACACTGTTGCACAACCTTTCTTGTTGCTGTCCCCTTATTTTCTTATTTTTTTCTTATCATTTCAACTTTTGGTCAACCTTGTCTAAATTTTAACTATTGCCTCATTTAAGCTCTCTGAACACGTAGTAGGGAGAATGCCGGTGGGTCTTTCATTCAGCTATGCTGCCATTGAGCGGTGTTCGACGGTCCCATCTCCGACGCCGGGGCCGCCATGGAAACAGGAACAATGGACGCCCCGGTGGAAATCAGGAGGAGGGTGATGCACGGAGGGCGTAGGGGAGGGAATGAAGCAACGGGGGAAGAGGGCTTGGTCCAGACAGCCGAGGCTGATGGGGAGGATGAATTACGAGCCGGATCTCCCCTCTATCATCCGCTGTTAGCCGCAGGGCTACGACAGCGCTGCATATCCAGGGAGTTGTCACACACCGTCTTAGATGTTGTTAACACCTCCCTTTTCAACCCGGGAACAGAATGTGATGTTATCCGTTCTGTTACCAGGAGACTCCAGACTATTTGCTCAAGTTCTTTTTTTTTCTCATTCTCTGGGGACATCAGCCGTCCCTCGAGACTGGACCCTGGACTTCATGCCAGTGTTTAGAGGCCTGGTGATGCTACCTCACGTGTTATATCACCTTGCCGCTCTTTGTGGTAATTTTGTGTCAAAAAATGGGGGGGGGGGCATTTCCTGTCCCATCGACAATATTTCAAATAATCCATGCACAGAATGCTAAAATACGGGTTTTTGTTGTGTAAGGTCTTGAGACAAAATGTAATGTCAATGTGGGAAATTTAAATTTAAAAAATATAGGAGAATAGATGTAGCACCGCCCCAAAAATGGCATCTCTCTCTTGTCCCACCTTCTCGAAGACTTAGTTTCTCATTAAATACGGTGGCGTGAAAAGGTTAAGGCCCCCTTAGTCAAATAAACTGTCACCGTGAAAAGTCAAGTGAGTAAAAGAGGAACTCATTTCCAAAAGGCATGAACATTATAAGTAAGATTAGGGTTTCATTTTTGTTTTTAAACAAGTTTACAGTGAAAAAAAACCCATAAAGGAGTAACCTACAGAAGTTTGAGATCTCAGATAGAGTTTACCAGGGTCTCTGACCTTGATTAGCTTGCTATGGTTGTGTATTGTTCACAGTTACTGTTAGGAAAGGCCAAGTGATGCAAAATTTCAAAGCTTTATAGACTCTTCAAAACTTGTCCCAACGATCAGCAGCCATGGGCTCCTCTAAGCAGCTGCCTAGCTCTCAATAGAATTAAAATAATTGATGCCCCCAAAGCAAGTGGAAGGCTATAAGAAGATAGCAAAGTGTTTTCAGGTAGCTGTTTCCCCAGTTCATAGAGTAATTGAGAAACGCCAATTAACAGGAACGGTGGAGGTCAAGTTGAGGTCTGGAAGACCAAGAAAACTTTCAGAGAGAAGTGTAGGATCGTTAGAAAGCAAATCAAAACTCCCATTTGACTGCAAAAGGCCTTCAGGAAGATTCATCAGACTCTGGAGTGGTGGCACACTATTGCATGTAATAACCCCTGCACACATATGAACTTCATGGGAGAGAAATCAGAAGAAAAACCCTTCCTGCGTCTTCATTTGCAAAGGATCATCTAAACAACCCTGATGCATTCTGGAAACAAGTCTGGTGGATGGATGAAATTAAAGTAGAACTTTTTGGCCACAATGAGCAAAGCTATGCTTGGAGGAAAAAAGGTTCTACAATTTGTTTAGCTTGATGTTGGATCGATGAGGCTCCGGGCTCATGTTGGAGCGGGTTACAGAGGGAACATTCACTGGCAGAGGCAAGAATGGATTCAAAGAAAATACCAGCAGATTCTGGGAGCAAATATTACACCATCTGTAAAAAGAGCCGAGTATGAAAAGAGGCTGGCTTTGACAACAGGACAACGATACTAAACGCACCTCAAAATTCACAATGCACCACCCCAGGAGGGGATAGCTGAAGGTGTCTCCATGGCCCCCTCATGGTTCCCCGGCCTAAACATCAACTAAAACCTGTGGATAGACGTAAAAGAGCAGTGCGAGAAAGATGGCCCAAGAATCTCACAGAATTCAAAGCCTTTTACAAGAAGGGGACAGATGAAAATCCCCACAAAAGAACTGAAAGAACCTTAGCTGCTACAAAAACAAATATACAAGCTGCTTGCCAAAGGGGCTGTTAATAATTACTAACTAAGTAAAAGAAATTTAAAATGTGAAGAGAAGCTCATAAGTGGAGTAATGCTTGGAAAAAAGGTACTTGAAGGATTAAACAGTCCCTCCAGTCAGGCCCCCAATCCTCTAGTCAAACCGTAATTTCCACTCAGCTCCCATCGGGGGACATCAAGGTCAGAACAGCCTGTTTGCGTCCCTGAGGGAAAAATCAAGTTGGTGCAAGCACAGATCATGAGGGTACACTCAAGTAAAGTAAGGTAAAGGACCTGCATCTTTGCAAGGAACAGTAAAATAGGCATCGCTGATAAATATAATAATTATAAGGATAATACTTTATAATAACCATCATTAGTGCGTCCGTTATATCTTTTAATTACTGGGTAAATACCCTCAAATAAGCTGCTAATGAAGCTATTAATTTGGTTACAGTTAATAGCTGGCGACGTCTATTTTTCTGCAGGTGAAATGGTTAATTGTCGATATATTTATGTTTACATGTTTCTTTCAACGTGAGCTTGGGGGAAATAAAGAGGAGGCCTAGCGAAGTAAAAACAACAACTTAAACTTCCCGAGCAGTTGTAACAGGTTTGTGCCGATCACAGCACACAGCAAAAACTACAACGTCTCATAAAATACCTTTGATGCTTGAACGTGTTTGACAGGGTTTTTGTTTTTTGAGTTATTTTGCCTTTTGTTCTCAATGAGCGAAATGAGCAAATAAAAGGTCAAGATGTCAAAAGCGCTGACGCTGAATGTTTCTCTGATCCTGGATCGACCGATTTTGTCTAACCCTTGGTTTTATTTTAACATTTCTCCGTTGCTGTCTTGTATCTGTTTGCAGCTGTTTGTGTCTCTGTGGTCATTTTGCATCTAATAACCATCATCTTCTGTGTCTGTAGTCGTGTTTTCCTCATCATTAGGATTTTTCTTTTGGGGGCCGTTCAGTGCCTCTTCGTGGTTGTTTTTTTTTAATCTTTCAGCCACATTCTGCAGGCAAATGCAGAGCCGCAGCTGAACTTCAGTATTTAGTTCGAACTGGTGATGAAGGGCTGCTGTCTGAGAACTAAGCCTCCTGTCAAAGCCCCCGTCTCTCTCTCTCCTCCCACGTTTCCTCCTACGTCTCCCCTCAGTGTAAAAATGAAGCTCGCCTCCAAATAATCTTACAAAATAAAAGTCGGACCAGAATAAAAAACAGAATAGAATTAAACAAGGACAAGTAATAAAGAGTAGGTATAAAAATGTGAAAGCTCTACCATAAGAGCCAAATGTATCAAAGTGGGGCAAATATTTCAGCCAAGTTATCGCGTCAGACATATTTGTGTTGCGACGAGTTGTGTCACGATCGGTTGCGATCAGTTGTGGATCAATCAGAACATAAGCAGCAGTACGAGAGATTTGTTCGGGTCATAAAATGATCAACATGGAATCTCATGTTTGTGGACGGCTTTTTTCTTTTGACTAAGTGTGAGTGAGTGCTGAAGAAAAAAATAGTATCTCCTCTGAATCAGGGGAGAGAAAGGAGTGAGGGAGGGAGATGGAAGGAATAAAAAGAGATAGAGAGAGAGGGCGAGAGAGAGATCGCCACAGTCACTTACAACCCTGCCCTGCAGCCCGGCCCGATTATCAGCTGCCCATCTCAGCTCCATCCAATTGATTCCGCAAGCTGAGTAAATAAGGAAGCCTCTCAACGGGAGGAGAGTCCCTACTGCGCAGCACCCGCCGTGGCCACCGGGGGCCGCTGTCCCAGTGAGGGATAAAACGGCCTCAGACAGTGTATCTACATTTCCCTACATACTGGCATATCTCCGTGCCCCCTGCCCCCCCAGGGGTGTTGCATGTGTGGCAATTCTCAGCTGTTATGATAACATTAACAAAAAAATACGGGACCACTTCTGCACGATATAAATCTCAGTCACATCACTGGTGCATTTTGTTTTATTCCATATTTAAAATCTCAGTTTATCTGCCACTGAGGGTTTCATTAGCTTCAAAATCTAGATGTATTGCTCCTTTTAGCTCTAAGGAATGCCAGGGCTATTTAAAGATGAAGAAACAAACAGAAGCAACATTGCCTTTTTATCGGCTTGTTTACATTTGCTTTGCAAAATGCATTTATTTGAATTATAGAAATATGACAGCTCATTATAAAGCAGTAATACAACTAGACAGAGATCTGAGGGGCGATAGCTACAGCAACTATGATCTCAGAGCAGCATCATGTCACGGTTCTGAACACAAAGGTACAGACTCGAATGCAGCGCAACGGAAAGTTAATGGCGGTTTACTCGGTCAGAGTTCAAGGCAACGTTTGGCTGCAGCAAACATTATGACCATGACGAACTTTAATGATATAATTTGATCATTCTGATCTTTTACATCTTTGTGGTCTGCTGTTGTTTGTGCATGAGCCATGCCAGCTTCAGGTTATGTTTACAGCCCTACAGAGTGACCCCCCCCCTCAGTAGTAGCACTGATGGGAGAAAGGCCGGTAAGGCGATGGGGAACGGTGGGAATGCGCTGAGCTGGTGGGATCCGAAATGACAGGACATGCTAATGACTGAGTGCAAAGGAAAAACAGCAGCACCAACGAAACTGGCTGATCAGAGGTAGTTGTCGTGATACACAACCGAAAATTATTGCAGACGAAATGAATGACAAACCCTCACTCAAAAGGAAACTCGTCTCGACCTCTGCTCAAGTCGAACCACGTAAATGGTTTTGTAGGGCTCAAAAGTCAAACCTCTGAATTTCACTACTCACTTCAGGCGAGTGGGCGACAACTGAATTTGTGCTCTAGTACTTGGATGTTTGAGTGTTTATTTCCCCAGGCATGTACCAAGTGCGGACCTTTATATGTGTCAAGTATTTAGAGTGTTTTGAGTTTTTCGAGCATTGAGTGTTGCCAGAAGAATGTAGGGCGCACACAACATGCTAACATGATAAGCAGACATCCAGTTGAAATTAAAGAATAAGCTTCATTGTCCTCCCAAAATATTAAGCCGCAGGTTAAAGGTTATAAATTATCAAATTGAGAAGGGATTTTACTCCACTTTCTGTGATTGCACCGTGCTGATGCTGCCTGTGTGCTGTTACAGCAAATAGAAAAAACTCTTATGTTATATCATGACAGTAGCTGAAAAAGAGAAATGACCTGGAAATGGTAAAAGTATTTAAAAAAAAATGGCAGAACAATTGTTAACACTTAGAGACACAAGAAATTGTGTAACTTCACCAAACTGCGGCAGCGAGTCTCTCTGGAGCCTAACGGAAGCGGGGATCAGGGTTAGTATCCACAGGGTACCAGGCTAACAGGCTAACAAGCACCGCCCGCCCGTCTGCCTCAGAATCCCTCTATGTGGAGCAGAGGGTGCCTGCACGACATCTGGTATCAATAAGTAAATGGGTCTGGATCACCGAACAGTCTCGGCGGCGAGCACGTACGGCGGCGGGAAGCCTAATGTCGAAAACATGTCAGTCAGCCGCTACCTGTGCTGCCCGAGCAAGCTAAACTTTGCCACACAATGCTCGTGTGAGTTTGTAAAACAGTGTCTTCACTGATATGGCTGGCGGTTGTTTCCGTGACGTATAGAAAGCAGAATAGGCTGTCGGGGGTTCAGGCTTTCGCCTGTGTAGGAGTTTAGAGGGCGAGGATAGGGCTGCGTCCCGGAGGCAGTGTCTGCCAATGTGAGCTTGGTTTGTATTGAACAAAAAATAACAGCAGAAAAAAGCAATTTGTTCATTTTGATGTGGCGCTGGTGTTTCTTGAATTGCCATAGAAACGCCCAATGTGGTGTTACAGTCTCCGGTGGTATCATTAGAGCTAACACACGCCAAAAGTTTTGAGCATTTCACAAAAACAAAAACAAAAAGACTCACTTATGTTCATGCGGTTCTCTAGTTCTTCTCATGTTATTTGACAGTGCTTTCAAATACGTTTCATTTCAAACATCCTATAATATACAGTTAATTCATAAAAAACATCCCACAATTGTGTTATGACCTAAATGTCTCGTACTGACTGACCGACCATCGCTAAACATGGACAATTCCAAGGTTATGTCAACATTACGCCATGGATGAAAAAAACATAATAAAATTGGAAATTTTAATAATTTGTAAAAATTCATAGGTGACAAAAACCTTAACCATAGGAATGGTGACTTCTGTCCATCTAGAGCAAAGTCGGAAGAAGCGTGACGTTATGATAAAGCCAGAGAGTAAAGATAAATAATTCTCTGGGAACAAGCTTGTAGACCTCAATCATGTCACCTCTTAGTCTCCTGTACAGTAAATTAGTTAATTGTAATTTTCTTAACCTCTGCTAATGGCATTGTTTTAAGACCTGGAATTAATTTACTAGCTCTTTTCTGGAACTTCTCCATATTTCTATATATCTGAAGTTGTATGGACACCAGACCAAACTTTCAGATTCAAGATAAGATCTCACCGAAGATTCAACCACGAAACTTATATCCTTCCTTCCTCTTCCACTTGCCCAACCACCAATTTCTCAACTGAATTATTAACTATGTTACCATTTGATTGCCCATTTTGTAAATTTTTACAATTTTTTTAATTCAATTTCAGTAACAACCAATAACACAATAACAAAATCACTCTTGCCACAGAGATCTTCTTGAAGATGGGCTGAGTCAGTGTCCTCAGTTAATATTCTAAATATTCTTGTGCCCTCTGCAAAAAGATACAGATCAGATCGTACAACAATCATTTATATAGCAAACAAATGCACAGGGCCTGACAGTTATCCCTGGGGGACTCCAGGGGTCATCGATTTCCAGCGTGAAGTGGCACCATTTGCCACCAGCTGCTGTTTCTTGTTATTCAAAAAGTCATGTATCAGGTCTGTGACTCTGTCTATGACATAAGATTTTGATATAGACAGTAGTTATTGAAGCTTTTTGGAAATCCATATAAATGCAGTTGTCCTATTGTTCTCTGTCAAGACTACGTATCAAGACGCTGAAGCGTAGTCGATCTTCCTTCTATAAATCCATACTGTCTATTCCTAAAAAGTTGGTTTGACTTGTTTGACTTGATGTATGTCCAACAACAAAGCCATAATGGTGTCCAATCAGAAAACAATGGTTGTTCTGGGGGGCATCATTTCAGGGTAATTAAATATCATTTTTATTTTGTTTAATTTGCAGGAACTGTCGATTAAATGGGGTGTAAATGAACGATTACTTGGGCTCATCTGACAGAGCTGTGGGGGTAGATCACACCAAGAAGGCTGAACAACTGGTCCATGGGAAGCAATTCTGCAATACTTGCTGACAAACCCGTTTTACTTGTACAACACTGAGAACACAGAACACCTAAAATAATGCAGTTTTACATTGCTGTATTGCTACTTTCACCTAAGTAGAGAAATTTCTATTTCCCATCTACGCCCATGTGACTGCATACGAGTTCGAATGAATATGATGGCGTTAAGATTCCTCCCTTTTGTCTCGGCTCCGTCTTAAGAGCTGCGCTGTCCCCCCAAAAAACAAAACAAATTGTTACGGAATGAAGAATGAATTACAGTAATGAAGAGTGGCGAGGAGGAGTGGGACGAGAGGAGAGGGGGAAATGGGGATGCTAAGAAAAAAAAAAACAGTAATGGAACAGAGAGGGTCTGACAACGGAGCCGAGGTGAGCCGGAGGAAATTGAAATGCAGATGGCTAGGTGTTGTGTTAAGCTCCCATACCTCTCCCCGTGTACTCAAAGCCCAGTCTCTAATTTCACTCTCTTCACACTTCTCTCTAACGCCCCCCCCCCATTCCCTTTCCTCTCTTTTATCTTTCCCCTTTTTATCTTATGCTCCATTCTGTTCCAACCCATCTTTATCGGCTCCACTCATTCCTCCCCGTTCTTGTCTAGCTCTCCGATCCAAACTGCATGTGGCAATGAAATTCCCTCCCTGGCAATGAGCTGCCTACCTCCAGGAGCAGCGGCGATCGCCGGCCAGAGAGAGGCACATCTCTTTTGTTAGATCTCATTACACTTCCTGCCTCTGGTAATGACAATTTTGAGCACGCTTCCTTCCTACAATACACTTGGAAAAAAAATTACCATGTAAAATATTACTTTTCATATAGATTAAAAAAACAAGAATGTAAATATGAAATAAATATTAAATTAATCAATAATTACGTTCCTTGCTCCTTAATTAGGAACTAAGAACGTAGTGAGAACTTGAGCAACACATGCTGCGGCTTTAAAGTGACATAATAGCTCTGTGTGAAGTGTTGATGGCTTATAGCATGAGCCTGCACACGTGGCGCCCGTTGTTACCCCCTTAAAGGTGTAATGGAGGCCATGGCTCCCTGTTATCGGCCAGACGAAGCCAACCTCCCCCTCTGCTCGGTCTTAATCGTAGTTAGGGGCGAACCGAATGGGTGATGTCTGATATCTGAACTACGAATGAATTTCCAAGGCCGGGGGCATACGCGGCGCGGCCTTGTTATACCTCGGCGTAGGAACATAAATCCAGCTTAAGTCAGGCCATCAAATCAAAACAAACAACTGACCCGACCGCTGCCTCATTGTAATACAGCCCCAGTGTACTTCACGGTACACAGGCATTTTGTACATAAATTTGCACTCTTGATGTGCGCCTCTTCCCAAGCCTCTCTCCTTGAAATTTGGTTTAAATACTGCTAATTTGCAGTAGCGCATGTGCTCTGAGGGGAACATGATAACAAGCACATCAGGAAGGTTTGTTTTCTGCCAAAATAATTGATCTTATAGGAAAAATACCCTTTTGTGGTGACTACAGAACTATTACACTTTTCTAATGGTTCTGTTTAGGCTCTCTCAGAACTTGGTTAATGTTTTGGGAAAGATTGTGGTCTGGTTAAATACAGAGGAAGTTCACAGTGACTTCAGACGCAGGGGGGGATTTTTTTGCATTTAACCAAAAACCTCCATCTTTCCTGATCCATAACCAAAGTGCTTTTGTTGGCCAAACCTGCAGGTTTAAAGTCCCACGGGTGGGACTGTGGATGGGAGCCCTAGTATCTGGTGTTATGGATGTGCTTTGTGCACCCACCACCCACCCAAACCGTCTTTTGGTCAATCTGCTACTTTTGACAAACGTTTCGCTTGATTGATTGATTGATTAATTCATTCATTCATTCAGAAAAAGCCAGCAATTATGATACCGCCAAAATGTATCCGGGTGTCAGGGACCAAGCAGTCAGGCGATGAGGCCGCTCCAGGGAGTAAAAGTCCTCAGCTTTCAGGTTCACCTCATGCTCAACCAGGAAGTGACCTCCCCCAACGACCAAGGTAATTCCAAGACAAAGAAATGATTAATGTACTAGGGATTTATCAGCCATAACATTACATCGCAGTGTGTGGCTGTGGCCATCACACTGGAAAAGTGGTTAGTATGTGAACGTACTTCCTGGGAGACAGGTTTACTCGGCCACGTAATCGACAGCGAGAGCTATCGTTTTGATTTTTAGAGATGCAAGACTCCTGTAATCCCGAGGTCAATCAGTCAGAACTCCAGAAGGCCCGTTAGGAGACCTGGACCTGGAGCCTGGACCAGAGTGCAGACTTAAAACAGAGGAGGGAGTGTGCATCAGCGATGGTCTTAGGGTTCGTGGTTGCATAGACATTTTAGATAGTTGCTGCATTATGATAAGTGACTCATCACTTAGACAGACTTCAGACGTCAGCACCACCATTTTCCCTCATTTAGAAATGATTGCAGTTGTGCATTATCCCCAATTTGCACCGCAAATTAAGACAGAAAAAAATCTACAATAAACTTATTCATTCTGTCTTTGTTCATTCGTTTGCTGCGACTGTCTCAGCAACATTAAACATGAATAAAGACATTTAGATTATAATGTGAAATGATAATAATAAAAAGATTCTTTGTTGATTAAATGTGCTTACAGTAATATCAAAAACAATGCGGAAGTGATTGTGTTGACACAACTCTCACTGTGGTCCTACAGTGAAAAACAGAAGAGCTATTCAACAAAAGACATGCAAAGATGACTGATTGGATCAAATATAGTTTCTCTCAGCTTTCTTCTTCGTCACAGTTGAATTGATCAGCACCGTCTGACACTGTCAGTAGAACTTTGAAAGCTCTGACTGAGCCTGAACTTGTGTCTAAATGTGCAGGAATTGCAATCACAGGCCCCTTAGACATGAACCCAGCTGCCGTGTGGTCACAGTGACCCGTTGCCCTGAAACCTCAATGGAAACACAAACCGAGCCGCTGCCCCCCGTTAATGTAAGCAGCCGCTGTTCTGCAGATGCGCCGATAATTCTGTGTGAAAGGCTGTTCGCTCTCTACCGGAAAAAGGTCCAGGAGTTAGAATATAACATAACGTATTCCTCCGATTCCTTTTAAAACAGGATTAATGGTGATTTTCTTTATCTTTAATTTTCGGGTGGAAGGACAACTACTTTGATTCATGTCACCCATTTACGGATGTTACCTGAGTCCACCTGACTCAGGTAAACCCAGGACACTGAGCTCGAGCCAGAGTTGAATTAGACTTTCAGGCTGCCTGCAGGTCACACTCGATTATTTCTGGGCGGCCTGCTCCATGTTAGCTTCTTTGCTTTCATGGATTGAGAAAAGAGGGATCCCTTATCCCCTCCTCATGCACGAAGGCCTGATCCTTGATGCCCCCCCCCCCCCCCCCCAAGAGGGACAAAGAGAGGAAAACAGAGGCGAGGACGGAAAGTTTTATAGAGTGTGTAATGGGTAAACGGACTGAAGACAGAAACAAAGTGAAAACACTGTCTGGAAATCTGGAAGCAACATAAACAGAAAAATCAGAGAAGATAAATGAGATGGAACAGATGCCCGGCGGTGTTTGGTTGGGAGCATTTTATCTTTCATCAGGGCTCAAAGCAAAACTTCATGGGGACACCTCAATGTTACGTTGCATTTCAGTTACATTTGGATATATATTTTATATAGAGAGAGAGATAGAAAGAGAGAAATCATCACATTTAAGCCTAACAACAATTTTATTCGTTATCCTGTGAGAACGGGCAACTTGAAAACGAAAAGCTGGCAGGATAAATTCCCCTAAAATCAACCGGGGGGGGGTCCCAAGGTAATACTCCATTCTTGGTAATAAGGCATTCCTACAAATAGGGCTTTAGGGGATTCCTCGGATAAGCAAGCATTTCAATCACGACCGATCAGGAGCAGCCACAAATTGCAGCACTTCAGCTTCTCCAAATTCAAATTCTCTTCAAATTCTCTTTCATCGGCCCCCCCTGCCTGCCTGCCTGCCTTCCTGTCTTCCTGCCTTCCTGCCGCCGGTCGGCATGAATTCATTAATCTCGGTACCGGTGTGAAGTGACGCTGAGGGAGAAGCGACCTGACACCTCCAGGTCACGATTTCGGCTCCGCAGACCGGCCGCTGATCTGCTCTCTGACGGCAGCAGCGTTTTCTTTTTTTCTTTTTTCTTTGCTCTCTGCGACTCGGTCACTGTTCTACGGTTCTCGAATCCTTACTGCTCCCAAATGCTAGAATGGCCTTAAAACAACCCCCCCCCCTCAAAAAAAAAAAACAAAATGAAAACTTGCCCCCTGGGGATGAAAATGTGCTGTAGGAATAAAGCTCGCCTTGTTTTCCGACAAATCCAGGGGCATATCCAGGAATCAAGAAAATGCTGAAGTCATCGGTTCAATTTTCCCTTTGAAGAAACAAATCCCCATGAGATAAACGTGACAAGCCACAAAGTTGGCCTGAAATCAAACTGTGAGATATTAATTAAAAATTAAAAAAAAAAAAAAAAATGCCGGCTATGTGAAAACAAAATTTTGTCTGTAATCGCAGTGTTGACTCCTCGGGTTGTTGAAATCCCCAATATTCTGAAGGACGTGAATTTGGTGTCATTAATGAAAGCTGTGGCCCTGAGCAAGTCTCGCCTCTCTGAATCATAGACTGCATATATATATATATATATATATATATATATATATATATTTAATGTCGTTGCCTATTGGTGTACGGTTGTTAATACACTGTTGAAACCACGGTTATAACTGACCGTGGTTGTCTCCGCCTGGACAACTTTTGACCTCCGAATTGCCAGGACCACACTAACAGGGGCCAAATTTTGGGCCAGATCGCACCAGAGGTTGCAAAGAGGGAGGAAATGTTTGCAGCGATTCACAGATAAGAAGTGATTGTGACGGCCGACCGGCTTGTAGCGGAGCCGGCGCCGGAGGTGGTCAAGACAAAACCTGCACGGGAACAGCAGAATCATTAAAAGGCTCCTCATGTGCTCACAGAAGAATCTTAATCTGGTTATTCTCACAATCAAGTAAGAGCAACAGTTTGGTTATTTTCCTGCACCTTTGTCTTTTGCAGGCTGAGTAATTCGGACTGTTTACTCCGTTATTTTTTCGGTTTGTTATTCGCTTTCAACCGTGGAGCAGTTTGTCCTTCACACGTCTCCCTGTCCTTCGTCTCACCGGAGCGCCTAGTGCTTCCTTAGTTCGGCAGTAGTCAGAACACAGCCCCTCGTCGGCTGGCGCAGTGAGTGCGTGTGGTTTGTTTTTTGCATGCATTGGGAACAGAGGGAAAAATCCGCCGTGGCATGGTGCCTTTCCATCCGTAGAGGCCGGGTCTCTGGGCGGGGGGGCGGGAGAATAAAACCAGAACTTCAAAAGGAGACAGGTTTATGTCCCCTGGATGTTAATCTGATAGCAAAAAGATTATAGGTTTATTGATACACCGTTTGTTACAAGGGAAACTTTTGAAAGAGGAGACGACACATAAATAATGAGCAGTGAACCATACGCTCGCTTAGTTCGGTGCACTCGGGGGGGTTTGGCTGCTCCAGCCCCGGCCGGGCAGGACGGGTAAACTCAGACAGCTGCTGGTGACGCTACATTTGTCCGAGATGCCGTCACGGCCGTCGAGTCCACGCCTCGCCGGGGTGCGGTCCGAGTGCCAGAGTCCCTTAGGCTCCACCCATTTTATCGAGGACGTTTTTGGAGCAAATTCGGGTCACATCGATAATCCCAGCGCTTTGATTCATCCAGGGTCCATGGCCTCGGGATATCAGCCATGCATGAGGCTGTTCAGGTCTTAAATAATGTGACAGCTGCTACCGAGTTACCGAATAAAGGTTTTTTTTTAGGTATTTCTACATGAAAGAAATTGTTTAGATTCAAAACATGAGGTTGTTTCATCAAAACGATGCCTCTTTGAAATTCTGATCCAACCTTCTATGATTCAATGGCTACACTGATTTCTCCATAGCCTTTTAAACATAAAAAGGAAATTTACGGTCTATGGATGAGAGTCTAATATTGGTACGACGAAAGGTCGGATTCCCCAGCTCAACTTTTCAAGCTCGAAACCCCCGAGGACCCCGCTCAGCGTCCATCACTCTCTCGGCCACTTTGACTTTCAAAACGTCCGACACAGGAGCATCTTCAGGAAACTTGACTTAAATCGGACTTAACTTAGGTCGGACAACGAAATACAAGAAAGCGGTTGGTTTCCATGATTCTCCGATTCACGTTATGCACGGTGCAATGAAAAAACAAAAGAAGAATAAAACACATCTTAACAATGATGGAATGTTTGATGAAGGTGCTACTGGTATTGAAGAGCAGAAATCCCTCACGTCTCGGCCGTGTCTCAGCTTCTATGCCCCCCCCAACCCCCCACCCCGCTGTGTGCAGGAAAACAGTTTGCACCTGCACCCTCTGTTTGGCAGATAATTGCCCAGACCTCCGTAGTCTGCTCCCTGATCCTGTCTAAAGAGGACAGAGTCACACACAGTCTCCATCCTCGGCATTAGCGATGTCCTAATGATGGCGGCTCTGCCTGTCGCGTGTGCGTGTGTGTGTGTGTGTGTGTGTGTGTGTGTGTGTGTGTGTGTTTGCCAGTGTCCTCGCGTCTCCTACACTGTGACAGTTATCTGTTGGCCCACCTGCTCCTCTTCATTATCTAAAATGCAGAACTGTGGAGGCGGGACCGAATATCTGGCCGGTTACGCTCCTCTCCAGACTCCCTCCGCCTTTTCTCTTCCCTTATCTCCGCTCCTCCTCTCCTTTTTGTTACATCTCCGTCCACTTCCCCTGCTGACTCCTGCCCCCTCCATTCTGTACCAGCTTCTCATCTCCTTGTCTCCTTCCCTCCTCTCACTTTTCCTTTTTCTCTCCAGCGTCCTCTTTAGTTTTCTCTCCTTCACTGTTTCCTCCTCTCTCCTCATCTCATCTCCTACCCTCTTATTCCCTCTTCTCTTGTTTCCTCATCTCACCCTGTTTCCTCTCCCCTCCTTGTTTCCTCTCCTCTGTCCTTTGCTTCTTTCTCATCTCCTCTCGTCTTCTTCCCCCCTCTATCTTTCTTTCCTCTCATCTCCTTGTTTGCTTTCCTCACCGTTTTCCCCTCCTCTATCCATTCCTTCTTTCTCATTTCCTCTCCTGCCCTCTTTTCCCCTCTTCCCTTGTTTCTCTCTCGTGGCTTCATCCCCTTTCTGCTTTTATCATCCTCCTGTTTCCTCTCCTCTCCTCCTGCCCCCCCACCCCCCAATACCTCGACATGCTTGCCACGTATTCAATTACTCTGGACTTGATTACATTCTTAAAAATGCGACATTGAAGGGCGAACGGGCTACTTACTCTCCAAAGGAAATCTGCTGGCTTCCTGCTTACGATGCTGCGAGGTTTCTCCCGGCTTCGGTTCTGTTTACACGATTTCAGAGCAGGGCGTCCTACTTTGGTGTTTTGTGGGTGTGTGTGTTGTGTTGCGTGGAGCGGGAGGCGAAGGAGGTGGGTGTTCCTGATGCGGTGGTGTCCGTGGATCAAAGGTCTTTTAAAACCTGTTCATTACAGATAACACCTTGATCCTCACTTGATTACGTTGTGCGTTTTAAGCAGGATTACACAAATCACTGAACATGTTGATGCCAACACTCCCGGATGACCTCTCCTGAATTTGTTCCCCCCCCCCCCCCACACACACACACACACACACACGTGCACGCACGGTGTCACACAATGTGCCTTCACACACGTGAACAAAATCAGCGGTTTCCATAGCATGTACGCTACCTTCTAGTTGGCGGTGCCACAAAGCATTTCATCACATTATATGGATGTAAATTTTCCATCTAGACTTGTCAGTCATGATGCAAAATTTTTACAATTCCCAAGGGTCTGAAATCTCAATTTAATGTAATCTACTGATAGTCTATTATGACTTCAGACACAGACTATCTGCAGGGCAAGACACTGCTTGAATGACAAAATATGAACTAAGTAATTTGTGTGAACTAACCCTTTCATGGACTTGGAATGGAAAATGACCTCCCAAGTATGGAAATAAAGTATAAAAAAATACAAAAATAACATCAAACATGATCCCAGACTCCGGAGGATCAACGCGGGGGGGGGTGTTTATATGGCTGGGTTTTAAGAAATCTCTCAGCTTGGGGGTAGAAGCTGTTGCAGAGCCCCGTTGTGCCGGTTCTGATGCCGCGAGGCCTCCCGCCCGACGGCAGTGGGCCGAGCCGGCTTTGGGGGGGGGGGGTTGTAGAATCCTCACGCCGTCTTCCGTTCCGATGATTCGCAGGCTCCTGAACCACGCGGTGATGCAGTCAGCCAGGAACCTCCCCGCAGGGTCTCCGTAGAACGTGGCGGGGATGGGCAGCGGTGGCGGGTAGAAGCGGAGACATTGTTTCGCCTCCTCGACTGCTAAATGGGTGTCAAGAGACCGTATGCGGTCGTCGGGGCGATGGGCGCCAGGAAGCCTGGCTCCAGACCCCCCCTCGACCGTGGAGGTGCCGATTAGCGTTACGTTACGAGACAGGTCGTCGTCCTTGACCCATCTCGCCAGTTGCTCCATGTCCCCCTCTGTCCAACATTTGCTCATTGTTGCCGTTGAGGCTGATGAGTGCCGTCGGGAGGGGCGGGGGAGGGAGGGGCTCCGTAACAAATCACAGTTATAAAACAGGATCGAGGTCGGGGGGGGGGGGGCGTTCAGCGGCTCCTCGTCTTTGGCCGTGGGTGAGTTGGGCTCAGTCTTCTGGTTTATTCATCCCCTTCCACTGGTCGTGATGGAGAGCCTGGCATGAATTATTCTCATTTCTGTTCCCTGACATTGAGACTGTCCCTCGTGGACCCTCGCCTGGGACTTTTAGTGAAGCCGCCGCGGCGACGGGGACAACACTGTATCATCAGTAATGTTTGGAATTATTCAAAGTCAACGCCAAGAACATCCCGAATCGAAGCCGACAAATCTTTTTCGGCAGAAATGAACCCGGGCTGCCTCCTCAGGGTTCGGTAAAGTTTTCACAAACAGATCCCACTATGATGTGTGGAGGCAGGTGCTGCGGAAAATAAACACTTGTGTTAATGAGTTTATTTATTTTATTTAAATGTGGTGTATTTGCCTTAATTACTTCTTGTCAATGAGCCACAGTTATTTTTAGCGAGTTAAAAATGCTAAACTAATTATCCATCTCATTTACAAACTGAAATCTCCCCGTAGCTCAGTGCTGAATGCAGCATAATAAAAAGATAACTTTATTTCATCGTATACACAAAATACCCGGTAACTTGATCGCTCCATTAATAAGGCCACTGTATCGGGTACAAAGCTGACATATTGTCCCGCTCACAAGACGGTTTTCCCCATGAGGTCGGCTTTGGCGAAGGCTATTTTAGTGTCTAATGTAAAGCGAAAGAGCAGAGGGAAAGGCCTACAGATTTACTGCTATTGTAGGGAAGGTCCACTGGATAAGGACATATGATGTATAGGTACTTTGCAAATTGTTCTCAGTGAGATATATATATATATATATATATATATATATATATATATATATATACACATATATGTACATATGTATACGTATAAGACGTCTAATGCAGCTAACTGCAGCCAACTTCAGTATGGTTGAACCTCCATGTCCGCTGACTTGGAAATCAATACAATCAGAGCTATTCTTGCACTGTTACACATAAATGCTTATACTGCTTACACAACAGGAAGCAAAGTTCTGTGTCTCTGCCTTTAATGACACGACATTAGCAGTCCGCCGCTTGCACTCTTTGCTTTACCCTTCCACCGCCCACCGCTCCAGCTGCAGGACTCTGACTTCTTAATGTATTTTTTTTTTCTTTACCCGCGAGGCACTGAATACCGCGCTTTATCAGGCTCGTACAAAAAAAAAAAAAAAAAACGAGCGCGAGCAGGCAGATGCTGTCTTTCAGAGATCAGTCCGGTTCCAGCAGTCGCGCTGCTCGACTGAGAGCTCTACGTGACTTGGTGGACTTCCTGCCTCCTACCACAGAAATCTTTCATTTCTCATATTACATATGGAGGAAATATGCCAAGAAATAGGGTCCCTCAGTCGCGCAGGTGTAAATGACGTTTCCACGGCCAGAGTCAGGTCGGTTGGGCGAAGGAATAACATGACCGCTTCGCGTTTTTTTCGTGCGTCATCTCTCGCCACGTTATTCCTTTGCTTACCAACCACAAAACCACCTTAAACAAACAAACGAAAAAACTTAAAATGCAAAGACGCCGCACGTGAGACGCGCTTAAAGCGGACGCGTCGATTGCACGCAGGCCCAGAGATTTACGGTGCTTTACAAGACCGTTTTTTTAAATTTCAGCCACGAGGGGGACAGGCGATGGGATGGATCGGCTAATTAGCCGAGGTGGAGGCGTAGAGGTGTGACGGGGACACGCCCGCATGCACACACACACACACACACCTGAACGTACGCATGCACAGTTTCGTAGTTTCAGCGAGTTATTTGCACACTCAGCTGCCCCCACCCCCGGCAGGCTCGGATGTCTCGGAGGCACGCCGCTGCTAACGGGACTCTAAGCGTGAGTCACGCTGTGCGATGAGCCCCGGGCCCCCACTCAACATACAACTCATCAGACCTCGGTACAAACACACACACACACATGCAGCAAATACCTCTCAGGAGTGTTATGGCGGCTTAGCGGGCTAAAGCAGATAGAGGCACTCGCAAGTGTCAGGGGATGATGGGATGAATATGGCTCATGACCTGTCTTGCATGTCATCTCCACAGTCTCTCTCTCTCAGAAAAAGCTCTCCATGTTCACACATGAGCAAGTTTAGATTAAAAAAAATACATATATTCTCTACACTGAAGTGAACATTTTCACTGGGTATTATTCCATTTTATTTTTTTCTTTCTTTTGCGCAGGAACATGACACAGATGCAGCTCGAGCTGTCGGTTTCCCTTTGTGTTTTCACAGACATGGTGAATACGAGCAGAGGAGCAACCGGTGTGGCCGCGTTCCTCTGGGCTGGGGGGGGGTCCTCGTATAAGGAGGCATGGTCAAAGACACGAGCATCATCTGCCCTCGCCCTCACTCGTCCTCTTATCCCCCAGCTTTCGCTTGAAAGAGCCACTGTTCTTGTCGCGGCCCCGCTGTGTAGAAGTGAGTATACGTTGTAATGTGTGTGTCTGTGTGTGTGTGGTTAATGGGGCAATAACTGCCTGTTGACTGCTTTAACAAGGCCTGCTCACAGTACAGTGAGCATCCAGACTCACACTTCCAGCGGAGTGATTGATTAAGTGTCAGGGGTTGTGAGTGAATTCACGTCTTTATACTCGTGTGTGTATATTTTTGTGTGTGTGTGTGTGTTTGCACGTGTAGGAGGTGTAAGATATATAAGCCTCGGGATCAGAACGATTTCGAGTTGCACACTAATAATTGTGAGGCCTGTAGGTTTATGTCGCCCTTTGTGAGGGTGTGAAAAAATAAATCACTTAGCAAACTGCATGACCTTCCTATAGAAAGTGCTTATTGGCTGGTATTACATGATGTCACTATGATACAGTGAGCTGAAAATCGCTTTAAACATATTGACTCCTCTTACGGAGTAGAACGGATTCCATTAAGGCTCAGAAAAAAAAAAATCACGTGACGTGGATCATATCTAGGACGTCGTCTTCGCAGGAGCAGGCACGGACATGTTATGCGGGAGGATGCTCACATATCCTTGGCTCCGCTGCATGAGACGCACCCGTCTCGGACTTGATAGCTCTAATGAACAGTGAACGCCCCCCGGGGATAAGACGCGAGGCAATAACTGGCTGCAGACACTGAGGACACGCATGAGTGCACAACGGGGGCCCTCAGGCCTCCGGGGGGAGTTATATGTTTATGCGGAGGGATTCATTGGAAAACAACACAAGATGAGTTTCTGGGATTCTTTGGGTGTTTAGACGGCGCTTGCCGTTGCCCCCCCCCCCAAAATAAAAAACAACAACTCTCTGTTTCCTCAAAATCACAAAATGAGGAGGAAACAACAAATGCGAACTCGCAGGAAGGAAAAGAAAAAACAACAAAAAAAAATTGCTTCTGCAGCTGCTGCTGTGAAGGAGAAACATGAAAAGGTAAGCGTGAGGAGAGCAGGGCACCTGGAGGGAACCCAGGGGGACACGTGCAACCCCCACGCCAAAATAACCTTATTTATTCAATTATTACATATCCTGTAAAAGAGAAAAGAAATAGGGCATAACGAGAAACGAGCAAAAGTTCTGTCTGTTGTTGTCTCCTGGGACAATAAAAAAAATTATACAGTTTTGTCTTTAGTGTGGAAACTGCCCGGTTCCAGTTAATCTGAAAACATTTGGGACGAATCTCAAACACCTGCGGTTTCTTCTAATCTCAAGAAACACGATTTATTTTATTCTAATTTACGGTTACATTCATTCAGGAGCTGCCGTCCATCGGCTGCCTCTCGCTCCCTGTCCTGCTGTTTAACCTTGACTTGTTAGTTTTCCGGAAGACGTGGGGGAGTTGGTGGTGGCGGTGGGGGGGTCATGAGGGTGCTACATAAACCACCTTTCTGTCTCCGTCTCCGTAATGGCCGCTCAACGTCCCCGGCTCCCCGTGTCTGATCGAGGGCGGCCATCTTGAACGATGCCGGTGACACGTCAGACACACTTGGACCTCCGTGCACATGTGTGCACGCGTGTGTGTGTGTGTGTGTGTGTGTTTGTGATTGTATCCGTCAGTGGGTGAGTGTGACGGTGTGAGAAGACAATTCAGGACAGAGACTGGTGTTCTGTCGCTCTTACATAACTCAGAACAGAGCGCCACAGGGTGGCGGCTGTCATTTCTCCACAAATGCTTTGTCTAAGTTTGACTGAGCGGTGAGAGAGAGAGAGAGTGTGTGTGTGTGTGTGTGTGTGTGTGTGTGTGTGTGTGTGTGTGTGTGTCAGTCAGCAGGACAGCCGAGGCAGTGTAACGTGTTTTCCTGCTCAGTGGCCCAGAATGTCCCCGTAACACTCGGGTAAACCCTCAAACCTCCTGTCTGACGGTAACTAAAAATCAGCCCGTCGGCGTCTCCCTGGTTCAGTTTCATCCTCACAACAACAACAACACAAAGCCAAATGTAGAAACCGCTCATTTGTAGATTTACAGGGGGTGTTGTGTTTAAGTGCTCGCTTGGCCTGGCTTCTCCGGGTCTCTGCTGGATGTTCTGGCAGCCTCGTTGTAATGACAAGGCTCCAGCGGGCCGTGGCTCGGGGCTAAGACGACACAGTCCTGACACCAACCCCCCAAAAACCACAGCATGTCATTATTATACTGTGTTAACTACAGCAATTAAGCTGTTTCCCTCCCGTCTTTATGCTAAGCTACGCTAACAAGCTGCTCCCCGTGGCCTTATGCTTAACAAGCCGACGTGAAAGTATTATTGATCTTCTGTTCCGAGCTTTCGGAGAGATATTAAATAAAGATATGTTTAGCAGGTGATGTTTATCTTGTTCGCCTACCACAATTTCGCGTGTTAGCATGAATTTGCTAAATAGCACTCTAATTAACACAAGTTACAGTCTAGCACCATAATGGTGGTAAAATAAAAAATGGGGGGGTCCAGAGTCCGCAGCCGTCGTCCTCTGGGGTTAAAATATCGTTGGATTTCATCCAGTAGTTATTAAGTCTGAAACCAGGACAATATCAACGAGGCACACGAAGGCCACAGTGACTGGAAGTAAGGGCCGACCTGACCGGAGTTTTTCTCCCCTTGAGAAACAGAGATGGACCGATCACGCTAATTAACAGGCTTTGGAAAAAGATCAATCTGGGTATCTTTTGTTGATCGGCCCCATCTGGCGAAGCCTGAACTATTATCCGATTTCTTTAAGCCCCTAGGAGCACATTACCAATACCCCCCCCCCCCCCACAAGTTTTATTTTATCCTTTTTGGATTCAACCACCAAAAAGAAAAGACAGGACAGATCGGGGCTGGTCCTGAATCAGATATTTTTATCTTATGCTCCTGAACGTGTCTCAGTCCTGCTTCAGATGATGTTATCGTCATTGTTCCATTATCGCCTCCTGGCCCAGTTCTCCGCCCGGCGGCCCCATTGCCTCGTCACCTCACGCTGCCCCAGGGCCCCGGGGGCCCCCAGACGGCTTTGCACGTGACTAGAATTTCGGGCGTCCGATTACCTCACCTCGCCGCTCTTCGTTTGTTGGGGCGCATGCTCATCTGATGATGCACGGAAAATTGTTTCCTTCGATGCCGGCGAGAAGTTCAGTTTGTCACTTTATGACTTTGCAGAGAGGAATAATCTCGGCTCTCGGGCGACAGGAGACACATCCTGTCTCCTTGGGCGCAAAGGTGAAAAACGGCCCCTATCTCTCCGCCACGCGCTCCGGAGCCCTTTTTCGCCGAGAGGGTCTGGTAATTGAAGGGTCGCCGAAGGTTCCCCTTTGAATGAAATCTTTATCGATGGCAATCACTCGCAGGCGGAAGAGGGTGGCGGTGAATATACTCTTGTCACGCTGGCACTGTTATCAGGCTCGGAGGCAGACGGTTCAGTTCCTCCGTGGCCTTTGCCAAGAGAGCTCGCCGTCTGAATCGGATAAATCATGCGGCCCCACATGAAATGGAAATCATATTTTATATCTTCTGTGCATGAACAAAGCCCTAATTGCCAAGATTTAAATTTTGCTGAGGAATATTTCCATAATTGCACTGCAATTAGACGGCGACGGCGTAATTAGACCGGCGGTTTCATCCAGCGAGTCACGCTACTCCTGATGAAGTTTTCACTAACTCAGACCAGACCAGACCATTTGTTTTTTTTAATATGATTGTATGATTTTGGACATACCCCATAAAACAGTGAATTGATGATATTGTCGATAAGCACTGACGTCTGGGTAAAAAGAAAGTCTACGTATTTGTTGTATGTATAGATCACGTATATCTGTGGTTTCATCTGCATTTCAATCATTACATTTCCATGTGTAATTGTGACATGTATGCGTCCTCTAATAGAAACAGTCTTAAATTAGGTTCAAACAAGGTCTATACTCTCCTTCAGTCAAGTTCTGATGGAACCTAAACCGCTGAGGTGGAGTGTGTATATATATATATATATATATATATATATATATATATATATATATATATATACACATGTATACACACACATACATACTTTTTTGCAGTTTTACCACTTTACTGCAGACACTCACAACCTGCTCTATAGCTCTCAGCTTCACTGGAAAAAGTAGGTTTGTGGCCACAATACATCGGAAAAATCCGTATTTTGTGTCAAAATCATCTCAACTCAGGACGTCAGGAGGAGCAGTGCTTCCGTGCTCCAGAGAAAAAACAACAACTTTGGGTTAATGTTTCTTATTCCAGAGAAAAGTTCAGTGTGAAACAATTTATCAGGGATCAATGGCTGAACCGTCTCTGCACCATTTAAAGCAAAGTAATCAAAGTAATAAAAGTCATGGAAAGAGGCTAGGTCAGGTTTCTACTTTTGTTTACTTATTCCTTGATCAAATGTGTCCAGATCAAAATAATCTTTATGAACTGTTATTTGTTTAGGCGAAGATTCCACACGGCTGCTTTTTTCAACACAGGGAGATGTTTTTATGCCCTAAAACCAGGAAACTGGGAGAATTACAGTTTCAGCACCAGAATCAAAACCCAGGTTTCCTACGAAAGTGGCCACCTCTATCAAAAAAAATTCAAACCACAACCAATTGTTCCCACAGGGAAAAAGTGAAATATGAAGCAGTGGATGATCGAAAGCCAACCGCCACCCCCCCACCCCCACCCCGGCGAAGGCTATGGCAAACCGACCAGAGCAGTCGGGTTAAACGTGTAAGAAGTTCACTAGCGTGGTTTGATTTAGACAAAAACAAAGGAAACATTTAACTTCCTCACTGAGAAAGCTGGTTAACAATGAATGTGGAGTTCAAGTCGAGGGCAACCTCCAAAAGTCTCAATTGTTTTTCTCTTGAATTTTAATCCCAGCGATCCTTCAAAAGTTTGTTTGGTAGAACCGTTTTAAATTGAGATTAATCTTCCCTCTTTGAGCAAATTGTGTTTGATTTACCAAGTTTATTTAAAGTTTCAGTCTCTGGTGCCTCTATAGACTGTAAAAAATTGACAGAAATAACAATAGAAAGCTGAAATTGGCAGTACGATGCTGTTTTCTATTGTTTAGCAATCAGTAATAAAGTGGCAGTGAGGGAGGATTTGAGAACTAAATGGCTTAATTTGCTGATAAATTAACAATTAGCCAACAGAACGCAGGTGACCGTCGACCGCCGCCGAGTCCACGGGCAAACAATCAGCAAACGGCGTACGACATGTTCAGCCACACCCGGGAAACATCGGCGGCTGCGATTCTTGGTCCGTTTTGGCTGAACCGCTATGTCCCGGCGTAACAGCTCAACTCTAGCGCGTCATACGCAGTCTGTTAATAATATGTTCAGAGTGTCGGAGAGAAGAATCCTGGAACCTCGCAGATCCAGTGTTTAGATACAAATTTAAGCAATAAAACGGGAATGATTGAGGTGAAATACAAAGCCTGGAACTAAGATCGCAAGCCGCCGCTAAACCGAGAATGCGGGGAGGGAGGAGGTGACGCGCATTCCCCGACGCCCATCGCCCGGCCGAGTCTGCGATTCGCCCGTTCATCTTGTTAAGCGTTTCGCCACGTCTCAAAGCGGCGGCAGGACGCATACGGCACTCTCTCTCCGAACCCTCCCCGGCGCCGCAGCCTTGCGAGGTTCACCGGTCCACTCCATCAAGGTAATGTGATTAGTTTACCGGGCCCTGGACCCAGGACAGGTCTCCTCTCGCCGTGGGCGGCGTGCGTCCTCCGTGTGTGTGTGTGTGTGTGTGTGTGTGTGTGTGTGTGTGTGTGTGTGTGTGTGTGCGCGTGTGTGTGTGTGTGTGTGTGTGTGTCTTGTGGCGTGTGTGTGTGTGTGTGTGTGTGTGTGTGTGTGTGTGTGTGTGTGTGTGTGTGTGTGTGTGTGTGTGTGTGTGTGTGTGTGTGTGTGTGTGTGTGTGTGTGTGTGTGTGTGTGTGTGTGTGTGTGTGTGTGTGTGTGTGTGTGTGTGTGTGTGTGTGTGTGTGTGTGTGTGTGTGTGTGTGTGTGTGTGTGTGTGTGTGTGTGTGTGTGTGTGTGTGTGTGTGTGTGTGTGTGTGTGTGTGTGTGTGTGTGTGTGTGTGTGTGTGTGTGTGTGTGTGTGTGTGTGTGTGTGTGTGTGTGTGTGTGTGTGTGTGTGTGTGTGTGTGTGTGTGTGTGTGTGTGTGTGTGTGTGTGTGTGTGTGTGTGTGTGTGTGTGTGTGTGTGTGTGTGTGTGTGTGTGTGTGTGTGTGTGTGTGTGTGTGTGTGTGTGTGTGTGTGTGTGTGTGTGTGTGTGTGTGTGTGTGTGTGTGTGTGTGTGTGTGTGTGTGTGTGTGTGTGTGTGTGTGTGTGTGTGTGTGTGTGTGTGTGTGTGTGTGTGTGTGTGTGTGTGTGTGTGTGTGTGTGTGTGTGTGTGTGTGTGTGTGTGTGTGTGTGTGTGTGTGTGTGTGTGTGTGTGCGTGCGTGCGTGCGTGTGTGCGTGCGTGTGTGTCTGTGTGTGTGTGTCTGTGTGTGTCTGTGTGTGTGTGTGTGTGAACTAAGCCCCAGTACAGAGCGAAGAAAACACTGCAACTGCATTAAAGCGTCGGTGATTGTAGGTATTTTCTATGATGCCAGCGCCGCAATACTCTTGCTTCAGTCTATTCAGCTGTCGCGGCTGATGGGCCAGCAAACAGCTTTTTTGTATTCCTCTGCAGCTCGGGCTCTCAGTAAATATCTCAAGGCTGCGGTTAGGGAAGATTTATGGCTGCGTGGCAGCAATAGTCAGATCTGATCGGGTCGTGCATTAGATTCCTCTCATTCCCCCGTTTAGATATTGTGAAATGACTCAGTCAAGAGTTATCCAAGGAATCTAATCAGGTCTAATTTGGTCAAATTCCTGGAACCTTACATCTCATTAAGGTTAAGAATTTATCTCATTAGTCTTTAGTCTCAGCCAAATGTATTATTGCAAGAGTAATAAAGAAAAGAAAAATCACCTCCTGGTGGTAAATAAGGATATAACTTATTCAACACCGTGTTGCAAACATCAAATGTTTTGCAAAGAAATGTATTTCTGGTCGGAATATGATCAATAAGATAAAGAGAAAAAAATCAGATTTATCGAACCAAACCGAAGCGTGAATAACATTTTATGTGATACGACTCACATCGATCCGTAAAGAGGACAACATGAGATGAGAGAGGTTGGGTTTAATTTCTCTGCATTTAACCCAAACTCGCAATCTTTCCCTAACTTAGTTAATTAAAAATTAAAAAATAACAAAACAAACTATGGACCTTGAGTCTTGGATATTTCTTATATATTGCGAGGGAGGCTCGTCAGGCAGGGGGTAGCCGGAGGAGCCGGAGGAGCCGGAGGAGCCGGAGGAGCCGGAGGCAGCCGGAGGAGCCGGAGGAGCCGGAGGAGCCGGAGGAGCCGGAGGAGCCGGAGGAGCCGGAGGAGCCGGAGGAGCCGGAGGAGCCGGAGGAGCCGGAGGAGCCGGAGGAGCCGGAGGAGCCGGAGGAGCCGGAGGAGCCGGAGGAGCCGGAGGAGCCGGAGGAGCCGGAGGAGCCGGAGGAGCCGGAGGAGCCGGAGGAGCCGGAGGAGCCGGAGGAGCCGGAGGAGCCGGAGGAGCCGGAGGAGCCGGAGGAGCCGGAGGAGCCGGAGGAGCCGGAGGAGCCGGAGGAGCCGGAGGAGCCGGAGGAGCCGGAGGAGCCGGAGGAGCCGGAGGAGCCGGAGGAGCCGGAGGAGCCGGAGGAGCCGGAGGAGCCGGAGGAGCCGGAGGAGCCGGAGGAGCCGGAGGAGCCGGAGGAGCCGGAGGAGCCGGAGGAGCCGGAGGAGCCGGAGGAGCCGGAGGAGCCGGAGGAGCCGGAGGAGCCGGAGGAGCCGGAGGAGCCGGAGGAGCCGGAGGAGCCGGAGGAGCCGGAGGAGCCGGAGGAGCCGGAGGAGCCGGAGGAGCCGGAGGAGCCGGAGGAGCCGGAGGAGCCGGAGGAGCCGGAGGAGCCGGAGGAGCCGGAGGAGCCGGAGGAGCCGGAGGAGCCGGAGGAGCCGGAGGAGCCGGAGGAGCCGGAGGAGCCGGAGGAGCCGGAGGAGCCGGAGGAGCCGGAGGAGCCGGAGGAGCCGGAGGAGCCGGAGGAGCCGGAGGAGCCGGAGGAGCCGGAGGAGCCGGAGGAGCCGGAGGAGCCGGAGGAGCCGGAGGAGCCGGAGGAGCCGGAGGAGCCGGAGGAGCCGGAGGAGCCGGAGGAGCCGGAGGAGCCGGAGGAGCCGGAGGAGCCGGAGGAGCCGGAGGAGCCGGAGGAGCCGGAGGAGCCGGAGGAGCCGGAGGAGCCGGAGGAGCCGGAGGAGCCGGAGGAGCCGGAGGAGCCGGAGGAGCCGGAGGAGCCGGAGGAGCCGGAGGAGCCGGAGGAGCCGGAGGAGCCGGAGGAGCCGGAGGAGCCGGAGGAGCCGGAGGAGCCGGAGGAGCCGGAGGAGCCGGAGGAGCCGGAGGAGCCGGAGGAGCCGGAGGAGCCGGAGGAGCCGGAGGAGCCGGAGGAGCCGGAGGAGCCGGAGGAGCCGGAGGAGCCGGAGGAGCCGGAGGAGCCGGAGGAGCCGGAGGAGCCGGAGGAGCCGGAGGAGCCGGAGGAGCCGGAGGAGCCGGAGGAGCCGGAGGAGCCGGAGGAGCCGGAGGAGCCGGAGGAGCCGGAGGAGCCGGAGGAGCCGGAGGAGCCGGAGGAGCCGGAGGAGCCGGAGGAGCCGGAGGAGCCGGAGGAGCCGGAGGAGCCGGAGGAGCCGGAGGAGCCGGAGGAGCCGGAGGAGCCGGAGGAGCCGGAGGAGCCGGAGGAGCCGGAGGAGCCGGAGGAGCCGGAGGAGCCGGAGGAGCCGGAGGAGCCGGAGGAGCCGGAGGAGCCGGAGGAGCCGGAGGAGCCGGAGGAGCCGGAGGAGCCGGAGGAGCCGGAGGAGCCGGAGGAGCCGGAGGAGCCGGAGGAGCCGGAGGAGCCGGAGGAGCCGGAGGAGCCGGAGGAGCCGGAGGAGCCGGAGGAGCCGGAGGAGCCGGAGGAGCCGGAGGAGCCGGAGGAGCCGGAGGAGCCGGAGGAGCCGGAGGAGCCGGAGGAGCCGGAGGAGCCGGAGGAGCCGGAGGAGCCGGAGGAGCCGGAGGAGCCGGAGGAGCCGGAGGAGCCGGAGGAGCCGGAGGAGCCGGAGGAGCCGGAGGAGCCGGAGGAGCCGGAGGAGCCGGAGGAGCCGGAGGAGCCGGAGGAGCCGGAGGAGCCGGAGGAGCCGGAGGAGCCGGAGGAGCCGGAGGAGCCGGAGGAGCCGGAGGAGCCGGAGGAGCCGGAGGAGCCGGAGGAGCCGGAGGAGCCGGAGGAGCCGGAGGAGCCGGAGGAGCCGGAGGAGCCGGAGGAGCCGGAGGAGCCGGAGGAGCCGGAGGAGCCGGAGGAGCCGGAGGAGCCGGAGGAGCCGGAGGAGCCGGAGGAGCCGGAGGAGCCGGAGGAGCCGGAGGAGCCGGAGGAGCCGGAGGAGCCGGAGGAGCCGGAGGAGCCGGAGGAGCCGGAGGAGCCGGAGGAGCCGGAGGAGCCGGAGGAGCCGGAGGAGCCGGAGGAGCCGGAGGAGCCGGAGGAGCCGGAGGAGCCGGAGGAGCCGGAGGAGCCGGAGGAGCCGGAGGAGCCGGAGGAGCCGGAGGAGCCGGAGGAGCCGGAGGAGCCGGAGGAGCCGGAGGAGCCGGAGGAGCCGGAGGAGCCGGAGGAGCCGGAGGAGCCGGAGGAGCCGGAGGAGCCGGAGGAGCCGGAGGAGCCGGAGGAGCCGGAGGAGCCGGAGGAGCCGGAGGAGCCGGAGGAGCCGGAGGAGCCGGAGGAGCCGGAGGAGCCGGAGGAGCCGGAGGAGCCGGAGGAGCCGGAGGAGCCGGAGGAGCCGGAGGAGCCGGAGGAGCCGGAGGAGCCGGAGGAGCCGGAGGAGCCGGAGGAGCCGGAGGAGCCGGAGGAGCCGGAGGAGCCGGAGGAGCCGGAGGAGCCGGAGGAGCCGGAGGAGCCGGAGGAGCCGGAGGAGCCGGAGGAGCCGGAGGAGCCGGAGGAGCCGGAGGAGCCGGAGGAGCCGGAGGAGCCGGAGGAGCCGGAGGAGCCGGAGGAGCCGGAGGAGCCGGAGGAGCCGGAGGAGCCGGAGGAGCCGGAGGAGCCGGAGGCAGCAAATAGACTTTTATATATTTGTGCAATGCCCTGATATTAATTACATGACTACATTTCATATAGAGAGATGCGCCTGCAGTTATTTTGACATTTACTAAATTTTCACACTGCCCGTTCTGTCCAAAGAATCATGGTTAAAGACATGATACTTGCTCTCATGAATGGTCATGGTGTAGATCAGCCTATTGGATAGAGGTGGTGGGGCCACTTGTCTGCTTTACCCCTGTAGACGTTAGCACGGCCCTTTTTTTTCCGCAGCGTCCGAGTCGCCGAAAACGCAGGCGTTACGGAGGGAAGGGGGAAAAACCCCACAATCCGAAGTCAGGCAAGGCAATAAACTATGCAAAGCACTGACACCGACTAAGCTGCACACATGCAGATGAACACCTGTTCGGACAAACGCTGGCGCGCACACCACACACACACGCATGCACGCACACACACACACACACACACACACACACACACACACACACACACCCCGACACAGTCTCTATGACTGGAATAAATCTGTTGTTTGATAGAATGATCACAATCACAGCTGCAGGGAGAAGTTAACAGATGAGCTGAGGAGTAATTAATTTCTCGCTTTCCCTACCCCCCCCAGCCCCACCTCCACCCCCCTCTATCTCCCCATCTCTCCTCAGGTAACCCTCCACGCTCGATTCATTACCGTCTGACGGTCATATCCCCTCGTCCCACCACCTCTCCCTCGCCCAGAGGCCCTTCATCCGCTGCCCGTCGCCGAGCTCACAACTGCCTTAATTGAAACCGTCATCGCCTTAATTGCCTTAATTAATCACCTTTCCTATGGCAAAGCCTTAGTGGGGATTTGTAATAGGCGCTGACACCGGCGGACTCGGCGAGGGCGGCGGGCGAGCGGGAGAACAACAGCTCCGCTCTGGCAAGGGAATGTGAGGGTGGAGAGGACGGGTTAAAGAAAGAAAGAAAAAAAAAGGGACGCGGAGCAACGGCGGGTTTGATTGGGAACATCGATGCGTGGGGACCTGTTTGATTTACACAGTCCCTAAAACACAGCTGCGACTCCTTCGGCGCCGAGCGGGTTGCAAAAACACTAGCCTCGCACGTACGAACCCTCCGTGTCTGAAGAAGCGGACGCTGTAATTTAATCGGCATCGGATCAGGCCTCCTCAGCCTCGCTCAGCCTCTCGGGGGGGGTTCGGTTTGCTTAACTCCAACAACAACTCCGATCAGGGAGAGATGAGTAGATATCGTTTTGAGTTAAAAAAAAACAGAAAAGAAAAAAAGATAAATGGCTGCACATATGGGGAGATTACAGTTGACAGTCAGGTACGAACGCAGGACACGGCGAAATGTCCGGGCGTTAGCCGGCGACGTCGTCGCAGGCGTCGGGGCTCGTATGCGTCGAGTAAAAACACGTCACGGAAAAAAGGACTCAAACCGCTGAGTTTACCACAGTCGAGTCATGGTCTATTTAAACGTGCACGTTTACGCCAGGGACGCGCCAGCATCATCGACATGCTAATTCCTTAGTTCGCCTTAAAACGCATCCGTGCGGCAGCGATACCTGAAGCTGGGACGCTCGCGGATTTTCAACTGCAGCTTCAGTTCGACTTTTGAAAAGACGTCAAAGTGACATGGGAATTAAAACAAATGAAAACAAGCGGAGGTGACAGAGCAACCTCCAACCCGCCGAATACCGAGGAGAAATCAACAACAACAAAAACAATAATATCGAGTAGTTACGCAGCTATGTGGGAATGTAAACATCTGCAGGACGTGTACGACTAGAAAAACGTTCCCCCGGCGTCACCTGGTGGGTAATTGCGTCGCCCCCCCTTCTTCACATTTGCTGTGATGCCTTTGAGAACTCCTGCCCCCTTCAGTGCCTCCCATGCTATTCTGTTTGCCGCCATCCTTCTAGACCCGGGATGCCTGAGCAGCATCATCCGACTTCCTGGAGAAAACCTAGGGTAAAGCTAGGGGTACAAAAGACGAGGGCGGAGAGAAGTAAGAAAACCAACACGTTCAGTGGTTCGCAGTTAGATTCTTTTATGTCGGACGTGGCAATGTGATCCGGCAAAAGTTCAACCCGTTTAAAATTTGGCACCTCTACACCTTAATCTTCATCACAGCTTTTCCTCTGAAATCGGACTTTGTTTTTCAGGTTCCCGCCTGCGACCTATGCGCTGAAACATCTGCGTGTGACTTGTCTCTAGTGCGGTTCGTTTAAAATCTGCGTTCTGCGTGAGGAGATTAATGGTCATCAGCGAACAGGTGTCCAGAGACGTAGAGGGGACGATAGCGGGCGTAGACCTGACCGGATGTGGCTCTAATAGCGTAACCTGTGATGAAGGGTATTCTAATGGATGTATTTCTGGTTATTTCAGAAACTCAGCGATTGGAATAAGGAGGTTTTTAATTTGCTTTTTTGACTTTTTTAAAAAAGCCAGCAGCATCATCCAAAAAGGTCTCCGGACAGACAGGCCGACATGTTGACGGGCTGGCGTTTGGCCACGGGGCACAAGGGTCCTGGCCCAAGTCCTGCCCCCCCCAGAGGCCCGGAACAAAAAGGAAGCAGGGCAGAGGCAGGATGCAGCGGGCGTAACGGCGGGAGCGAGCAGGCCGGCTGCACCGGCGTGGTGCGATCGGTGCAGGATGAAATTTCATGTGTGAAAACACGAGAGGCTATTATCGTCGGCGGGCGTCGCCGCGGATGCATTGTCTTCAAGTCGACCGTTTGCGCCGGGTTTTTTTTCTCTTCTTCGTCGACTCCCCTCCTGCATTCTTCGCCTCCGAGAGTCAGATTGTTTCTTTAATCATTGTCATTTTCCAGCACTCAGGAAAAAAAACAAAAACAAAAACCAACGACAAATAACTATAAACACAATCAACGATCTTTTTTTTTTTTTGGATCGTTGTGTAGGCTGCAGTTCAAGTATCTCTGTATAAAATAAAAGCTAAAAAAAATAAAACACTCAACACTATTGAACCACAGAAATAAGATGTTATTGTCTCCTTGAGGAAAATGAGTGGCAGCCATGGTGACAGGCATTATCTCCTAGATAATAACTGTCCGTCCATTTATGGCAAAGAAATGACAGAAGTGGCACAGACAGGATAAAGAATCGCTTTACTGTTACTGTTACTGTGGCTACACTGGGGTAACTGTCTTTGAATTCTTCCGTCTTTCTTCGGATCCTTGCTGTTGACATACAATTTAAAAACGGGATCGTTTCAAACTTTCTGGTATCGAAGCACCTGCAGATCGCCTCAGAACCGACGTTTAATTTAGAGAAACAATGCGGCAGAATGAAGTTAGCCTCATAATGCTGGGGGGGGGGCAAACAAGTGAAAACAAGCTTAATCTGTATTAAGCACCAAAGAGTAACCTGTAAAAAATGAGACAGAGCATTAAAACTCAAATGGAAAGTACATTTGCTGTTAATTAACAAGAGAACAAAAATAAATAAATAAAAAAATCAAAAAAGTTTTGGAGCCAGAGTGACTTTAAATGAAGCCGGTAAATGCTGCAAAGTCAAGCCGAGTGATCATTAAGGTAATTTAATGCTGTAAATACAACCTCATTAAAAGTTTGCTTATGGTTAAGACAGGCTCCGCCAAGCGACGCATTTAAGATGTGTTTGGGTTGTTTTTTTTAATTTTGACGGTGGTAAAGTATTTTCATTAAGATTTAGGACGACTGAGAGCAAAAATTCACACAAAAAAAAAAACCGAAACAACAAAAAACCCAGGAGATTTGACACTTTTAACAAGACCTTTAAAAACATCATGTCATTTATTGCATTTTTTGAAAACAACCGCAATAACCATGAATCCATCATCCTTCCAGATGCATGTATCGCGACACCGTTTCCCAACAACAACCTTTTTTCTAACCAGTTTGAATCATTCTCTCATATAGAATTAGACGCTTTTTATCGTCGCGAACTTTGACATCTTTGACATCGTCGAGTTCCCGACGGCTGCGTGGACGGGATTCAGGGATCGTCCATGTGGTATCGACCGATACCTGTTCGGGGTCGGGGGCCTCTCATTCAGGACGCCTGCTGGTTTTCTAACAGTTCGAGGGGGGGCTCTGATCGCAAACCCCTCACATGAAAAACCCCGTTAAATGTAACTACACTCAAAAACATACACGACTCGAGCGAGCGAGAACCACGTTGACAGTTATTCTACCAGTTTCCTTCAAATTTGCTGAATTTTACTGAACCAGTGGCTCTTCAACACACGTTATTCTCACCCATGCTCAGCTGGTGTTCTTGGGGGGGGGGGGGGTTCCCCGCTACACAAAGGGCAGGATAGGGGTGGGGTGGGGGGGCACCGCAGGGAGGCGAGACAAACGACGCGCGTAACTCACCACTTTCTCCGCCCGCCGCGTCAGGGCGGGCGCCATCCATCACTGAACCACAATGACACCTCAAATTGGTTACGTCAAATTAACCTGATGTATCATGGCGCCGTGCCGGGGATTTCAAATTGGTTTTGTGGCCCGTTATGAGCGGCGGGGGCGGGCATTCATCAAGCGTGGCTTTTACTACCCCCCCCAGCAGCGCACAGGCGGGCTTCTTTTTTTCTTTCCCCCCCGGCCGGCGGGAAGCCGTGGTTATCGGTTAACCTGCCGGGAAGCGGGTCCGGCTCGGGTGAGGACGCTTACCGGGCTGACTTTGACGCCGAGGTCACGGGAGCGTCCGGTTCACTGACTGCTGGCTTCAGTCGGGCATTTAATGACCTGCCGAAGCCTTTAAGATTGGACTTTTACCTCCCGAGACGAGTTCTTATTGGGTAAGAAGCCTAGAATCAGCCATCTTTCAAATTAAAAGCCCGTTACATAACAGGAAAAAGTATGCATGCATTTTATGGCCTGAATCTTTGTTTTGGGAGGGAGGGTAAAAACAAAACTGCCTTTTAAATTGACTCTAAAATATCTGCCCACATTTATGAAGCCTCCATGTATAAAACAGGGGAAATGAACTGAGATTATGAAGGTGTGAATCAGTGTGAAGGCCTAAAGTAAGAAGTAAAAGTGAGAATATTGAAATTATAACTTCAAAATAGGATGGTTGCTAAGCAATCAGCTATTTCATCTGTGCAGATTCAAAGCCCACAGGTTTAGTTTATTTTCTCTCCTATTTATGTATTTCTCCTATAATTCATGTCTCCTAACTTTCCGACTTCCAATTTGGCTCCGGGGGGGAAATAGCTACAGCCATTTTGCGCCCTCATGTTTACCAGGATGCAGAGGTCTGCACACACACACACACACACACACTTAGACACACACACTCAGACACACACACTCAGACACACACTCACTTAGACACACACACAAACGAATAGCAAAGGGTAACACCGAGTCAAGGGAGGGATGTTTCACACCTTCGACGGATCAGTTGCAGATCGTTTAACCCTGATGCACAAAGTCCACGCAACCCGATCGAAAGATCACATAGCATCAAAGCATCCTTGGGAATATTATGACTATCATCGAGCAGCGCGAGGCAGTGGAGTAGACTTCGCCATAACAACCCCAGATGTGCTGCAGCTGTCGATGCCGTGTCAGCATCTATTTTATTTTTTTACTTCACAGGACTTAAAGTTGTTTTTTTTGTTTTTTTTTTAACTGAAGGGAGCCGGCGCTTCCGATGCGACAAGCTTCGGGCCTAAGAATAAAAAGAAGACATGTCGGAACACAGTTAACGCAGATTTAGTTAATTTGAGAAACTTATTACAACAAAAACAATGATGCAAATAGGACAATTAATCTTTTTTTTTACCATTAGCATCTTTTTCAAGAGGGAATATTAAGGAAATGAAGACCGATTTAGTATTAAGTTGTGCTAAACAGTATAATTAACCACAAAAGCAACCATGTTGTTCAGTGCTGTAATTACAGCCGGGACTTCTCTTCTGCTGGTTGTGTTTCTGATTAACAGCATGTGTGTGTATGTGTGTGTGTTTTCTGCCATAGTTCTTTTAGCCTAAAACAGTGAAGACCCAGTGATGCCCTCTCTGGGTCGGGGGCCCGTTGACAACAAGGTGACTCGGGCCGTTCGGTCCCGGGGTATTTGACTTGACAACGACGTGATATTATCAGCAAAATGTTACCATTGCAAATATATTCACGCTTACAGCCGTTGCAGGGGCACATGTCAAAAAGTCTGCAAGTACCGGTGACAAACAGGGAGAAAAACAAAACAAAAAACAACACACAACGCTGTCCACACTCATCAGTGTTTAAGAGCTGGGGAAAACACTTCAGCGGCACCGTCAACATCATCATCATCATCATCATCACCCACATCATGTCGTCAATTGTCCCGCTCCCACTTTATTCCCTTGGTTGACAATTTGCCAGAATTTTCCTGTATTTTAAATCATCCACAGCTTTTTAATCTCGGGAATTAATATCAAGTCTTAGGGCACCAACTCCCCAATTTCCCTCATATTAATTCGATTGTAAAGAAAAAAAAAACCTGTTTGCTAAAATGATGCCGAAGGTGACACGGTGACACAGACCGCAAGAACTGGGGTTGGTCGGCCTGGTAGCGTCGCATATCCGGCGTCTCGCTCTTCTTCGCTGAGGACGGTAGGAGGACGGTAGGAGGAGACGGTACAGACATCTTTCATTTTTGTGTCGCAGTAAATTCAGGAAACTAAAACCGCTGCTCAACGTCCATCAGCTGCAACTCTGTCGAGAGCCGCTCGGTTTCAGTCGCCGTCGTTTCGAAGTGATGCCGACATAATGGTGGAAAATGATGGTGGAGAAACTCAACACGGTGGCGTATTAACGGTGCTTCCAACTAGCAGTTTGGTGGTGTAATTGCAGAGCAAGACCAACGACGGCGTAGGTGTGACGCAGGCTCAATTTCACTGCAGTTATAAAGAATAAAAAGAAAAGAAAGAAAATGGCATCTGAGAGCAGAGTCGCAGGGCGATCAGGTCAATCAGGAAGTTGAACCTGATTCTTAGCATAACGTTAACTAGCGGCTACATTCTCTGTTTACGGTGAGAATAAGGGACAAGTGTTTCACGTATGAATCGTGTTTTTCTGTAGAAGCCGTAGGGGTTTTGCGAGCAAGTCCTTGTTCCCCCGAATCTGTACGATGGATGTGGTGAAGTCAGCTCAACCAAAGGCGCCACAATAGCCACATTTGCAGAAAAATATACTGGGTCAAAATGAACTGTAACGGTCTTTTACTTTGAAAGTGAGCAAGAGAGCGCACATGACTCATCAATATGGCCCCATTAAGGTCAAATATTATTTCCCTCAGCCTCCTCATTATATTAATGGTCATATTCACATGAAACATGTCTCCTGTTTCAAGTAAAAACACAAGGGCCTGTTAACCTTCTTGATTTAAGCAGGAGGCCCCGGGAGAAATTAACCCCAACTCAGGAGATTTAACAGAAAGATATTAGTGGCAAACTCCATGTCTTAAAAAATAATTGCCTTTTTGTCGAACCTCTTTCTTTTTTATGCGAATCATTTGTTGCTCCCATCGTGTCCCTGAGGCAAAAACAGTTTGATTGTCTTTTTTTTTTTTTTCTCCAGCACTGTCGAATCAGACGTACTGTTGAAATTCTCAATTAACAATAGGGGAGAGAACTCTGCATCTGCCGCTGAGTTGCTGCCGTCACTGCTGCCACAGGTCTAACTCAGTTGCTGCTGTTGTTGTTCTTGTTTTGTTGTATATTTTTTAGAATTACCAGAGCCAGGGACCCACTTGTTAGCGGTCTGCCCTACATTTTGTGGGTTAAAAACTGTATGAACGATCATATTATATCTAGAGATCAGGCAGCTCTAAGGCCTTATAAAGCGAATAAGGTCCCTGAACACCCCCCCCCTAGTTTCCACGTGTGTTTGTGCCCTGGATGCTCATCACAGACGAGAAGTGGGGGCCGCCATTAATTTTTTTTTTTTTTTGAAGTCGGGCCCATTTCGCCGGCGAGGGCTGGCCAACATCGACCGTCGCAGCAGTGTTGCTATGGTTACCGGCATGCAGAGCGCTGGGTTTTTTACTGTTGACCATAATTATGTTTGAGAGTTCCTGTTATGCGATTTTAATAGACCAGAAAAGATAATTTAATTTGGCCGATTTCAGAAAATTTGCTGCGATGCCTGCGCCACGGCGAGAGCTGGGGTGGGGATGCAGCTCTCACTGATGCCTGCAGCACCGCTGATGAGACACTTACTGGTCCCTGGCAGCGATTGGATGCCACGTGAAAACCAGAACTTTGAAGATTTAAAAGACCATTAGCCAACAATTGATGCTCTCCTGGTCTAGATTTGTGTATATTGTGAGGATCATATAACAAAAAGCACCACATGCTATAAAAACTCTGCTGTTTAGTTTTATTTTGGAAAGTATGAATTCTCTACTGAAAATAATAAACCCTCCTAGTAGGATTTATAAATTTTATTAATCTGTATTTATAATTAATATATTTGTCTTCTATTTAAGGACCTTTTTTTATATGAATATCATCATAACAGAGAAACACCCCCAATTTCAGGACTTCAGTCTTGCTCCGGGCTTCATATCTACACTATGTTTTTTGCAGGTTTTTCATCCGGCTGTCAGCCCAGACAGAAATAGCAACATCACTGTCGTTTCAGCTTAGACAGCTGCTATCGTTATTATACAGTCACACACACACACACACACACACACACACACACACACACACACACACACACACACACACACACACACACACACGTGCACACACGCACACGCACACGCACACCTACGGGCGCCGGCCTGCTCGCTGTGCAGGGTGATGACCAATTTGGGGCTCGGGGAAAAGGAAGAGTCGGGAGTCCAGTCGCCGACAATACGTTCGATAAATAACCAGCTCTACCACCACAGACACAGCTGATACCGTCGTAGGGCCGGTTGACTTATACATATAGATATAGATACGCAACAGGTCCTTTAAAACTCCTTTTTAACCAAATTTAACCAGATGTAGAGGGTCAGACCTAAGAAACACTCAATCAGTGCTTATGACTGAATGTATAAAATTTGTCTCCCTGTGTTGTAAATGGTTTGAACCTTTTCCTGTTGTTTAAAAAGGTAAACAAAGGCGGTAAAAATTTCCAGTATGAAATGCTGGAAAAAAAAACAGATTTCCAGGCAGAGTGACTCTTAAAAACTGGGTCGGTCCATCGGAGGTTGAGCATGTGGAATAAAAGGGACAAAAGGACGGAAAGAATCAGACGCGATACTGGGAGACACAGGGACACTGGCCCTGAGGTGGAAAAATGCTAATGTAATATAATGGACGGCTCCGGCTGTGTTTTTATTTTTATTTTTATTTTTTATATATACACACTCCCTTGTAAGGGTGCCCCGCTTTGTCCGAGGCCAGAGGCGTGGAAGTTGAGGATGGGGGGTTGGGGGTTGAGTGATAATGCTAGCTGACTGTTTTCTTTGGTAGTGGCGGCGGCGGTGGCAGCGGCGGTCTGTC
Source organism: Istiophorus platypterus (assembly GCA_016859345.1). Taxonomy (NCBI): domain Eukaryota; kingdom Metazoa; phylum Chordata; class Actinopteri; order Istiophoriformes; family Istiophoridae; genus Istiophorus; species Istiophorus platypterus. The sequence continues at coordinate 2,741,435 of CM029124.1, forward strand.
AGGGGGAATCTCAGCCCATCCAAGTCACAAAGGCTCAGAGTCGGGAGAGCATCACTCCCTGTAGCAGCGGCATGGGTTTCGGTAGCGCGTTGATCTGCGGGCGAGGCGTAGTCATCTGACTCCAGCCCGGTACCGGTGTGTCGTGCATCACGCGACGCCCCGCTCCGGCTCGCTCCGGCTCGCTCCGGCCTCCGCTCCGGCCCCGCTCCGGCCCCGCTCCGGCCCCTCTCTGGCCCCGCTCCGGCCCCGCTCCGGCCCCGCTCCAGCCCTTTCGGGTGGCACGGGGGCGTCCGCCACGCCATGGGAGAGAAGCCCTGTCTGTTCATCGACGCCAGGGTATCAGATGCAGGCCTCTTGCGATCCTCTGACATCACACACACACAAACAAAAAAAGGGTTTGAGAGAAAAATTGTGGCGAACTATCTTCTTTTCTCTGCTGCTGTCAGTTTTCTCTGGAAAATAATGTTTCTCCGGCTCCGTCCTTTTGTTGTGACGACAATGACGTGAGCCGTTCTCCCACTTCTTCTCTGGATTTGATTCATTGGAGGCGTAATTGTCATTTGATTTGATTTGCGGCGGCCGTCTTCGAAATTGTGTAAAATTTCACACCTGTACAGACTTATTTTGTGATTTCCTTTGTCTGCTTTGTGTTGGGGAAAATAACGGCTCCTCCAACTGTTGCAACATATCGATAACAGTTTCTTTGACTTCTTTTGATAAATTTCCTTTTTTTTTAAAGAGTCACCCTCTTTACTTTCAGCCAAAAAGTTTTTTTTACTTTCATTCTTCCCTTGGGGAAGTTGCTGTGGTCATCATGTTTGGTAAATTTTTCAGCCTCTTACTCCAAAAATAGTGTCTCTCACACACACACACACTCACACACATGCAAACACGCACACAACATCCACCTACACATGCATACTGTACAAGAATGTACAGACACACCATGAATGTATCATGCTCAGTTCACTCACACAAGCGATGTTTATTGTCCATCTGTTCTTGAAGGGAACAGATATCTGAAAGAAGTAAGATGAAAAGATGTAAAGAAGGAAGACGAAGAAAACATGATGAATAATTGTTTCCATCTCTGCCGTGGCAAGAAATGCGTAATGTAAAAATCATGGACAGATGCTGGAGTTGTAATAAATGAGATGGTGAGATGCCTCTGCATCGGAACGACGCCTCCCCAGCGTTAGCTGCGCTTACATCGTTGCCATGGCGACTCGTGCAGATAGGTCGGCGAAGTCTGGGCAAACAAATCCGATTGAAAAATAACAGTGTGGACAGCTCTGTCCAAAATGCCCTTTCTACTGCCCCCCCCCGCAGCCTGCAAAACGAAACCTCAGCTCTGGGAGCGACACGCAGATCAGTAACCTTTGACCCCAAGGGATCGGCGCCACAGTAAGAGAGCGACGACATCATTCGGTCTTCGCCGTTCTGGCGAATCACAGACGGGTAAATCGGGAGCATCCCGACAGCCTGAGAGCTGAGGCCGCGGTCTCGGTCTCCTAGTCCTGTTTCGCGGCCCGGCTCTGATGTCACCCAACAAAAAAAAAAAATTGTGGAGGCGGCGTCACACGTGATCTCACCACTGATGCAACGGCAGAAATGTGATGGCAGAATTTACCAAAATGAATTTCTGCCAAATCCTAATTTTATCAGTGGGGCCCATTTAGTCTGAGGAGAACCAGGTGACGCCCACGGCGCCACAGCTGTCACAGTTCAGGGCGGTGTCTGACCCACCGACGCGTATTATCACGGGCGTCGTGGTGTTCGATTGACATGCAACACTTGTAAAGGCGAGCGTCCGCCGTCGATCCTCCGTGGGTTTTTGGCAGGGACTAAACGGCCTCCTGTGAGTTGTTCCATCCTTTGTAGTGTAACCGCCGCTGGAAGAGAAATCCGGCTTTCAAGCATGTTTACCAGTTTTTTAAGAGCGAAGCAAACAGCCTCTTGACACGAGGCAGCTGCGTCTCGATGGGTCAAACGTGGCGAGAACTGAAGATTATTTAACCAGCTAACTTAGTCCTTATGGTTTTATCCCATCGGTTCGTCTACACAACATGTAGCCTGTATGTTGATGTAAAAAATGGATCTTGATCTTCATATTTCTCCCCTTCACTCTCCCTCTCTCTCCCTCTCTCCCTCCCTCTCCTCTCCTTTCACTCTCCCTCACTCTCCCGCTCTCTCCCCCTCTGGATCAGAGTCCAGATCAGAGTCCAGATCAGAGTCTGGATCCAGGACTGTAGAACCACCTACTGCCCCATGATCAATTATTGATTATTGATTATCAAATATATGATTACCGTTACTACTTTATTTAGTCTAATTAGTATTATTATTATTATCCCTATTATTATAACTATTAGTTTTGCTATTAGTCCCATTATTGTGCTCCCTCCCACCCTCCTTCTCCCCTCGTCGTCTCTCGCTCTCTCTTCCTCTTCCTCTCTCTTCCACTTTCTTCCTCTCTCTTCCTCTCTCTTCCTCTCTCCTCCTCTCTCTCTTTCTCTCCCTCACCCAGTCGGTTGAGGCAGACCCCCCCCCCAACAATGAGCGTCCTGTTCAACATTTCTACCTGTTAAAAAGGAGTTTTTCATTGCCGCTTTGTTGCTCTGGTCTAGACCTGCTCTATATGAAAGTACCCTGAGATAACATCTGTTATGATACGGCGCCATGTGAATAAAGTTGAATTGAATTGAACTGAGTTAAATAGTGGCGAGAACAACAGTTTTTATTGAAGATATTGACCACGTAGTCTCTATGGTTTTATCCCATCAGCAGTTCTACACACTTTGTATCCTGTATGTTGATTTAAACAAATCAATCTTGATCTTATCCAGATATGACAAACCTCAGTTAGGACTTTGGCAGCAGCAACTTTGAAGCCAGAAAGTCACTTTTCCTCTGATTCCATCAGTCACTGTTCATCTGCCAAGCGGCTGCTCCTGAACGTCTTACAAGGCCTCTCACACACCCACACACACACACACACACACACACACACACACCAAAACACACAGCAGCGCCACATTTCGTTTCCCAAACATACGCATAAATATGCAAAAGGTGCCTCGCTGTTCCCAGCGTCGGAGGGTCGGCGCTGAAGGTGAACTCCTGCCCGTGGCGCCACATTTGACCCAGCCATCGACAACCGCGCCGCCCGCGGCCCATTCAACTAATTCTCCAGTTCAATTGTCCCATTAACATAAGGGCGAATTCAGCGTTATCTCTCGCATGCATACGCACACACACAGACACACACACACGCCCACGAGAGAAAATTAAAAAGGCCTAAGTGTAAAAATATTCAACGACTTCACCCGCAGTTCAGGCCATTTAGGGGGAAAATGGAAATGACTCTTCAGATAAAGGCGGTTGTGTTTTAATTGAAACCGTTAAGGGCTGATCCAAAATGATTTTACCATATAGAAGAATCCGTGTCAAAAAAGAAAAACCTTGAAGGTAAAGCATGATGTATACAAAGAACCTCCGGCTCGCTGGCAGCCGCCGACGCCGAACGCTCTCCGAGGAATATTTAGCTTAATAAAACTGTTCTGCGGTTAGCGCATTAACCTGCCCCCCGCCCCGTCGAGACCGGAGCCTTTATTAGCAATGTTCCGCGTGTCGCTCGAAAGGCTAGTTCTGAAATGAGACCGGCTGTTTCTCCGCATCACCATGAAGCTGAAACTGTAACTGGCGCGACGACTGGAAGCTAATTAGCAACATTTATGCAGTTTATATCTATTATAATGTCTTTTTTCTAAGTGTTATCACTGATCTTGGCTGCACCTCAGCCTCCCTCTCTGAACTTATGTATCCGTATGCGTTACATTTTCATTTGTCACGATTCAGTTTTGAGTTTTGCGAAGTACGGGCTGAAGATTCTGGCAATTTTTTTTTTTTTTGCTCGCATGTAAGCCGTTTAGTAGCTGTTTATACGTTGGGTGCCGTGTATCTGTGACGGTAATCCGCTTAACGACATATTGCTCTGTAGCACTGCTAAAGCATTAAATACAGAAACAATGCATTACAAGGAAAAAAAAAAGGTTTGTATACCTAGGTACGGATACAAAAACCCAAAAAAGGCCACTGCCAGATGGGCCACTGCCACTGACAGATGTAGCATCGTCAACAAGCCTGTGTGTGTGTGTTTGTATGCATAAGCATTAACACATCAGAAGCACACACACAGGCACACACACACACACACACACACACACACACACCCAAATCCACGGGCCGCATTGAAAAGATAGAACACAGGAGGCACATTGCGATCACAGAGAGTTCAGGGGTCTGGCGGCGGCAGGGAGGAAACTTTGAGGTGGCTCTTGTCGCCCTGATGCCTCCTGCCGGACGGCAGCGTGGTGAGCGGCCTGCGGCCGGGGTGGGAGGGGTCTCTGACATCGGTCGGAGTTAAACTTGCGGTATTTTGAAGAGATCGGAGGAAATCGGCATTAAGATCTAACCTGGCTGAGATGAAGCGCGCGGAGAATGAACAGAGCCCCCTACAGGAGAAGGTTGAGTGGAGGGAATCACCTAGTTTATGGATAGCGGAGGGTGGGGCGGTCTTATTAAAGAGGATGAAGTGAAGGTGAAGCAACCCTTTTTTGGGTGGTTAGGGAAGATGGATGGCGGGAGAGTTCAGAGCCTAATACCCTGTCGCTCCTTCAACATCTGTCTGCTCGCACCTGAAAAAAAACCACGGGAGCAGCTGCAAACTCATCTGCCGATTAGAGCCATAATCAATCACTCATCACATAGTCGCTGCACGTGTGTGTGTGTGTGTGTGGCTGCAGTTGACGCAGCAGTTGACAAGCGGAGCTACGTCAGTGTGAGTCAAGGATACGGAGGAAGACTTTATGAACTACACAGATTCACCAGTTTCATCAGTGTGAGACCTTTGAAGGAATTCAGCGCTAAAGTTTCCTCCCAGAAGCCGGTTCCCCTGGATTCTCCTTAGAACAAGCTGTTTGTAGGGTTTTTAATGTGCTATTCCTTAGGCAGAGAGTAGTTCCATTGAAACGGGTTCTCTGTTGACTGTTGAGGCTGCGCAATGCTTTTTTCCAAGACCCTGAAACTCTAATGTATGAAAATCTATATTCATACACGGCAACGCACACACACACACACACACACACACGCAGATACAGAAACATTGTTGTCATGCTATTCAAACTTTTCAAAGCGAAAGAAATCCATGGCGGCACATGGCGTGAGGATTAATTAGATTTTTCCAAAGCGTTTTTTAAGAAAAAGAAAAAAAGTAGGATCAAACCAACGGACTGTGAATAAGACTCACTGGCTTTCAAAGAGGCGGAAATGGCCGCGTCTGAGAGTAGTCAGGGTCGCTCATGAAGACTGGAATAAAAATGTGTATCTGTGGGTTAATGTACCAGAGATGTAATCGGATGTCATTCATGGACGGCTCCTGCGTCTTCCTTTTCAAAAACAGCCATCAAATTAAAAACAGCCATCATGGCGGCATTTTTGAACAGGTGCACAATTCAGGTGATGGATGAATCTTCTGGAACTTTTGATTTGATTTGATTTTTATTTTTTTATTTTTTTATTAGGGTAGAAGAGGCTTTAGATCAAGATTAAAGGTTTGATCTACCGACCGAGCGAGGGTCCTGATGATATGTATGGAAACACAAACGTGTGTGTGTGTGTGTGTGAAGAGCGTGCGTCGCCCGTGTGCCCACGAACACACCCGCGGTGGCCATGTGAGGCGGCGGCAGCTCCTCCGGTCATGAATAAAAATCTAATCTAATTCCTCTGCACTCGCTGCCGGTCTCGACGTCGCTTTCACTTGAGTCGGGTAAAAAAAAAACAAATAAATAAATAAATTTAAAAAAACCAAAAACCTAAAGACGGCAGAGCATGTTCCATCTCATCAGGAAAGCTCAGGACCATGCAGGCTGACGCCAGCCGCCGTACATGACAGCGCTGGGCCCGGCCCATCATTATTTTCTGTTTTTTTCTCTTGTCTTTTTCTTTAGCTGTCGTGGGGGGTGGGGGGGTGGGGGCATGACTGGGGTAAAATCCAATCTGAGCTCTTGCTTCTCATTGCACCGTCATGGCGGCGATGTGGCCGTGGACGCTTCCCCTGACACAACTGGAGGAAGGTTTTTGTTTTTAATCATGTCTCATTACAGCTGATGGGTCCGATTCAAAAGACACTTTGTCGCGCATTAGAGTAAAAGATTAGTTTTTTTTCTTTTGATTGAGTACTTGTGTGGCTCTGAATGCAGGAGCATGTTTTCGTGTTTCGGATTCGCTCCGTTTGAAAACGGTTTGGGCGGTTTAACGTGGTCCCAGTACAGCAACGGAAACGCCAAACGATGCACGATGACGCTGAGGGGCTTTTTTACCGAGCGCTTAATTTTTTGGCCGACGCTAAACTGTGATGGGGGTCGCTTCCAGTCGGACACGATCCCCGTAAAAGAATCCTGCTAGTGTGGGAAGGACGTGTGGAAAATGTTGAAACTGGCATTTGCTTTTTTTTGTGAAATGAATCAGAAAAGAAAACCTCAGAAGTTACTTCGAGGATAAATCACAACAGAAGTTTTGGGGGGGGGTGAAAATGCTCCTTTACGATCACCTTGTGAGTGACTCCTACACACAGTCCATTTTCTGCTTCAGCGTCTCTTTGGTCGGGCAAGAAAATCTACACAACACATTCGGAACACTCTAAAATTTTTTCCTTTTTTTTGTTTACATCCTTCAAATTGCTTTTGAAATGGTTTCACAAGACAAAGAGATCAGAAAATCTTCTCAACATTTGTGAAATATCAAACAGACAACAGTTAAAATTTTGCATTTTGGACCCGGCTTCATTTTAGCATTAAGGGTTAATGCGAACGTTCACTCCAAACGCTTCTCCTTACACTTCATTTGAATTATATTTTTTACCTTATCCAATTAATATGATCATTCTCCGTCTCCATTTCGTTGTCCCTCTGCTTTCCTTTTTTTTTGGCCGTTGAAAAGGTTTTTCCTTCCAAATCAAAGGTCTGAGTGTAGAATGTAGAGGGTTGTGCAGACTGTGAATCCCATTGACATTAATCACGATTAAATTTTGAGGCAGAAAACAACAACAATCCCCCAAAAAATACAAGAGTAAAACACTACATCATCAAAGTCACTCTTTCCATCATTTAACAACCTGTACACTTTTTATTGATTTGAATAAACTAGTGATTTAATTAGTCCACAGTACAAAACTTGGTTGGAAACGTTCTCGTCTCAGTTTGATTTAAATATCAGGTTCAGCGTCAGCCCGAGGCACAACCCTGCTGTAAGGCTTATATGTAGATGAGTTCTGGTTCCGGTCTGATGCACCATCGCACTTTTAGCTTTTGGCTTAATTTCGGCCCTTTGCACCACAGTCTGGTTAAGGGCCAGCTTGTGCTCTGTTGATGTCCGTAAGCGTAAAACGCTCACGTCCGTCTCTCGAGGCGAAACCCGAGGGTCCGGGCTGATCCGATAACGACGGTCAACGAGTTCTGCTGCAATGTGGGCGTCCTCGGAACGCCGTAGGCATGTGTGCGAGGCGGGATGTCGCCCGGACAGCCACAAGTGTGCGCTAACGGAGATGTCAGCACGCGATCTGCAAGGCTGTTTCCAGGCCGGATATTTTCTCATCAGTCTTCTCCCAGAATCTCTTCAGACGTTGACACATCCTCGTCGTCGCGCACGTTTGCAAGAATGAGCACTCGGGTTTGTAGGTGTGTGTGCACATTCGTTCTGGTTTTGTAGGTGCCCGTCTCCGATGTCTCTCTCTCTCCCTCTCTCTCTGGGAAAAGAGATAGAACGTCGCGAAGCTCGGGAGACGAGGGTAAAAACAGATGCTCGAGGATAAAGAGAGAGGGAGAGAGAGAGAGAGAGAGAGAGAGAGAGAGAGAGAGAGAGAGAGAGAGAGAGAGAGAGAGAGAGAGAGAGAGAGAGAGAGAGAGAGAGAGAGAGAGAGAGAGAGAGAGAGAGAGAGAGAGAGAGAGAGAGAGAGAGAGAGAGAGAGAGAGAGAGAGAGAGAGAGAGAGAGAGAGAGAGAGAGAGAGAGAGAGAGAGAGAGAGAGAGAGAGAGAGAGAGAGAGAGAGAGAGAGAGAGAGAGAGAGAGAGAGAGAGAGAGAGAGAGAGAGAGAGAGAGAGAGAGAGAGAGAGAGAGAGAGAGAGAGAGAGAGAGAGAGAGAGAGAGAGAGAGAGAGAGAGAGAGAGAGAGAGAGAGAGAGAGAGAGAGAGAGAGAGAGAGAGAGAGAGAGAGAGAGAGAGAGAGAGAGAGAGAGAGAGAGAGAGAGAGAGAGAGAGAGAGAGAGAGAGAGAGAGAGAGAGAGAGAGAGAGAGAGAGAGAGAGAGAGAGAGAGAGAGAGAGAGAGAGAGAGAGAGAGAGAGAGAGAGAGAGAGAGAGAGAGAGAGAGAGAGAGAGAGAGAGAGAGAGAGAGAGAGAGAGAGAGAGAGAGAGAGAGAGAGAGAGAGAGAGAGAGAGAGAGAGAGAGAGAGAGAGAGAGAGAGAGAGAGAGAGAGAGAGAGAGAGAGAGAGAGAGAGAGAGAGAGAGAGAGAGAGAGAGAGAGAGAGAGAGAGAGAGAGAGAGAGAGAGAGAGAGAGAGAGAGAGAGAGAGAGAGAGAGAGAGAGAGAGAGAGAGAGAGAGAGAGAGAGAGAGAGAGAGAGAGAGAGAGAGAGAGAGAGAGAGAGAGAGAGAGAGAGAGAGAGAGAGAGAGAGAGAGAGAGAGAGAGAGAGAGAGAGAGAGAGAGAGAGAGAGAGAGAGAGAGAGAGAGAGAGAGAGAGAGAGAGAGAGAGAGAGAGAGAGAGAGAGAGAGAGAGAGAGAGAGAGAGAGAGAGAGAGAGAGAGAGAGAGAGAGAGAGAGAGAGAGAGAGAGAGAGAGAGAGAGAGAGAGAGAGAGAGAGAGAGAGAGAGAGAGAGAGAGAGAGAGAGAGAGAGAGAGAGAGAGAGAGAGAGAGAGAGAGAGAGAGAGTGAGAGAGAGAGAGAGAGAGAGAGAGAGAGAGAGAGAGAGAGAGAGAGAGAGAGAGAGAGAGAGAGAGAGAGAGAGAGAGAGAGAGAGAGAGAGAGAGAGAGAGAGAGAGAGAGAGGAGTGGAAAAAGGGCCACATACGCTCGTCTTAGTTAGGTTTCACCACATCCGCCGTGTGGCTCCGAGCTCTGTAACGTTACAACTCTCAGCGGAAACCCAGGCTAATATTTAAACAAAAACGTGGTGACGACTATGCAACATTATTATTACTTGTTCATTTATTTATTTTTTTTATTGAATGTGAAAAAGGAAAAGAAAAGAAAAAAATCTGCTTTGTCTCCGTCAAATACTATTAAATTAGCCACTGGTTCATGCACACTTCTCTTTGAAAGCTGCAATTAAAAGCCATGTAGGACACACACACACACACACACACACACACACACACACACACACACACACGTCAGTGTATCTGCTGCTGAATCCACTCCAGGTGCAGCAACCATGAACTGCGACACCAGACTGTGTTCAGACAAACTTTAGCTGGATCTGGAAGAAATTAAAAAAAGGAAAAAAAAAGTTAACTTGGCTCGACTTAGGCCGCAATGCGGTGTGACATCATCCCGCCGCTCGCCGCTCGCCGCGGCCCATGATGTGCGAGCACAACCCTGGCGGGTCATTGGCCATGTAAACAACATAGTTCCAGTGTTTACCTCACCATAGCATGAGGCAGAGGAAAGATCGTCTCCATCGTAACTCTGTACCAAGTTGTCAACCGAGTTTTGTCTTTTAGCATCTGTGAAACTAGCAAACTTACTCATCAAGGCAAGTTTATGCTTCTGCATGGAACCTCCTACACGGAGACATAGACAACCCGAACCGTCATTCGTCGGCTTGGTAGCGTCACATTTCCGTTTTCGTCGTTCAGACCGTCTCCTCCGACGTCTCCTTTCGTTTCTGCGTCGCAGTAAATTCAGGAAAACGAGAAAACTGCTGGTCAACATCTGCTGGTCAACATCTGTCAAGATGCTACAAAAACGCCATCATAAGAGGTGCCAAAACACGCCAACAATCCGAGGAAAAAATGGTGGCGAAGAAAATCCTGACAGTTACTTATAAACGCCAAACCGCCACCTAGCGGTGCGGTGGTGTAATTGCATGGCGGCATCAACGCAGAAGTATAAATGCTGACGACGGCGAAGGACACTCGCACAGGCTATGACGTAGGTTCGACACACAAGCAGCCCAGCATCAGTCAGACCAGCCCTCTTGCATCTCGCCTTTCATTGTCGCATCTGCACCAGTAAAAGACGCTGATAGCGTAGCGCTCCGCCGGTCCCACCTCCCACAGGCACGAGCCATAAACCATTAACCGTAAAGAATTAGGTCGACGCCTGTCAGGGCTGCAGGCAGGAAGTCAGTTCGGACCGAGGTAAAGCAGTGCGAATGAAAGGGGTCTCTCTTCAGATGCAGTGTTTTGACCTGAATTCTTGACAAACACAACACTCTTCCGTAACGGGGCCGGAGGGAGGCTTATCTTAGCCAACGCTCTAAATGCAGCGAAGCCAAACTACGCGCACAAGTGGACAAGCTGGGCCTTCGTCCGCTGGTTTAGATCCAGGACACGTAGCCAAATGTGGTAAAGTTCAGACGCACAAACACACGCACGCATGTGCACACACACTCATCTCTGTCCCTTTCTCTGTCTCTCTCACACACACACACACACACACACAAAAACACATATATAACCGTGCACACAATCAGCAGGGACACGGGCTCTGGCAGCCCTATCAATAACCGTGGCGCCGCTCAGGTTAGCACAGAGGTGGCTGCTCGAGAATGCCAACAAAGAAGTAAAGAATAGGTCCAGGGTGACTCAGACTTTTGCTACACTCCTGTGCATGTGCACGAGCGTGCACGCACACACTCACACACACACAAACAAACACACACAGGCCACGCACACAAACACACACATGCCCAATCCGGGCTCCAGCTCACGTCGGCGGCTGACAAGATGTCCCACTCAATCATGTTCTCTTTTTCTCCCCTTCGTTGTCACTCTGCTACAGCAATGCTGCAGAGACAAAACACACAGACACACACATGCATGCACACACACACACACACACACACACACACACACACACACCCACACACACACACCTTTCAACCCCCCTTTCTAATTCCCCTCTTATCAAAATGCAAACAATCCATAAATCCAAATGTGAGGGTTTTTATTCCATATACGTGTCCCATTATTCGTACATCTTCGACTGTGACTGTAAGTTCGCGTGTAGAGCCTGAACGAAGGAATGGCTGTTTATGTGCGCGTGTGCGCGTTCAAGAAAGTGCGGAGATTGTAATTGTTTGCTTCCTATCACCGTTTTAGGACGTGTGCGAAGCATCAACGGTGTTTGGAGGCGGAGGGGACATGAGCGGGACCCAATCAGCTGCTAATGGACAGAAAGCTTCCCCCCTGATGTTGTTTGACGATAAGAACGGGGCTGCTGTGTTTTTTGCGTCTTCTGTCCGCGTGAAAAATTCCCCCAATCTAATGAAATTCTCCTCATTACCTTCCACCATCTCTCCTTTATCAAGTCGCTCGCAAATTATTTTATGTTTGCTCTTTTGGCTGCCCATACTTAGGCTGGGGGGGGGGGCTTTATATGCGTATTAAAGAGCAAGCGTGTAAAAAAAGGCTGCTTTATTACTGCTGTCACTGGAACTGCTCAGGGAACACAGTCAGGAGCCCTTTGACAGCAGACTGTTAAAAACAGATTACAGAAGCCAGGGGGAAATTATAGAATCAGTTCATCCCGAGGTTGATGCCATAGCTGCTTTTTGTTTCCGAAGGGATTCGAGCATATGAGGGAGAAAAAAAAAGCTTAAAAATGTCTCGCAGATGTTCTGGGGGGGGGGGGGGGGTGGACGCCGCACTGCTTCCTGTGCAGTGGCTGAAAGTAGCTTTAGTTTCTGGCTGGATAGACCCAGGTTAGCTGCCCCCCCTCGTTTCTAGTCTTTCTGCTAAGCTAACCTAAACGGTTGCCCACATTAGTCTGTACAGACGTGAGATTGAAATCAGTCTTTTAATCTAAAGTCCAATTTATGCTCGCACTATTGGCGCACTTCAAAACCACGCCGGCGTAAACCGGCTACGATGTAGAGTACACGGCTACGCCATAGTTACGGGGAAGGTTCCATGCAGACGCATAAATTGGCCCTAACCCTAACCCCAACCCAATAAAAAAGACAATGAAGGATTTCCTCAAAATGTCGACCTTTTCCTTTGAAGTCAGGTCATCGTAGTCATTTCACTAAATCCATTTCCCGGTACCATTTCCTTATATTCATTTAAAAGCATTATTTTGGACCGATCATAGTGTTATTGTTCAAGTATAACCCTTCTAATACATTGCTACCAAACAAAATCCACCGTTAGACCTGACGGTTTCCTAGGCTACAGAACCTAAACCCTCCGAGAACACGGCGTCTCCCTCTGAACATCATCTCTTGAGGTTCCTTCCATCTCATCCCAAGTCCTCAGTCCTTTTTTTTCGGGCGAGGGAGTTTACCCTGTTTTCACAGAGCTTGATTTCGGCCGGGAGCTGAGATTTTGTGTGTGATCCCGAGCTCTACGCGACCGATGTGACCAGAGGTGTCCGGGGTCAAGGATTGACCCTTTTTTCATGCTCAGAGGCAAGAATCAAGGGGGAAAGTCTGTCCTGGCCCACGACCACTGCCAGACAAAAATGTGTCATCCACTGTTCTGAGGTCAGAGATTTTTTCAGCCCTGCCTCTGAGAGACCACAAATACAAAAAAGAAAATATATGGAAAGTACAGGCTACAGTAATGCCGACCCTCTGCTGTTCGCGAAATGATGCATTTGGTGTCACCTGGTGGATGTGAAAGCAAAAGGGAACAAGTTCTTCAGAGTACAGTGAATATTTGTTAAGTTTTTCCTGACCTTCCCAGTGTTTGCAATGATGCAACTGAAAAATGACAAAAGTGTAAGCAATAAAAAAAATACTAACCCGCAGGCAAATACATCTTGCGACATGACTCTGCTTCGTGTCACTTTCGTTTATCTCGAGTCCACTTTGGACGCGGTTACGTCTCGTCGTCGGGTTGTTTGGACTATAAATGGTAAATAACACGCCCCGGCTGAAATGTTGCTTTTGTGTCCAAACTCAATTGATCTTAACCATGGATGAAGCTTATAAAGGACTTGTTGATGGATTAAGTGTTTCACAAAAGCAAATGGTGTTAGAGTGACCACATTCGTGGGCTTCATCTCCGATTAAAAACTGGTAAATAAAGGGGTGTGGCTGCCTCTTATCGCAGTCTGATTCTCATACGCGTCTTCCTTTGTCCTTCTGGAACCTGAACGCTTCGTCTCAGGCCCCAGAAAAGGCCCGTTTCTTCACTTTGATTAGTTTCCAATGCTCCAATAAGTGTTCTCCTAAAGCTGATTGGTTAGTTTCCATTCTACAAACAAATCAAGTCCCATCTCCTCGGCTGCAGCTCGCAACTTGGCCCCGGCATCGCAACGTGAAGGCGCGAGGCGTGACAGCGCGTTGCCGGTGTCCGAGACGTGCCGAGGACAAGCCAGAGACGTGCGTCCACTCGATTCGCACCGTGTTCTTCGGACCCCTGTGACAGCCAAGTTTGCTGAATAGGTTTTTTAACTATGGAGTACGCCGTTGAGGTGGATCACGTGGATTATGCAAACAGGAGGCGACAGTCTGACGCTCAAAACATGTATGTCGTGTGCACACACACCTACAGCTGTGTACAGCTGCAGTACGTTTATTAGGTATATGCCCTTGTGTCCAGGGGCCCGTGATAAAAACGTATGATCAAGACCTCGTGGCTGTCGAGGAAACCTCCTCTTCACTTTTTTAAAATGTCGATGATCACATCATGATCGCAAAACGGGCATAAATACGCGCTGTCACACACGGCCCCGTGCATCTGTTTACCTGCACACACACACACTTAACTTTTATAAACAGCTTTAAAGCCCTCATCCCATAATCCCACAAAATCTATTCTACGTTCCCCTTTATCTTCCGGCGCACTTTTGATGACCAGTCATCTGTCCACTTTATGTGACTCCGTCTTATCAATAATTCACCCTCATTACATCCCAAGTGCTCCAGGCCCCCCCCCCCCCCCCAGCCCCCAGCCCACCTCCACATCCAAAAGACTCACATAGCGATTCACCGGCATCACAGGGCCTCTCAGTCTGAATGTGTGTGTGGGGGGGGGGGGGCACATTTCAAAAAGAATGAGCCTCGTTCAGATGGAAGATGTCTGTAGGGAAATAGCGGCGGGAGCTGGCAGGGTCCTTGGTCTTGGACACATTTCGGGTTTTATAGGCGGCGCGAGGATGAGCGAGAGGGACTCCGAGCGCGGGGATGGTGTCATTACTGCTGTCGTTCACCTTGAGGTTACGCGTATTTCGCTATAAATCCCCCCCCACAGACCCCCCACCCCCACCCCCGGCCCACTCTCACCTTGGCCAGGTGCGGCGAGGCGACCGTTCATCCGATGAAACATATCGGGGGGGGGGGGGCGCTCGGTGGCCTGCATTGAGTCATTCTGTGGCAAAACAGCTGTATTTCTCAGCTGCATTTTTTTTATAAGTGTTGCTTATGTATCTGGTGTCTCGGTGGTTGTTTAGAAAAGACAAACAGGAAACGAAAAAATACACAAACTGCTTTGCAGGACTCAATTGGTTTTCTATGAATAACACCTTTGTAAAACTTAATTATTCTTGGCACTGAATTCAACTTCTGTCAGTTTTCAGGTGGTGGTTTAGTTTCTAGCGTTGGATGAAATTTTATATTAAATAAAAACGTTTTTTTTTTTTTCTGGCCACGCAAAACCAATATTTACCGATGTGGGCAGTTTCTCACCGAACCTCTGTGATTAAAACTAGGAATCATAAATTGAAAGGTTGTGGAAAGAGAGTCTTGGGCGTCTCCGGAGCATAGGCCAAAACGCTCCGCACATCTGACGGCCTTGAACTCATCGCGCTGCATTAAACGCCGCAGGACATTTTGCCACTTTACTTTTTTTAAAAAAATCTAACGCTGTGCTTTTTTTTTCTGGGGAACGTGAGTCTCGGCCAACCTTATTGTTTTTAAATCTGCTCCATGTCCGCCAAAGCCAGAGCCTGCGCTAGTTCCCGATGGCGCACACATGGAATACACTCATATCCACGGACAGCAGATAGCACTGAGGAAACCCACCTGCTCTCAGGGTTTCTTTCCATCTTTCTTTCTTTCTTTTTTTTGCCGAAGCCTGTAGCTCGGTGATTATCCCGCTGCCAGGATATCGATTTCCGAAGGGTTGAACCTCGCTCTGCGCCGAGAGGCCCCATCGATACAAATCTCATCGCTACGGAGACACAGCACGATAATTTCGTTTACTCGGCCGCGGGACACGGGGAGAGGGAGGAATCGTCGGCCTGACCCGCCGGTGTTCGGTCGCAAGGGGTCTGTTCGTGCCTGGTACACCGTGTTTCTGATGGGAGGAAAAAAGAAAGTGTTTGTCTCGTGTTACCGAAGTGTTCTTTGTTCTTTTCATGTTTTTTTGTTCCATTTTATTCGAGTTACACTTCAGATTGTAGTTAAGTAAAGCTTCTGTCTGCATTCATTTTAATCTAGTTCCTTTTAATGTCCTATTTACCTATAAATCCTATTTTATTCCCATTTATTATCCTGTGTTTTGGTAACATTTTAAAACTGTTGTACAAATGATAGGACAATTTCCATATAACAGATGGATATAATAAAGTGGAACACACTGAGGTTTCCAGATTTTTTATCAACGACAACAGCTGAGAGCTCCGAGTCCCCTGGCTTTACATTTTGACGGGATGCTCCAACTGGCGTCCGTACGTATGTGGTCCGTCCCTGCTCTGGGTTTTTTTTGGCGTCTCCCGGGTGGACTAACAGTCTGTTTGGCCGGGATAAACTGCTCTAAGTGCTCTCAGCAATCTGAGTCCCCGTCGCAGTCATTTCAGGACTTTCATGTTTCCTTCTCTTCAATTCTTTATGAATGGCGGCTTTTTTTGGGGGGGTGGTGATTTTCCACACTTTTTTTTAGCGAACACGTAATTCTAGCTATTGTATCCTCTCACAGTGGAGTGAGACAGTCAAGTGGTAACAAGCACACAGCCATGACAACACACACAAAATGGGAATATTACCACAACAGTGCAGAAACACAACAGTCTGATATGTCAGCGCCGTTGCTTTGGTTGATGTAGGAAACTGTCCTAAATTTATTATTATCATCATTATTAGTATTGCTGTTGCTGCTACTACCGCTTTTACTGCTATTATCATCATCATTATCATATTTATCATGATTATCATCATCATAATCACAATCATCATCACCATCATTTTTCCCATTACATTCTCATCATCATTGTTATCATCGTCATCATCATCTTCAGGATTATCATCATCATGATCATCATTATCATCATCATCATCATGATCATCATTATTATTATCGTCCTTATCATCATCATGATCATCATTATTATCATTGTTGTCATCATCATCATCATGATCATCATTATTATTATCGTCCTTATCATCATCATGATCATCATTATTATCATTGTTGTCATCATCATCATCATGATCATCATTATTATTATCGTCCTTATCATCATCATCATGATCATTGTTGTCATCATCATCATCATGATCATCATTATTATTATCGTCCTTATCATCATCATCATGATCATGGTCATCATGATCATCATGATCATCATTATTATTATCGTCCTTATCATCATCATCATGATCATGGTCATCATCATCATCATCATCATTATTATTATCGTCCTTATCATCATCATCATGATCATTGTCATCATCATCATCATCAGGATCATCATTATTATTATCGTCCTTATCATCATCATCATGATCATTGTCATCATCATCATCATGATCATCATTATTATTATCGTCCTTATCATCATCATCATGATCATTGTCATCATCATTATTATTATCGTCCTTATCGTCATCATCATCTTTATCACCATCATCATCATTGTCATTTTTGTCATCATCATTATCGTCATCATCATTATTATCTTTATCGTCCTTATCATCATCACCATCATCATTATCACTGTCATCATCATTTTTGTCATCATCATCATCATCATCACCATCATCATCATCAGTAGTAATAGTACATTTCTGCAGGAGTAATGTACTTTTCCCAAACAGTTTCTGGTTAATTTCATTTTGGTTTCTGGCCAGAAATTAAAAAATGTATTGGTGTTTTTTTTTTTTTTTATAAATAAACACTCTTCAAGTAAATGAATTACAGGTTCAGTTAAGAAAACACAGGTGACGCGGCCCAGAAGTGTGTGGACACCTGAGCTTTGCATATTCATAGCAGCCTCTGCAGTTCTGGGAAGCAGTTTCCGAAAATATTTTGAAACATGGCTGCAGGAGAATTTTTTTTTTTTTGCACCCAACCGACCAGCCAAGGGGCATTAGCGCGGCTGGACACAGATGTTGGGCAATAAGGTCTGGCTCGCAGTCAGCGCTTCCAGTTCATCCCATAAGTGCTGGATGAGGTTTAGGCCTGAGCTCTGAAAGGCGCGTGCGGGGGGGGGGGGGTTGTTATCATTATCCCTGCCTTTCTACCCCCCGCTGTTCTGAGCTTGGTGTTTCATTGCAGGGAGCGACGGGGTCGGTGCCTCGACGCCAAACATCAAAGCCGTACATAGTCAACATTTGCATAATGTATTCCACGCGATTTGGCCGACTGAGCACCGGCTGTACAGCTTCATTTATTTTCCTGCCTCAGCTTCGGCGTGCTCCGCGCTGACCTACGTCGTTATTGGCCTACAAGTGCGAGCACGTCTGATGCATCAGGACCCCAGTGTACAAAGTGTGTAAATGGCGTGACACCGTCTGTCCGTCTCCAATATGGCAGCGGCGAGAAGGGAAGGGATGGGCTTAAAGATAAAGACTGTTATCTGCGGCTCGGGCCTCCGCTTCTCGATAATCACCCGGCGTTTACGCCTCCACTTGGCGGCCGGCCTGTGGCTCGACCGGGAAACAGCAGAGATCCCCCGATGCCCCCATCAGCTTACCGGAGTCGGTCTTTTAAGTGGCCTTCATGGCATCCTCTTCCTCCTCCCGCTCGACTCACTATGGCGCCTCGCGTCCTCCTTTTCAAACATCACTTCAATCCCCCCCGTGCACCCCAGCGACGGACCGTGGGATAACGGGGGGGGTGCATGGGAATCTTCCCATGTGTGTCTCCCCCCGTCTCCTCTTCCTGCTCTAATCCATCGCCCTGAATTCAGTCTGGGACCCGATAAACCCCGATGACTGACAGATTTCACTTCCTGCGCCGGAGCTGCTGCCACTGTCTCCTCCGTTTCTTTTTTCTGTTTCTCTCATATACCTTTTTAATGATTTATTATCGATAAATGTTAGTTTGTCTAATTAGTTTTCTAACCTTCATGGGCTTATGAATTTAGGGGTTTCTATAAATTTTGATAATGTCATTAAAATGGCAGCTACAGAAACACAACAGAACATAAAGTAGGCAGAAAAAACCTATCATATCACTAGAAAGTGTGGATTATTCCAAACCGTCGCAAAAATTGCTCATTCAGCTTTTTTTACAGCTGAACAACTAGAACCAAGGGCAGAATGTACATCCTCCTTCTCCACTGAAAATAACAGAGCCAAAGTACCTGAAGTACCCTCCTACAGGAATTGCTGTTCTTATTTTTTTTTCCATTTTTCCCCCATTTCCATCTGCCTGCCCGCAGAGCTGCCGGCAGCCATCGCTGTGACTCGCTTCACTGTTTATTTACCTCGTGCTTTTGTTAAAAAAAGAGACTCTCATGGATAAAACCTTAACTTATTGGGCAGAAATTTGTACTGCGCTTAACACACGGCGGCTTTTCCGAAACGAGCGAGGAGAGGAACTTGTTTGCAGAACATTAATAAGTCAGGCCGGCCGGATGTTTTATTTATGGACGCTAGTTTTCAGAACACGACGACCATGCTGACACACACAAAAAAGTCCAAAAAAAACATCTAAAAAACACAGCACTCACATCCGTGTGTTCACACACGGGCGAGCACTTGAACGCCACGCGGGAAATATGGAGAAGACAAACCTTTTCAAATGCTTTTAATACGTCTCAACCAAGAAAAACATTTTTATAACATAATACGCATAGTTTAGATTCTCTTCTTGATTTATTCAAGGTTTGAAAAATTAGTTTTTCTTTTGTTTAAATAAGTCCTTGTTCATTTATTTCACTCTACAAAAGATGTAAAGGGAAAAAAAGTAAATGTGAGAGAGCTAAATAAATTGTCTTTGGCTATTTGCGAAATAGAAAATGAGCCTTTATTCATGTTGGGTGATTTTGCAGCTGATTTGAATGCAGCGCTGACATCCAGACGCCCTTGTGGAAAGACAACGTTCTAGAAGCACAAACCAACCAGCCCACGGGCACATGACAATTCATCCGGAGGGAATGTCACGGTTAGAAATCCACCAGCGATGTTGTCTGCAATAAACCATTTTAGACCTAGTTGTGAGATATCTTTGGCCAGCTGGTGGCGCCAGACAACACCGGGGGGACCTCTGGGATTCATTCGGGATCATTGGGATTCAAATTTCATGGCGAATCTTCGAGCCATTGTTTGTGCTGCCGCGGTTCAAAGTCAAACTAAGGTGTCTTTGTTGCTTCCAGTTGCATAAGTGAATTGCTGTGACAGTCGTTCCCCGTTCTCCCCTCGGTTGCGTTTTTTCCAGCTGGCAGTGAAGCACGGGGGCACTGAGCGCAGGGTGTCGCCGCCACCGCTTCCTTTTCCTGTTACTTTCAATAACTTTGGGTTGACATTGTTGACGTTGAAGAATTAAGTTTGAGGGGGGGACTTCACTGGAAGGTTATTTTATGGCAGCAGTGGCGGCGGCGGCGGCGGCGGCGGCGGCGGTGGCGGCGGCGGCGGCGGCGGCAGCGGTGGTGGTGGCGGCGGTGGCCTGTGTCATGTGTCTCGTAAATTCCCAAACTCCTCTCATGGAAAGCCACCGGCTGCTGTCTGCAAAGTGAACGTGAATGATGGGAACACGGGGAGGTTGGGCTGAAGGGTCGTCTGAGGACAGAGTGTGCTGAACACACACACGCACATGCAAACAAAGCAGCTGAGCACAACAAAAGTAGACAGGAAAAGGGGGGTTGGAACGGGCGGCGGCATTTGAATTGTAATTAGCGCCGGCCGCCCGCTTGACGGGCCTCGGAGGCACCGGAGCGGAAGCAGGACGTCGGCGGATCCTTTGAACGTTGCACTCTGGGCGACGGAAACACAGCCGCCGCGGACAAAACAAACATCGGGCAACCGGCGGCATCGTCTGCGCGCGTCGACCATCGTGGAAACGGAGCGGCGGCCGGCCCCCCTGCGGACTAGTGGTCACAATGTGATGAGGAGAATTAATACTTTCCAAGTGTGAATTTCTTATTTTTTTAATGCCCTCTCTTACGGCAGGTGAGCATTAATTTAAAATAAACAAATAAATAAACAAATAATAGCTTAAGTTCTATGGCACCTCAGAGATGTAGCCCAAAGAGCTTCACAAACCTGGTTTAGGAAACAAAAAAAAGAAGAGGATTAAAAAGCCAAATAGAAAAACAGATAAATAAATAGCAATGAAAATTATCACAAAACAGAAAAAAAATCTAACTAAAGGTTTCAGCAAACTTCATGTCAGTGGACCTTGAAACCGCCCCCCCAACCTGCTTTTTCCCAAGGTCCATGAAGAAGTTAGTTTTTCATTAGCAAGCAGTGCTAAAGCACTAGATATAATTTTCCGGCTCAAAAAAAAAAGATTTTGCTCACGCAGTCACATTTTTAGTATAGATTTCCAAAACCAAAGAAACTGCTAAGAAGAAAAGCTCTGCACTGTTTGGGAGGGAAAAAAACTAGACCAGCTAATGCAATCAGGAGTAATCAAACCTTAATTAGTAGAGTCATTAAATGCATTTGGAAAAGTCACCTAAACGCTGAAGGTAAGACTCAAAAAAGGAGGCAACTTGAATTAAAATCCTGAGAGAGGATTAGTGGTTTCTGTCTGAGGAAAAGCCTCCCAGGGCTTTTCCTAGAGGTCAGTGTTGATCAGGGAGGGGGCAGGGTGGTGATGGGGGGGTCAGGTACCTAAGTAAGTGCCAAGTGGTTTAAAACTAATCTTTGACATCATTCTCCCGTTAATCAAAAAGGAGAGGAACTTCCCTCCATGGGGGGGGCCCAGCTCACCTTTCTCATCCGGCTCACCTCCTCTCACCCCCCCTCCCTTTTCCTTTTAATATTTTTTTCCCCTCGCCCTAGCCACCGACGCTGCTCCGCGGGCGTGCCCATTAAAAGCTCCGGCGGGGGAAGAGACATTAGCGCCGCGCTCCATTTGCCGCGGCCCGGCCTCTGAAACCGGCCGTCGGGCGCCTTCGGCCATTTGCACGCAGTCGCTGCTCCGAGTCCTCGGACGAACGCGCCGCACGCCACTCGACGGCCGACGAAAACAGCCATCGGATCTCTGAGGCGCTTGGTTTTTTTTCCCCCTTTAGCCCATATTTTCGTCCACTTACTGATCTCAGCCGAATCTCCTCGAACTTCAGACGTCAACCTCAACATCTGGACATTTTCAGAATCTTTTTCCTCCATTTTAACATCTGTAAAACTGATGCTATTAAATCGTGTTTTTTTTTTTAAATAATACTCCATGCTTCTATCAGTGAAGCTCATCAGGCATTCAAACAAACGCTCCTTCTTACTGGGCGATAGGTGTTATTTAGTTGTTAAATCTGGCCCCTAATATGCAGTTTCTACTGTTAATAATCCTTCTTTACTCAAAATATTTTTTTTTTATTTGGGTATTTATGAGATGTTAATCTGCGCGCTGCGCTCCCAGGTGGAATTTGTAAGAACGATTTCAAAGTCAAATTAATTACTTTATTAAAAGACAAAAAGGATTCACTACTCGGTTATTTTCAGAAACCTTCACCATTAAAAAAAAAAAAATATCCTCAGCTCTGAAATGTTATAATCTCTATTTTTTAGAGGTGTAGACAGGACAAAAAATAAGCTTTTGCAGAGCTTTTTGTAGACTCTGACACGACTTGCCTGAGGAAATATATGCAGTTTTTTGTCTTTTATCATAGAAAAATAAACCAAACCCAACAGAAAACTAGCAGTTTTACCATTAAGTGATTCAGCTCATTAGTAACTGTGATTAAAAAACTTTATTAGGAGGTAATTATGTCATGTTTTACCAAGGAAAACATGTCACAGATACATCACCAATATATTCCATTAATGTGCTGTAATATCAATTGCATTAATCGGTGCAACTAAAGCTGTATCTGTGCTGCTCCTCAACCCTCTGGACCACAGGCACAAGACGGTCGCGGATCAGGTGATGTGGAGCCGTACGTACCCGACCCCCCGGGTTGAGGGCCTGGGGGGTCGCAGCCCCCCCCCCCAGAAAGAGCATTTCAGCAGCTCGAGCGTTGGCCCCACCACTCTTAGGTCTGACATCTGCCCATTCTGTTCGTGCGGACTGCGGCGTGCTGAGCTTTTGGACGGAGAGTGTGACGCAACCAGCCATGACTGGTTCGCCCCCCCCACACACACACACCAGGGGCAAGGCGATGCCTCGGGAACCCCTCTGGCTCGTAACGCAATTCATTCGTTCATTTCATGAAAAAATAAAGGAAATATTAGCTCGTTTTTGCATGCTGGACGCCATTAAAGTGTGACGAGTATTTACCTCTACTGCTATTTAGCATTTCTGAGACTTCTTTCGAATGATGTTGACTCATTATAAGGCAACATGGAAAACAGGGCGATCTCACTGGTGATAAATGTGCTCGGCGGGCTAACGAAGGAGCTCAAAAAAAAGTCTGCAGACACAATCATGATGCAATAACCCTATTGCTGATAGGTGGTTAATGAGCACTTGGTCTTATAAACAGTGCTTATGTGAAGCTATTTTTGTAACTAATACGAACAGATCAGGTTTTGTACGAATAGAGGAATCACCTTGATTCCAAGGTGAGACTGAAATAGGCTGAAAATGATGCATTCCCCGAGTTCCGCCTCCCAGGCGCAAGCCTTTACCGAGCGGACCAGACGCGAGACTTTTTATACGTTCTATAGTTGGCTCAGGCGAGGCAGAGCCAGAGTAGATGGTGGGGGCAGAGATTTTAGTTGGGCAAGTCAGAGGACGATGGACCGAGGGGGGGGCAGGCGGACACGGTTAGTTAAACTCGGTTCAGAGCAAAGAGAGAGGGACTGACAGGTACTACGTGAGCTTGGCGGCGGCAGCACCATGTTGGCAAAGTGAAACGCTCTGGCCCAAAGAGGCCGGGCGTCAGTCTGGCCGGCGCCCGATGAGTAACAGGTGCGCAGATGAAATGCGGTCGGGGGGGGGGTAGCCACGCCCAGCTGGAGACACACACACCAATAGAGAGAGAGAGAGAAAGATAAACTGGGGACAAACAGAAAACACAAGGACTGATGGAGATTACTGATGGAAATTAAACCTCCTCTGCTATTAGCAGTTCTATTTCTGACACTTCCGGGGTTTTTATTTACTGTCACAGAAGCAGAGGGACAACAGGAAACGAAGGGAGGGAGGATGATGGAGAATGGTACGCAACACAAAGGTCCCTGGAACCAGGGACTAAAAAAACCCTTGAAAACCTGCTACAGTGTTTACATTTGGTCTTCGGTTTCATCCATAGTCTAACCTCTGACGTTTCCCTCTGTACTACTCGTCCGGTGAGATACCCGGTCGTCCTCCGGGGGCCACGGATACAGAGAGGATCCCAGACAGCGGTGCGACAGCTGTGGCGAATCGGGAGCGCTTCGTCGTTGCGGATCTGGTGAAGAGAAAAGAATCTGTGTCAGAAGGAAGTGAACTGGTTTGAAACTGCTGAACATTGCATCAGCCCTATAGAAATATTGAGCTTAATTTTTTTTTTTTTTTGCCTTCAGCAGGGAGCCTCATGACAGAGTTTTAAGCCCAGTGAGCGGATATTTCTTTACAATAATTTGAGAGTGATCTGCTTTTAAGTATTTAAGTACACAGGCCTTCACGTTTCAAAAGGACCATTATGTTTTTCCAAGACAGCTGTTCTACTCATCCCTGGCAAACTGTGAAGTATCTGTCAGTGCCTTTCCCAGAAAACGAGCCACGCCTTTTATTCCTGGGACCACGGACCTCAGGAACCCGAGGTGCTCAGACAAGAATGTATTAGAAACTAATGAAATTTGTCTCTTAAAAAAAAGGTTCTCCCAAACGTCACCAGTCCTGCGTGGACGTCGATGGACAAGCCGAGTGTGTGGCTTTTATTCGGTACGAGATCGACATTTAAAAACCCGGCAGCACGTCGAACATCCCGTGGCCTGTGTGCTGCAGTTTCTGCATCCACCGCTCATCTTCCACCGGATTCCATCACATCCATCTCCAGTCAAAAAGAGTTTAAATAAAAAACGAAAAACCAAAAAACAAAGGAAAAATGCCCCCGAATCCACTCTGAAACTTCTGTGTCTTATTCCGAATGCAAACATGCAGATGCCCTCGGAAAAAACGCAGCGGTTTGCATGCGTTTGCTGGATTGACAGAAACTTTTGTGGGTTTTTTTTCGTGTGGAAAATAAACCTGTTTCTATTTGCAGATTATGAGACATAAGGCTGGGCGTTCGGTTGTCATGGTTGCCTCTCTGTATGCTGGTGCGCTCGTGTCGGTTTGTCGGCTGGCTTAGCCATTTGACCTTGGCGAATTCGAAAACGCATTAAATGTGAGACACAAGCAGGTGAGTGGGCTACGTTACAGTAGCCCTGTCTGTCCCTTGATAAGCCCGTATTAAAAAATTATTACCTGAATAGTTGGCAAGAGAGCAGAGAAGACAAATCGAGGGAGCGAAAGAACTGTGGAGGAGGCTGTCGCGGATGAAAATGCAGTGGTGTGTGTGTGTGTGTGTGTGTGTGTGTGAGTGTGTGTGTGTGTGTGGCATTCAAGGTGGCAATTTTCCTCTCAGCAGCCTGCAGAATGATTTGATTTCTCGGTAACAATAAGGGATTCATGTATACAGATTGAGTCAGTGTTCTTGAGCGTCCGAAGGTTACAGCTGGAGTGTTTGGACAGATTTACTGAGAAAATGTGTGTCTGTGTGAGTGTGTGTGTGTGTATGTCTGTGTGAGTGTGAGTGTGTGTGTGTGTGTGTGTGTGTGTGTCTGTGTGAGTGTGAGTGTGTGTGTGTGTATGTCTGTGTGAGTGTGTGTGTGTGTGTGTGTGTGTGTGTGTCTGTGTGAGTGTGTGGAGGAGGGGGAGGGGAGGGGGCAGCATAAAAGAGTGTAAGAGTGAGCGTATATATGGGGGGAGAGAGAGCGAGAGAGCAAGAGAGCGAGAGCGAGGGGACTCTTAGCCCGTCTTCATTATCATTTCTCTCAGCAGCCGATGCGGCTCTTCAGCCAGGAAGGCTTGTGAATAGGTGAGTGACATGGAGACGGAGGAGGGGCGGCTACCGTTGGTGCGTCAGTGGGCGGGTTGTCACGACGACAGACAGCCCTGACCTCGCAGATACCGGGAGGCGTGGCCGAGGCAGCCGTCTCGGCGGCGTGCGTCACGGTCGATCGCCAGCGGCCGGACCAAATGACCAGGTTCGGCCGCCCGCAAGCCGTCTCGGCGCGGCAGTGCGGACGGAGCCAATAGGCCTCCTTATTATCATTATTATTATCATTATTATCTCGCCTGATTATCACACATCAGAAGATTATTGCGTCTGGAAATAATAACAACATCGTCTGAGCCAGTGGCTTAAGTGGCGCATAGAATCACCTCGCACGCGACTCCGCCACTGACATTAGGACTCTTATGCATTCAGTTCACCAAGTCTGCAGCCAAAAACTTAGCTAATTTGAAAAGGCAAGGGTCAGCAACAGGCAGGATTCACAGGCAAACGGATTAAAAGGGGCAAGGCAGAGGAGAGTCGGAAACACCGGCTGGGAAATTCTAGACAGGCAGATCACCAGGCGGGAAAAAGTGGGCCAGGAGGCTTCAGCTGATACAGCAGTACAGGCAACCTGACAGGGAAAGAACGGAGGTGGCTGGTATAGATAACTCTGGAGCTAATCAGGGAAAGGGGAACAGGTGAGTAGGTGGGCGTGAACAATCAGGGGACCTGGAGCGGGAGGGGGGGGGTTACTGCAGGTCAGGTGGGAGCGGCAGGATCTGGCACGACAGGAGAGTTAGTGAGCCCGAATGAGCGGCTAACAGCGGAGCAGAACGTCAACGGCAACCCATCAAATTAAAGGCCTGAGAAAGAAACAAAAGCGCACCGCTGCTGTCAGAGCTGGGTGAACCACTATCGTGTGAACACCGGAGCGACAGCGCATCATTAGAGCGTCTCGTCGCCTCATATCGTTCCAGATGTGAATGGGCCTACGGCGCCCGATCCGTCGAACTATGCGCCGTCCTATTATTAGCCCATCAGAACAACATTTTACACACTGCGGTCTGGGGTGATAAATGTCTGGTCGAAGCCGAGCCTGCAGACGATGAAAAATGGCCGCTGCATGATGGTGGAGTTGTAGCGGCTCTCCTGTCTTCTCTGCCTCGAATGCAGGTGTTTTTCAGGTCCCCCTCTGTGAGCTACATAGGTCATCTGTATTAAAAAAAAATTTGAATATCAATGGTCTCCATTGTTAGCAACTCTTATTAAATTGCTTCTGCCTCTCAGTGCTGGCAACTGCCCGGTCAATTTAATAATTTCTTTCCTCTCATTCGTCTCTATGGATGATACCTGAGTGTTAAAGGACCAATGTGCGGGAATTAGTGAGTGAGATTGTAGACTGCAACCAGCTGAATACCCCTGCCCTCACCCCTCCCTCTCTAAAGGCAAATTTATGGTTTTGGATCAAACCTACACCAGAGCCACTGTAAGTGGCCAACTCGTGAGCATTTATACTTCTATGTTGGTGTTACACTGCCAAACCACTAGTTGGTGGTGGTGTTTATGTGCCACTGAGTTGAGTTTCATCGTACCTACGCCACGGCTGTGTGTCCTGCCTAAAAAAAAAGTAACTATGTGTCGCAGCAATGCAGACCCCAGGAATTTCGATTGGTTGGCTTGGTAGCATTGCAATTCCAGCTTCTTCTGGTCGTAGTCGTACAGATCGTCTCCTTCAATGTCTTCTTTTGTTTCTGCCGTCACAGTAAATTCAGGTTTAACATCTATCAGCCTCAGCTCCATCAAGATCTGCTTCAGTTTCAGTAGATGTGGTTTCAAAGTGATGCCGACAAACCATTGGTGAACAGTGGCGAAGAAACTCAACTTCAGTGGCATATAAACGCCGCTGACAACCAGTGGTTTGGTGGTTTCAGAAGTAGAAATGCTCACGCCAGCATAGGGCACTGGCGACTATGCTGTGGGCTCCGTGTACACTCGATGCCGAAGCATAAATCCACCTTAGGCTATGGGCCAATCTAAGGTGGCCGTCAGGTAATGGAAACACTGAAAGGCCCTTCTCTAAGGTCAGTGCTTGGTTCGTCCATTCTGGGCTACCGTGGAAACATGGCGATGCAACATGGCGGGGCCTTTGGAAAAGGAACCGCTCCCTATGTAGATAGGAAGGTCTCATGCTGAGCACTGCATTTAGGGATGCAGCGGAGGAATGGTGCAAACTCACCTCTGCACCCTGCACTCAACTGACATAATCAACACTTTTAACAACTTAAATTTGTTATATTTGGATTTGGAAGTATTTGTGATTTATATTATTTCAGTCGTACAACAATAGTTTCAGGAGAAGTGTCCCTTTTAGTGATCAGCGCAACAGGCAAACATGCTGCAGCAAAACAGGCTGTTTTTGCTCGTTACCAGCTGCCTTGCTAGCCAGAGATCCAAATAAAAAGGACTCTATGTAAAGAGACGAATGTAAGGTGAATTTTAGAGGCAGCGCAATTGCACACAAAGCCAACGGGTAAGGACTTGGTTGGATGCCAGTTTGCCTGAAGCACAAAAGCTAACATAAAGAAGAGTCTGGGCAAGTGGAAAATGTTTCATCTTGTACAAAAAACAACAACAAAAAAATCATGTTAACAAGAAGTCGCCTCTTTACACCGAGGAAGAGTTTCATTTCGTGTCAGCAGCATTTGTCTCGAGTCGTGTTTGTGTTCGGCTGGCGGACGCGAGTCCAATATTCTCTGTCTGTGGCGCTCAGTGAGTTTATGAGCATTTTGTTTGCCTCCTGCTGCCGGGGAAAAGGGGGGGGGGTTAAAACCTGAGTATGGGGCCCCAGATTAATGTTAGACAAACACACGGGCGCCCGGACGAGAGGAGCTGCAGTGAGCCGTCGTCATAGGGCGTCGGGCTTCACCTGCCGTGTCCAGGTGACCGAGGGGTCACACAGCGCCCACGGGGGGGTCGCAGAAGATCTGTGCGTCTTTGCTGCTTGAGCATGTGAGGGTGCGTGCAGCGCCACGGGCAGGTGGGATAAATAAGAGGCGCGCATGTGTGTGTCTGTATGCGTGTGTGTGTAGTGCTAATTAATACATGATACACGGTGATGGCCTGCTCATTCATACAGGCCAGCGCCCACACTCTTCACGCCGCCTGTGCCTACGCTCATAGCCGCTCGCTCTTTCTCTCTCTCTCACACACACACACACACACACTCACTCACGCATCAGGAGATTTTCGTGCCTTTGATGTTTACTGGATATCCGCTGTTCCCTTCCTTTGGCTGTCAGCACTCAGGCTCATCCCTGAGCTTCTGTTTGAAGTTTAAACAGTCATTTGGGATGCATTCTTCTTTTCCTCATAAGCCTTCTACAGTTTTTATTCTATTTATTTATTTATCTTTTACCCCGGCTGTCCTGCTGGGGTTGCGTCGACGACAGCCCGGCGCTGCCTCCACATCTGATGTAGGATGGGCCTCTTGTGTTGCCGCCATAAATCTGCCTGTTTGTGTTTACAACTTATCCTTATCTCGTTGTCCACACACACACACACACACACACACACACACACACACCTCCTGTTAATTGACACCCGACCTATAGGCCAACTGATCACACATCAGTTTTACCTCACCGGAAAACCAGCAGCATTATTGGCTGTTCATATGCTTGTCTGTATGTTTTCCTCACAAGCGAATTATTCCCTCGAGCGTCCATCAAACTGACCAAATATCTAGCACTGGTCTTTTTGCAAATTTGATGCGAATGGAGTTTAATTCCTCCAGGAAAAAGCCAGATCCTCGAACCCTGAAGTTTAATACCGACACAACCATTCGGCCTCTACACCCTTAGTGGCCTTTACCTGTTACTGAAGTAATTACAAGCTACGTGAGCAGAAGCATTACAGAGTTAAACAGTGTTACATGCTAACTTCTGTTCTGTGTGAGAAGGTCTTGCCTGCCTCAATGGTGCAGTAGGTGACTGGCTGACACGCCTTTTCCCCCCCTGGGTCTTAGTGTAGCAGTGAAGTGTTAATAATTGTTTTGCATTCTGATTCAAATGCTTTTACCATCTCCGGGTTATTTATTTTTTTATGTCTGCTACTGTCGAAAGTCAACATGAGCACCTGTTGGTCATAATATTGTTTATTTACTTGAAAAATAATATAATGTACAATCAACCCAATTTTGATTTTGTAAGTTTGATGTAGCCTCCTACTTATATATTGATGGTGGAGGTAGTAAAGCATATCTTAGTGCCTTAAGAGTGCACGACACTGAATAATTGCAATACTCACCACCATATATTCAGTTATGCAGAGGTCCTCACCCATTTTATATAATAATATATAAAATAATAATAATACTCAAACATCCTGGGACTAGTTTTGTACTTTCACCTGGGCCCAAAGCCGCTATTTAAGGAGAATAATTAACATATAAAAGTGTGCAAAATCCCCTGAAAAAGGCTTGATGGGTCATTACTTTCACTGCCATCACTCTGGAAGTCAATTAATGCTCCTCTCTTTTAAAATGTTTCAGGTTTCATATAATATGGCAAATCCTCTCGCCGTAGGAGGTCACAGCAGAGACAGATGCTTTTTTTTTTCTTTTTAATGTGGCTGTATTTTGGGAGATTATGGGGGCAGATGGGGGGGGGCAAAAAAATCTAATTAGCTAAAAAAAAAATAGATAAATAAATTATAGATAATTGCCAAAACTCAGCTAATGAAAAAAAAATTATTCCAACAAAAGGTGAGTAAAAGGCAGTAAAAAAAAAAACAGACTTTGCTGTAGATAATATGAAGAAGAAAAATCTTTTTTAACTATGTCTGGCCTGGTTTGTTGGGGAACTTCGTCCTGCTTCAAACTTTTCCAGTTTAACACAAGAACCTCACTGGCTGTCAACAGGACTTTACAAGGTATAGGACAGGGTTCACGTGATCCGTGTTCATATTGGATTGAAAGTTGACCCCAACACTCTGACTCACACACACACACACACCAACCGGCGGGGAACATTGCCGCAGGAAGTCTTTTCTGCAGTGGCCCTGGCCACCAGGGGGCTATTAGCTGACCTCGCGGCTCCTGTAAAATCAATCATGCAGTCGGACCAGCGGGTTTTGCAGGTGCATGGGCCCTGCGTGTCCGGCTTTGTCCTTATGTCAAGGCCTGCTGAGATCTGACCAGGTGGACACGGCGTGGTCGCGTCCACGTCTTCCCTCTACCGGAGTTAGCTCTAGAACTTGTTGCATCCCATGGCACTGCGGGGTTTTTTTTCTTTTTTTGTGGTGGGATTAATTTAACAGGCAATTAAGCAGAGCAGCATGAAGGCCAACGTGTTATCAGCCATCCCGTTATAGTTCACATTAACATGTATTTCACATTCACGTTTACCCTTTTCTGATTTGTGTGCTGTGGCTCCACTGAAAAGCCTTTCTGATATTCGTCGAACATTAAATCGCTTGTTGTTGGAGTGTTTCCCTTGCCATTGGACCAAAACTGTGTTCTAGTATTGCAAAACCCGACACGATGATGTTGTGTTACACACATGAATGATCTCTACCATCGTCCAATCTAAGTGCAAATAAAAATCTCAAGGTTGCGGTTTCTTAGGTGCAAGAAACTCCTGGGTTTCATCTCCCAGGGGGAATTCTGCAAGTAGATTGGGTTATTAGTCGTCCACTTCCCAGGCAAACGACAACAATATGTCATGTTAAACGCTCGTGGTGAACAAAGTGTGCTCTGCCTAAAGCATGAGCCGGCATCCAAGCTGTCCTCTGCTCCAAGGCGTTCACCGCTGAGTGGCAAGGCGGCGCCGGTGACAGTCGGCCGTCGGGTTTGTGGCTCGGTTCCTTCTTCCCCCGCATTGGGGCTTTGACCATTGAGGGAACGTCCACCGTTCTGACTGCGGCGAACTTCGCCTGTCTCACCAGGACGGACGGCGTTTGGTGCAGGGTGGTGACCAGCTGGGACGGAGCGAGGCTTCTGGAAGCATCGGGGCAGAGGAAGGGGAGGTAACATCGTAAAGGGGGCTGCCACACTTTATGGGTCAATTATAGTTATGATTTAAGGCAGGCCTGGATTAACCGGCTAAGGAGTCCCCATTAATCCACCATTCCTCCTTCTGTCTATGCAGTGTGTGCAGTTTTTCTGAGGCAGAATAGTGCCTGGCCCCAAGATCCGTTGAGCCGTGGTTTGCTTTGACACAATAATTCAGAAATATGCAGAATGCAAGCGCAAAAATCTCAAGACTTGGTAACAAAGCGGGTCCCCGGGGCCCTTATCTTGTCATTCATTGTGCTTAAGTGGCACATGTGCCCAAACAGACACTGAGCAATGATACGGTCCTGCCGACAGGGACGAAAAAGTCAGCAAAAAAGAAAAAAACCCTCGAGTTTCATTTCTTAGAGCAATGAAAACCATATGTTGTTGAAGAGCTGCTTCATTGTGCCTCGAAGGTTTGTGACCGTCTGCCATCTGATCCAGTCATTAGCATGAAGATTTTTACAAAAAAAAAAAAGTCTGGAATCGGGACAGACACAGGACGTCATAGACATGAATGAGAAAATGGAAACAACAGGAACTGGTGCCGTAAATATGATAAATGAGAGTATTACATTACTTTATAATCCCTGTTTTGCTGTACATAAACAGCTTAGATGAATTTAATGGCGCTCTTAACGAACATCTCCGACCTCCTGAAGAGTTTATGGGTACTGTTGCAGAATCCTCCACTTTTTTTTCTTTGCCTTTTTTCTTGCAGAACCGCAGCAAAAAGAAACGGTGGCCGCTTTGTTGCCGGAAATCAATGTCTTTGTCCTGGAGCGGGCACGTGGGGATCTGTGTCCGTGCAGGCTCTGAACCTGACACTGGCAGGACGCCCGCCATTGTCTTACCTTGACAACAAAGTCTGTAATTTGTAACAAACTTGTTATGAAACACAGCGTTCGGCGGGGGCGGCGGTGGACGTGGCGGCACCGGGGGCACGACGGGGCTCATCCAGGAGATTTTACCGTTCCGAGAGATCACATTCGCATTTGAGAGGAGCGCAAATTACAATGTAACAGACACAGATTAAGCACACTTCAGGGCACAGACAATCCCTTAACACCCGTATCTGGCCACAGCAGGATCTGTCTATAGTCAGGCTAAACACAAACACTGGATCAAGGCCAAACAAAACTACACACACCAAAAATGTCAAATTGAAAGCAGAGTGGCGAGCGGGAGGGAGGGAGGGAGGGAGGGAGGGAGAAACGGACTTGTAAAAAGTGCGATAAATGGAAGCGGCGGCGGCGAACGACAGGTACGGTTTAGCACATTGCAGGGTTTAAAGCTAATGCCTTGTTAGGACATAGTTCTCTGCAGGACCCCGACAAGCTGAATGTATGGAAACACTGTATTAGCATCATCGGCATAAAAGGAGCAAACTCTTTCAAGTTTTTGTTCAGTTTGACTGCACCAGTCCGTGGGTAAACGTTCTAGGTGATGAAGAAACAAAGTGCATGTTCACAGTCGTTGTGCCGAGTAATGGTGTTCGGGTGGGGACATTCCAAAAAAAAGCGTTTGTGCATGTGCACCCCCCCCCCCCCCACCACCACCACCACCACCACCATCCCCAGCCCTGCCAACACACCTCCCCGTGCATGTTTTTTATATTGCTTGTAATTGAGGAGAGATATTCTTAATACCCCTCTCCGCAGGTCATCTGCCAGAGGCTTTCAGAGTCAGCAGGATGTGGGCAGGGCTGAATTAATAGTGCCGCGTACAGGGACCGCGTGGCGTCTGCGTGGCCCTTATCTGCCCGGCGCAGGGCCCCCGCTCCGAGGAACCGGGCCCCTCCCGAGAACGCCGATGCTACCGCTTACGCGCTCATCCCCAGACAGGCCTTTTTTTTAAAACGAATATTAGTACTTGCCTTTGCGTCTGGG
The DNA here is from genome assembly GCA_016859345.1 of Istiophorus platypterus. Taxonomy (NCBI): domain Eukaryota; kingdom Metazoa; phylum Chordata; class Actinopteri; order Istiophoriformes; family Istiophoridae; genus Istiophorus; species Istiophorus platypterus. The sequence goes on from CM029124.1 coordinate 2,774,887, forward strand.
CTCGGGGATGATACGACGACCCAGTCGGCTTTTCTTTTGTTTCGATGTGGGTTTTTTTTTTCCTCACATGAACGAGGCAACTAGTGGTAGGTCCCTGTTTAAATGAGCCACCATGGATGCAGACGCTCAAACGCACACACACACACAAACACAGACAGATAGGTGCTGTACGGTGTAGAACACATTCGAATCTTCTTTACTGACAGGCCTGTTAATGTGGCATTGCCAATGGCGTCTGAAGATGGCTGCCGAAGTCACATCACCCGACCCGTGCGTACACGTGTCATCTCTTCAGAAAACGCCATTCCCTTCAATGTCTGTGCAAACACCTTCATCTGATAACCATTTTCCATGTGAGGAGAAGAATTAATTCAGGCTCCGAGTTCTCGTGAGGATAGTCGCAGTGAGGTGCTTTCTCTGAGAAGGTGTCGAGGATTTTTTAAAGCACGTGATTCTGGAACCGGCCTAATCAGTTACTGTCCACAGATCAGCCTATACGAGAACGGCACAAGAACTGAGGGACACGCGTGAAATCACTCCGGTGTAGGCGAGTTACAAGATTATTCCGTCGGATTGTTCAGCCAGAAAAATTCAGTTCTCACTGCTGACGCTGTTCACGCCATAGTATAATATTTAACAGTTTTATAACCTGTCAGCTGCACTGATCAAAGAGCAGATCTGCCTCTATCAGCCTTATGTACGCACTCGCAATCGCTTGCATTCCATTCCAGTGATAATTGACATAATTTATTCCCTACCCTTCCCTCTCCTGTGTGAAACACAGCCCTCGCCTTCACCCGGGTAATTCCTAGGAGACGTTGTCCCGGAGAAGGGGACGACCCGCCTGTGTCCTCGCTTGCTGAAATGCGTCCCTGAGGCTCTCACTGGTCCTCACGGGGATAGGAACACGAGGGCGCGCCAACACACACACACACACACACACACACACACACACACACACACACGACGCGGATCCTCCATGACCAGCGTCTCATCAAGCCCGTAGCCAGAGACATATTTTGGATGAAGATAAGGTAAAATTAAAAATCTACAGGCCTCATCTTTCAGAGTTATAGTGTCTTTACTCTCCTGCCCAAAAAAAACCTTCTGTAATACTTTCAAATCAACATGATCAATACATAAATCAGTCCTTAATGTATCAGATAAAATTAGATCTATTCATTTTCAAGCAGAATTAATCAAAAGCTTATTTTTGGAATATCCAATGCCCCTGTGGTCTGAGGCCAGTTTTTTTACTTTGAAAGTAACTCAGCGTTGTCAGATTTTGGAAAAGTAGCTTCGCAGCACAAAAGCCACCTCAGTCTGTAGTGGTCCGTTCCAGGTAACTGCTGTTGGGAGGCAAATGGTTTTAAAGGCTTGACCCCCCCCCCCCCCCACACACACACACACACACACACACAAATACACACAAGGGAGCCTTGTTGTCAATGATGACAGACGGCAGATGTCCACATTTGAAAACCACCTGGCCAAGGACCAGATTCTTTTGAAGGTATCAATAGCGAATGGAAATTTAAAAAAAGAAAGAAAACATTGAGCAGGAACATGATCTGATCTTAGTTGTTCAGTCATACCCCCCCCCCCCCCACACACACACACCTATACTGTATCCTCTGCCAGCCACTAATATCTTTACACACCGTACAGGGTCACATATGATCACCTTATATCCTGTGTAGTACACTATAAAAGAGGCTAGGGGCTGGGGGGGGGGGGGGGGGGCACTTAAATATGGGACATGTGCAAAAGCAGATTAAGGCTTCGATAAAAGAAAAAAAAAAAGCCGCTGACCCAGGGGCGACCTGAATTCACAACCATTGGATTTTATGAAGCAGTCGCTCGCTAGGTCGGGCTAGTGCCGCTGCAGCAGCCCTCTCTCTGTTGCCTTTTTTTTTTTTTGCCTGCATGTTTTGTTTTTTACAAGTATAAACTACACAGTTACAAGTGTAGTTTTGCAAACCTTGACATAATGAAGTGTTGCAATCATGATGAGTGTTTCCCGATTCTATGCCTGATTTGTAGCATTAGCTGAGGAAATAGGTGTCTCTTCTCAAAGCAGTATGAAGGTTTATTCACCCAGGTGCTGCATAAATCATCTCCAGTGCACAGGTGTCCTCAAAAGTCTGTCAAGTCGATTCCACTTTGTCTTTCATGCCAAAAAAATGTAGCTAAACTGTCTTTTTAGAAATAGCATCACCTGCACATTGTGGCCACTTATTGTCATTACATCAACAGTTAGGGAATTTAAAGTATCCGTAACCTTTAAGAAAATGTGCCGCGATCAAAATTTAAACTCAGTCTAGCCCCCCCCCGCAGCCACAGAAGATACACAGCTATTTTCTTAGCTGAATATTTAATATCAAAGTAAAAAAATCGATAAACTTCAGTCAGTGGCCCTTTAAACTACCGGGCCACAAGGAGAAAGGACTAAAATGTGTGTTCGGTTCTTTCATAAAGCATCTTTATCAACATGTGCTACCCGATCGCGTCTGTGCCCATTTTTCAGTTCATTTGTACATCCATTATACGACTGCCCCCCCCGATGGGACATAGGGGAATTGAAGCGGCACCGAACAATATCAGGCAGAGGTGGATGCGTAAAGTGATGACGGCGGGTGAGAAGAGATGAGTACGGAGGGAGCAATAGTTTGTCTCTTCACCCTGTGTGATAGATGCTTCCATACTGTTTGTCTTTATCTCTGGTTAATGACAATGGGGACTGACACCTGAACCGGGTGGTGGGGGGGGCTGCTCAGTTCATATACTGATGCCGTAGGTGCACAGCATCCTTTCAGAATATTCAATACAGAGTGTTACAGCCCTAAAAGCTGCCAAACATTGTATTTCTCTCATTCTGGTTTGCACATCTGCTGTTTTATTTATTTAATTAATTATCTATTTATTTGTTGCTAAAACCGAGTTGTATCGCATCCAGCACAGCTTGGCTCCAAACGTTGGGACCAAATCTGAAAACCTGTGGCAGAGTTTGAACGGTTTCGTGGCACTAAGAGGGAGCACGTCTCCGCCAAGCCAGCTCCACGAACCGCTGTGATGTGGCAGATCTGACGGTGGCTATGAGCCTTGTTTTTATTGTTGCTGTTGTTGTTGTTGTAGCTGCTGTTCTACCTGTAGGAATGAAAAAAAAAGGCAGACATCCAAACAGTTGGAGGAAGAAACAGTCCTTGGTTTTGTTTGTGAGTTTCGAGGTGAAATTGAAACATTGAGGATCTGACGTCGTCCGCTTGGCAGATGATTTTTGAGGTTTCAGTTATGGCTGTAAACGCAGCACAAAAACGTTTCGACGCCATCGCCTTCCAGGTCACATCGTATAAGAATGTGTCCCGCGCTGCGCCGCACTTCTGAGGTAACCTGCACCGACCTTGGCAGGTGGCGTGCTTCTATTTACCACCCTCAGAAAAACCGGATGCTGCAGTAACGTGCTCCTCGGTGGACGAAAGGGAGGAACTAACGCATTTAGAAAAAAAAATTAATTTATAAGTAAATAAACATGCACCTCCGATGGTTTTCTTAATAATAACGCTGGTGAAAGCTTCAGGCCTCCAGGGGGAAAGCAGACAATTACCAAAAAAAAAAAACCTCTCCCGGTTTTGTCCTCAGGAGACTCAGCTCTAATCTTTCTAACTGAGACCAGCGGGTCCCCGAGATCTGCAAAATGCCACCGACCCCGACAGGCTGCGAGATGCAGACACGGGACGACACTTGTCTACAGGATCGACGGGAAAAGGACTCGACATTCGATCATTCACCAAACTGTGAATGGAAAATGTACTGTCAGTCAGTCAGTAAGAGAGAGAGAGGGAGCGAGCAAACACTGTTTTGCCATAACTCTCCGAGAAGCCGGAAATCAGGATCGGTATTTTTTAATATATTATTCCGCCGTCGGCCGAATGATTAATTTACTTAAAAAAGAAAGAAAAAAAAATCAGAAAACAAAAAACTATTGCATCTTGGCAGGAAACGGTTTTAAGATGCTGACCGTGGAGTGGTAGGATCTTTCTCTCCACTGTCAGAAAACAAAAGCTTGAACAAACAAGATTTAAGGTGCTGGAACAATTGTTATTATAATTCAACTCAAGACTTTCTCCATCAGCAAAGTAACTAAACAGTCTTTTTTTATTTCCATTTGTTGAGAGATTTATATGGTGACTTTCTTTTTACATAGCTGTGCACATAATGACGGTTCTTTCGTGGAAGCGAAAGCTACATACCAGACCTTCATCACAGAGACAAAGATCCAGATACAGACACTGGGACAGAGCCGGCTGGGCAAACGGGGTAATCAGTAAACAGGTGTTGTCGCTGCAGGTGGAGACAGGAAGACCTGGCTACCCAGAGCAGGGAAGGGGCCCGCATACGCCGGAGCCGGAGCCGGATGAGGAACAGGTGTGTGGTCGGTCGAGGGGGATGAGCAACAGGTGCACGAGAAGGAGCAGCATCAGGCCGTTGAAAAAGGTGAGAAGATCGCTACATGCTTCCGTTTTTGAAAAAAGTTCACATAAGCTCGAATTAATAAGTAACAGACGCCGGATACGAAAGGGAAACAGGGTTTATAAAATACTAAAAAAAGGCAGGGAAACATGAAAGCAGATTGAGTAAACTCACTTTTTCTAAAGTCTCTCTGTAAAATTTGGCTTTAAGAAGTGATTCTGAAGATTAAACATATTTTACCACACTAATCTTTTGAGACGGGGAAAAGAGAAAATTGGAATTTCAAAGATTAAAATTTCAGAGATTTAAAAGAAAAAAAAGGCCTTGTTGCATCAGCCAGACTGTCCCCGATAAAGTGGAGAGAAAAAAAGTGATAAATGAAATAATAAGAGGAATCAAAACACGATATATTATATCATCACCAGCTCTTTCCACACCCTCTTTAGAACAGAGTCTATATTATGTCTGCAGCCAAAAAAGCAATAAGAGAAATGGAGAGAGATTTAAAAAAAAAACATGAGGCAGTGACAGACAGACAAAAAAAAGACTTTAGAATCTGTTGGAAAATATTAACAGAGCTTCTCCGGCTATGGACAAAAAGAAAATGCAGCCACTGCTGCCTTATTCTGCTGCACAAACCAGGTCAGTGATGACACAGTGAAGTCAAACCGCCGCACAGACGCTCCGGAGACGCCCCGGAGATGCTCTGGAGACGCTCCGGAGACGCTCCGGCCACTGGCGTCCGGCCACTGGCGCGCCGCCACACGAAGGAAGCGTTCTTCCTTCGGGGGCCGCGTCCGAACCTTTCGAAGTGAGAACGGACACTCGCGCCGTGACACGTCACAAACAACAGCGTAATGACCATAAAGGGGGATCCGAGGTTGTGCAGAGGGGATTCGTAGCTGAAGAAGCTACGATAACTAAGCTACATGTCGGGGTGACGACGGTACTGCGTAGGAGTTAGGGTGTGTGTGTGGGGGGCGGGAGTGGCTCTACCTGATTTGCGGAGGAGCACACCTGCATCTCATCTCAACCGACCACGGCCAACCCCTCCGTGTTTTCTAAGCGTTGTTGGAAGTGGTTTTCGTGTCACTGATACTTTGGATTCTACAGGTAGATCCTCTCCGTGCGATGACCGGCGAGTCCAGTCGGTCCATCCCGCCACCTGCTCCCCTCCTGTCGCACGATAAACCATCCTAGACCACGTCCCTTGTCGCAGCCCCCTGACCTCCTTTCCCCTGAAAGTGTCCGGTGCCGGTGGAGATGTTTGATAGTGAAGATGCGGCGATGAGGAAGCTGGACCTAAGCTGAAATTATCCGGGGTGGGGCTGCCGTTGACCCAGTGCACCGTGTGTTTTGAGCTGGTATAAAGAAGCAGGCGGATGCTGTTTGCAGCCGGGTCGACTAATTACTTCCTGGATGTCAGCTTCTCGCGGGTCGTTTTCATGAGCCCGATGGGGGAAGTTCTGGCAGAAACGCTTTTTAACTCGTGATTATTGTTGTGGAAGGATTTTAGTAGGTCTTCTGCCCAAACCCAACCAACCTGTCACTGAAATACTACTACTACTGCTACTACTGCCGATACTACCACTACTATTACTACTACTACTAGCAATACCAATACTAATACTACTACTACCACTGCTACTGCTGCTACTACTACTATTACTGCTGGTACTACTAGAAGTACTACTACTACTACCATTACTACTGATACTGCTGCTGCTACTACTACTACTATTACTACTACTACTGCTACTACTGCTACCACTACTAATACTACTACTACTGCTGCTACTACTACTATTACTGCTGCTACTACTGCTGCTACTACTAGAAGTACTACTACTACTATTACTACTACTGCTACTACTACTATCACTGCTGCTACTACTACTAGTACTAGTAGAACTTTTACTAATAATAACAATAAGTTGACGAAGTCTAAAAGTAGGTCAGCATCAACTTTTGATTTCACAGTCTTTCCTATCTGGACTCTCTGTGCTACGTCACCAGACTTTCCAAAGCGACTTCCTGATGGCAGCAGACATCTAAAGAACCCCCCCCCCCCACAGACACACACACACACACACAGGGGGCTCAGTACTCTCACACCGGTGCAAATAGACGATCCGCACTAAGTATTAATTTAATCACTGTGCAGAGGAGGGTTGACAGCCAGACCTTGCCTGTCCTCCAACACAGACTAAATAAAGTCACTGAATTTGCATCACAGACAAACCTTCAGTGGCTCAGCGAACAGTAGAGTGTGGAAATTTGATGTGAAATCTAACAAGCAACAATGCTTAGCATCCGTAGTGTTCAAGGTGAAAAAAGAGAAGAGAAGGGAAGAGATGATCCATCTGTCTTGTATTTCAATCCAACCCTGGCACAACGCAAGAAAAATATATCAATATTGAATGATTCTGCAAAAACCACGGTTCAGATTTCTAATTGTGTGAGCTTAGCAGAAAAGCTGCAGATTTCAGAAGAATGACTTTTACACTGAGAACTGCTTCTTCTTCTTCTTTTTTTATCTCTCAAAGATAACAGACCTATTCCACTAAGAAAGTGTCCATACATGCATCTCTAGCTCCCAGCGAAAGAGTCAAATAACACGTCCATGTGCTTTGTTTTGGGTTTTTTTTGCACCATCAGACAGATGAATTCTCGTGCTTGTTTCCAATCGCACAAACTTTCCCCGGGGCATATGTCAATGTTTTGTTTTTTTTTTATTCTGCTGTAAGCGCACACTTTATGTTGATCCTTAACGTGTGCTTTTGGAAGCTGTAACCTAGTTATCCTTTCTACTATAGGCATTTCCATTTCAAAAGCTTTTAAAACTTGCTTTTCATTAACATAAAGCAGGATTTGCTCACTCATAATTGCTCGCTCATGCAGAGGGAAAGATAAAACACGGGAGGAAAAAAAACACAGCCACAAAAAAAAGGCCTAAGTTTCGTCTGTCGGCGTTAACTTTTCTTCTGAGTGTTTTGACAGAACGGCTGAGGTCATCGTGAGGTCAAAAGCGGTGACGTATGCATCTATCATCCCGCTCACGGCTCTCCGGCGGTGTTCGGATGCTGCATGTTAGCATCATTCCCTCATTGCTTCAGCTTAGGTGGAAGAGTGCGCGCGTGTGCCCAAGTGATTTGATCTCAAGACTTGTGATGTGTGTGTGTGTGTGTGTGTATGTATATTAAAGCTAGTGGGATGGACCTGTCCTCAGAAACGTCCAGTGGGAGGCATGTGTGTCCATTTGTCTTTTTTGTGTCTGCCTCCCTTTAATGATGATGGCTGAATGGGATTCTCTGTGTAGGTGTGTGTGTGTGTGTGTGTGTGTACTTCAATATGCCGGCACTGCTGCTGCCGCCGCTGTGTGTATGTGTGTGTGTGTGTGTGTGTGTACGTGGGAGTGTGTAGTGCGGCGTGTGTGCCGCCAGTGTGCTTGATCAGCAGTCCTGCTGCTATCCCATTAACTCTGCTGCCGCGGGGCATGCTGGTACGACCCAGAGGACCCTGGGTAACAGCAGGGCCCAGCGAAGTCATTTCCACTCAACCGCCTCACTCCCACCGGCCCACTGCTGCACCAATCTGTGTGTGTGTGTGTGTGTAGAGAGAGAGAGAGAGAGTCGGACCTTGGTAATGAACTCTCTCATGAAAGGTTCTGGGTAAATAGGATCAAAAAAGGAACAAATTGCAATGATATCAAAACCTGGATAGAGATATTGAATCAGACTTTTGATTGACTGATTGATTGATTGAATGATTGATTGAAGGATGCAGGAAAAGGTTAGCGCATACAACCTAATGGAAATGGTGCCGGCCTCATGAAAACCGCTCTCACTTCCAAACAGATAGTGAGCAAATATGTTCAATTACAGAACAGAATAATTCAAACATTATCTTCTCTTCTGCCCGAAGAACAAAAAGGGACAAAAAAAGCAAACAAAACAAAAAAAGATTATGGAAATCTTCATGAATATATGCATACATGTCTGTAGGTTTCTTATATTTTTCATATTAGTCTTTCCATCTCTGCCAATGACTTTTTATTATTGGGTTAACTTGCACTTGTTTTATTCTTTTATTGACGTGCGCTCTGGTGTTTCATTTTCATGAAGTTCAAGTTGAACGTGTGCACTTATGCACATGTGTGGTCCTTCGTTGGAGTTGTTTGCCCAGATTTTAATGTAAAATAACAGTTCAATCTAAATACGTGACTGTGGGAAGACATTTGTTTTGCTCATGGTTGACTACAGAACAAAAACAACAGTAAATAAAATGTACGGACTTAGAAATTGAACCTAATTAATCTTGAATCTTCTATCAGTTATTATTCCAAGTTATATTTTGCTCCCGACAACCAGCTGCAGTGCATTAATTCTGGGGACACCTTTGTCCACATTGACCTTCATAATATGGGATCCTTTGTCTTGAAACAAGTTGACAAAAGGATCTGGACCTGCTCCGCCAACAGCAGGATCAACGTCCAACCTGCTCTGCCACCTTAGCTACAGCTACAAAAGAACCTGTTGTGATTTTTAATTGTCACACAGTTACACCTACGATGACCTTGGTGCATAAAATAAAGCCATTTGTTTTATTACTCCTGAGTTTGTTATAATGTTGAAGGAAAATTTGAGTTTTCAGCCACGATAGACCATCAAATGCACTGGGCCACTGTTTTACTGCCTTTTTATGTGCCTTGATTGGCAGCAGATCACAGTGACATGACAATATGAGTTTGTTGCTGCTTAAAAATGATCAAAAGAATCACAAACCTGAATCCCAGGCGTTGAAATACATGAGGGGGCCGTCTAATGAGAGATCGATTGGATTTAATAAATGATAAATGATTCACTTCGATCCATCCGCACCACATTGGTCCAGGTGAAAGCAACGCAACAAGGCAAAAGTGTTTGAAGAAATGCACTTCAATGCTTTCTGTTCTTTTGACAGAAAGTGAGATGGAGAACCCATGTTTCCAAGAGAACCATGAGGGGTATGAATGATGAAAGATAAAGGCCCATTTTTCTGAAATAGGGTTTATGATACACCTTGTCTTTGTAGGAATGCTCCTAAACTCTATCCATGTGAGGTGGTCGCGCAATCGGTGAGGGGAAACGGACCAGACCTCAGCTGTGCTGTATTTCTTCGGAAATGAAGAGCAATCAGGAGGAAATGAGGTGGGTGCTGGGTAGAAGTGATGTCTAGCCGACCAGGACCGACAGCAAAATCGGACAAGGTTGTTTGCCGGAACAGGAAACTGTTGAATGAGTCGAGAAACAGAGAAAATGTCCCGTCAGAGGAGGAGGGGTGAGTGTTTCCAGAAAACAGAGCCATTGTGAGTTGTAGCAGCTTGGAACGTTTTCATTAAAATGTCAAACTGGAGTAAAGATCCGAGGGGCCAAGAAATGCAATAAAAAGAACCAGACAGCTGAGGCTTTATATTCCGATCAGAACCACAGATATAAGTGATCCTGTGTACAGAGGAATTAGTGATAAAACATGTAGTGCAGACAGTATCATCAGTGGATGAATCATTGTTGCTTGGTATATTTGCACATCATAGGGTGTCATATGTACTGACCTTGTAAATACTGTATGAAGGCTATGCTTTATTCATTGCTTGTTCACATGATACAAACCTTTTGGGACCAAGTAAATTCTTCCAATAGATATACGGACTTTGTTCAAGCGTCTTCTTGAATATTCTTCACATACAAACGAGATGTGGTCTATACGAAGAATACTTTCACACTGACTGCTGACTACTTAATCACATTTCCTCTAATGTGTCATTAGACTAATGATCTAATTGCTAATAATAATTCACTCATCACCGCGGTACAGTTAGTGGTAATTTTACCGACAACAGGCGCTGCAGGTTGCCCAGCAGCAGGTTGAGCTTTGTGTCGCCCTCATCACTTGGTACGGCGCCATCGTTTATCTCTCTTCACACAACAGCTTGGTGTAATTGGGTCTGGCCTAATCGCTCCGCCGTCCTTTGGCTCAGGGTCGAAGTGGGTGCAATTAGCCCCGGGTCACTTTCAGAAGGCGTGTTGGCTCACACGCATCAAGGTTCAGGTAACAGAGCCTCAGATCTGGAATGGTCTGACCCCACGAACTGGGGGAGACCTCTTGTTTAGAGGCAACAAAGATATTTAACTCCCGAAACGCACAAGTTTAGCACCACAAACAGATCAAAAGACAGTTCGTTTTTTGCACTGAGAACTCTGCGGCCAGTTACATTTGCAGGGGCTAAGTTACGTGGAAAATTCCTGGATGACGCTACCATTGACTTGGCTGCATGCAGCCTTTCAAGTACTCGCCTCACTTTTCATTTTGATTCCAGAGATTGCACTGTGTGCTTGCATTGGAAGAGAGTGGGTGTTTGTGTGACAGGACAGAAACCCAAGTATTTAGGCCTCGGTTGGGTCGTCAACAAGGCCGTTGGTACCTCTTGGTTCATTAGAGCTTCGGGGCTGTTGCAACGATGGTCATCAGAGTCATCATAGTCGCCTGAGGCCAAGTGTGAATGTTTGTTTGATCTCCTGGGAAGCAGTGAGAGGGCAGCGTTAAAGGTGGGGGGCTGGGTGGTGTCACAGACCTCCTCCTCCTCTGGTGAGGGATGGTTTATCCAGTTTGATCGCCGCCTTCACTCCTCTTTCCAACCACCTGTCCTCCCTGTCTAAAATAAGTATATTGTCATTGAAGGAGTTTCCTTTCGTCCTCTAGGTTTAGGTAAACCTCTAAGTCTTGGATAAACGTATGGCCCAACGCAGGACTGAGAATCTCCACCAACAGCGTGATGAAAATTTAACTTAAGGTTAAATTAAGCCAATGGAGAGACATGGCTGGATATGACTTAAGATGCTCCCCATGGTTCAAACTGGGGTGAAGATCCATTCATCTGAACGTGAAATATTTAAACATGAGCATACGATTCTGCATATCCCCATGCTGCAGAAAAGATGAATGTAAAGACACAAAGCAGGCAAAGCGGAGTTCCTGTTAAATTTTAAGATCAGTTGGAGTTTAACGCTGGAGCTGCCGGCAGAAATGCTAGTCATAGTCCCCTTTATGCTGCTTATGAAATGCTACATGAGTATAAAGTTTTTATTTGCTCCCTTCAACACACGGGTCATCCTGCCGCACTCCCCTTTACCTGTGAAGGACACGTCGCGGCGACTGCTCTGATGCCATCCAATTGGTGCACGGCTTCTGGGCCGACTGAAGCATGAGTCCCTCCTGGGGGCTGCTGTCATTCAGGCGGCCTCAGTGCAGGACTCAGGCTCTCGTTGGCAGCGAGATCCAACACATTGTAAAAGGTGGCAACTGGTCGTCCGTGTGCGCCACCCTTTGAACCGTACTACACCCAACGCTTTGGCAATATTATCCACCTGATATTTGCCAGTAGTCCGTGTTTCAAATCCAAAAAAGCCACTTAACCATTTCAGTGTCACCGTAAATCGAACAATCTGACAGATCACAAATTGAGATTATGATGAAAAGAAGCGAGCGACTTGCGCTGTAAAGTTTTGTCATTGTCAGCCTGTGGTCTTTCTTCTGCTTGTGGAGGAGGACAAACAAAGAAAAAAACAGAAGAAACAACTGATACGAAAGGTTGAACAGCAAGTCAGACACCACTTTATCATCGACCGCCTCTGCTACTGATTCGACCGGAGGGGGGGGCTGCTCCCTTTGCTCATGAAAACCCACGATTAGTATGTAAGTCCCATTTCAATGAGCTCCTTTTCCCCAGTGAAAAATTATTCAATTTCGGCTAAGTGCTTCCCAAAAACGACTCTGAGGACTGTTTGAGAAACATCAGCAGTGCGTTACATCCTGCTGCCGGAGTCCTGGCTCGGTTTGGGCCAGCAGGGCTACTCGGTTGAGGTCAGAGAGAGATTTACTGTCAGGTTAAGGAATCCAACATTTGTGTTGGTGGGAGACAGGTTGTAAACCGCCGTCTCTTGACATAAAAATCAGATGCTCTGTATTCAGGCAATCTGCAGCAGCCTCCTCCCTGAGATGTTCTGCATTATTATAACGTCGCACTTCTTTCACCTGTGCCTTTTGAGTGAGGACAGAAGTCACTATTTTTTGCTCAATCGCACAAACAGGAGGCAAGGATATAATTTTTCACGTGATGATTTTCTAGCCCTGTGTGAAGTGTAAGTGTTTCAAAAGCCTCGGTTTCCCTCCTCAGTGCTCGTGCTGACGTCAACGCCGGAGCCTGTTCCTCCGGGTCAGAGGCAGAGCTTTGAATCCGTCATAACATAAGCCGTGATTGAAAAAAATTAAATAAAAAATAAAAACCTGAAACGTCTGAGGAGATATGAGTGCAGCCGCGGGCTGGATAAAGCAAAATCCCTGTTTTCCTTCGGTGGAAGATACTGGGGCATTTGGAAGTCTTCGGGGTAAAGGTTATCAGAAAATCCTCCTATGGCTCAGGGAGATGACAGCCTACCTGTGCTTTATAAACCTCTAATACCCGATTATATCCTGTCCTCCTTTAAAAAAAAGGGGGGGTGGCTACCGGTGTATGTGCTTAAGAATATTTTTCATTGAAATACAAAGAGGGCTTGGGAACGATGTTCAGAGGAGGAGTCGAAGCAGAGGCAAAATCCTAACAAGACTGGAATATATTTTAAAGAGGTATGGTCCAACTCATCTGTATGAACTGTCTTCCAATTTGCAAAGTATCTTCTAATTTAATAGATTAGTTCTCCAGACCCATGACACCCCAAATTCCAGGGCTGTTCCTCAGACCCCCGAGGTTGCTCGTACCCCATGATGATGGATGACCTACCCACAACACCGAATGATGCGGATTGACCCTGAAATCGTCCCCTGGTCCGAAGAGCAGGGTTGCTCAAGGTGTTAACGCTTTTCATCTGACAGCGGGGAAAGAGGGAGGTCGGGGAGAAGCAAAAAACAAAACAAAACCTTTGAAGGAAAGACAGGAAAGAGCACTTAGGACAGAATGCCAAAAGATACCCTGACGTGTTCCGCAATCCTGCAGGCTTTACAACTATCATTTCCACTGACATCCACTGAAATCCCAAACCCAAGGAAAAACATAATGGAACTGTACCCTACACTTTTAAGCATGTACTCCTCTTCTCAGCCCATTATTCCCAGGTCCAACAGTGCCAATGTTGGTGCCAGTCCAGCAGGAAATGAGATCTCTATGTAATAAATTGGAAAAGCAGGTGGGTATGTAGGTTGGAGTGGAGGCTGTGCACAAAATGCATTTGAGCATCCCATTACAGGCCTGAAATTAATGTTCGCTGTGGTTAATAATTTTTGTAAAAGAGGAGCTTCAATCTCTCTTTCTAACGTTAACCAAGTTCATACCTGCCCAACATTAACCATAGTTTACTTTCCATAACCATGATCTTTCCTGTAACCATAGTCAAAGAACCTTTTAAAATGAGGTCAATTGAAAAACATTCTCACTGGATGATTGATGCTTTTTCAGAACCATCAGATAACAACTATTTTTCTCTGGCGTCAGCTTTGCAAATCTCAGTACAAAGAGATCTGAGAGAAATATGAAGCAATTCTATACTTTAGCCCTAAATTTTCAGTTTGGGGTTTTGCAAGGGTTTTGTTTAAATATTAGGAGACATCAAACAAGTATAATATCACCAATCAATTCTTTTTGGGTGGTGTTGAATGTAGCCTGTGTGGCAGCACTGCAAATCAACAAAACAGGGTTCACAAAATTAATTGTATAAGGGTTCAATAAAAGGAAACAAAGGACTGAAAAACAAAGACATTAGACCAAATGTCCTCAACTGAAACCGTCACAGGTCTAAATATAGGCTGGGATGTGTGAACACAGATATTATACCAATAACACCCAGCAAATCAGCGCGAAGGAAGTTAGATTTGGACAGTGCACATGTGGCGAAGAGGAGGAGGCTAACAGACTGGAACCGCCTGCTGCCGCTCTTGTAGCATTTATCTAAGAGACATTTAACCTTTGTCTGTTGTTGGAGTTTCAGGCCTGCACACTACTCAAACAGTGGTGTGTCACTTTATTTGCTCTGAAGGTTTGGGCTCAGCTGAGGGAGGTTATGTCTGAAGCAAAACCCGAGCCCACGAGAGGCAGAGAGAGGCTGTGCTGGCAGACATGACGGTTAGCTGAGCCTGTCCGGACGTGATGATAGACTAGTACTACGGGACCATACCCTCTGGAGGGAAAACACACTCTCATGCACACACAAACGCACAAGGCTTCATTACTTATAGAGCTTCTTGACATGTCAGTGGCAAAGACCAGAGGCCAATCTCATCCCTGAAGGATACTGTCATAGCTGATGGCAGAGCGGTCAGAGGTCACGAGTCTGCAGGCAGCTAGTGCCATATGATGACACGAGGCACGGTGACTGACTGTGTAAAGGCCAAGTCACTGTTGCGCCCCCGTTTCTCTGCTCTGTCCAACCTTCGATCTGTATTCCGCTTTGGTGGCAGCCACGGGAGACGGCCGGAGAGGCGAGGATTTGTTTGAAACTCAACCGGACGTAGAGCTCAGGCTGTCCACTAACCGGCGGGTCGGAGGCTCGATCGCCGGCTCATCTACTCGGCGTGTCGGAGTGTACTATGAAAGATAATGTGGATTTTCAAAACTGCTGTGCATAACGCTTATGATATTACCCTAACATACATATTACATTTTAAACTCACATTAAAAAGAGTGTAGTTCTTTAAAAAAGAAAAAAAGAAGAAGTAAACGTGCCAGAGAAAACCTTTTAAATTATTTCTCCCGAAGTTAAAATCGTGTTTGGCTTAAAAGTACATCTCTGCTGAAAATGATGCGATATTCAAAAGTGGTGTTTTTGTTTGTCAACTGACTCGCAGCTACCAGCTTTGGATGAATGTCAGCTGGATGAGATTCTATGTTATTACCCCGGCTTACTCCATACTCACTTCTCCACCGGCATTGGATAATAATAATAATGTCTTTCCACGTGGCGACATTGTTTCATCTTCATATTCTGCGTACAGAATCCACTCTGTATATTAACAGTGACAGTTGTCAGTGTTTTTGAGCTTTGTGTTATGGCCTGTTTACTGGATGTGTAGCTCCCTGAAAAAGGCCGCGGCCTGTCAGTCGGCCGTCAGTCTTGTGTAGAGCCTGGGGGGGGGGACTCTGGATGCTGGGGGCAGGAGTAGGGTGTAAGGTCTGTGAATAAAGGCCCTAAAACAAAAAGCCAGGAGTTGGTCACTGGCTACTGTTTAGTGTCTTGTCATTGATCATTGCCTATAGTACTATAGTTTACTATGGCTGATGATGATGGGTTACAGTGAAATTTCCGATTCATAATCAAAGTTTTATTTTCTGTTAAAGAAACACCATCTGTCGACAGCAATACTGATTATCAAAGTGTTTCATGTCACATGGACGCAGAGATGTACATGCATGTTGGTGACGAGTTGGCTGCGAGCCCTTGTCTTTGTGGAGGAGGTCAATGCTACGTTGCCTCCTCGTACCTACGAACTCTTACTGGCAGCCTATCGATTTATTAAATGTTTTACAAGAAATGTAAAAAATCATTGACGTAGCTTGCTAATGGAAAGGAGCAGTGACTTCCTGGAGTCTCCATCAGTTGTCCTAACCCCACAGGGACGAAAAGACCTGTCGCTTTTACATCTCTGTTTTGTATCCTGGTGAAACAAAGGATATATCATATGTTAATTAATATAGAACTGCTGGTAGACTAACCCGGGACAGAGACGCGCTAACTGCGTCTCCCCACGTTCAATTGTTATGGTAAGCTAAGCTAACTCAGTGGTGGCTCCAACTTCTTTTGTAGTATAGAGACCAATAAAATCATCCAATTCTCAAAATGTTGAATTACTCCTTTAAGCCCTGTAGTAGGACACTTCAAAATCTTCAGTCGCATCTGTTTTGACCCTGTTTACTGCTGTTGCTACGTTTGGACGAGCTCCATTTATGGTACCGACAGTCTTGGCTTCCCAGAGACTCAGCAGTCACTTCCCAACAGTCAGCTGTTTGGTCTGACATGCACAAACAGCGGCGTCCTCATTCACTTTGAGTGGAGGAGGATAGTAAGTAACTGCCAACGGTTTTGTCCAACACTGCTGTGTCCAAGCGCGGTGCTCATCCGAAGGCAGGAAAACAAGGGCAAAAAATCATTTATTCAGCCACCATAGTCTGTGCTAGTTAAAAAAAATCAGTTCAATTCCAGTTCATGCTTTGTAGGACTGATGGGTAGTGGCTGCAAAATACTACACTCTTGCCCTTGAAGGACACGGTGACATTGATTGATTGATGGCTTGGAGTGGCAAAGTGGTCAGCGCAAGCGGAGGGAAATTGCAGCTCTTTTCCATATTCAGCAAGGTGTGAGTGAGCAATTTGACTTTCACTGCGAATCACATGTTAAAACACTGTGGCTACTGACATGTAGGTTTAAGAAAACTCGAGGGGGGGGGGTTAAAACGGTGAAGTGAGGATGTAGAAACCTGTGTGATGCAGGGTGGGTCTGCATCGTACTCGCCATGCACTGCACGTAGAAAAAGTGCCCAGCAAGTCGACGGGAAGGTTTTTATTGGAATACCCCAAAGACATCTGAAGGCTTGGCACTAACAAGCTTGTATTTTATGTTGAGTGGTTCCGTTTCTTCCTCCTCTCTCTCTCTCAAAAGCCCTGCACAGCACTGGGGGGGAAAAAAAGAACTTGACGTGCTGTTTCCTTTCATATACTGAAATGGACTGCGCTCTTACAAACGCCAGCATGGCGTGCTGGCGTTGCCCGTGCGTCGCTTCTGCCATAATTATATTGTTAGGAAACGCGACCCTTCTGGTCCCGACCTGCGGTTCAGCTTTGTTTGCGCCCCGGCGTGCTCGTTAATCCGAGGACAGGGGAACGAGTGGGTCAAGAGGAGGCCCGAGCGCGTCGGTTCGTCCTCGCCGAGCTCGAGCGCCGCACGAGTTCTCTCTCGCGCTGTTTTTTCCCAGTCTCCTTGTCGAGTCGATCTGCCCGAGTGTTTGCGGTGCTGAATCCTCTCCCCTGAGGGAGGCGAGGCAGCGTTTGCCGGCCGATTTCTGTCTCATTCCCCCTTCTCTCCTCCGTCTTCCCTGCTCTTGCCGTAATGTGTCTCGGGGGACCAAAACGAAGAGAGGTGATTGTGGGTGTACATGAGTCAATATTGGCATTGTGACTGTCTCTGTTACCGAACGGAGATGAGGACGACTTGGGGTGAACTCCTACAATCAGCAAATTAAATGGAAAACCTGCGACAAATCCATCTCTGTCATGATAACTTTGCACACGACTTTCCTTTTAAGTCAGCTTTTGTTGATGTGTTCCGTTACTGCTGGAGGAATGAAGCTAAGCCCCTCTGAAACCTTCACAGAGGTGGCAGGCAGGTTTTGAGTAAACAAGTCCTCGTAGTTAATCAACAAAACAGGCTGTTTTACAGTGTCTTCTGAAAGGACCATTTCCAGAAGGGAGCCATAGGAGTGTTTTGTGATCTTCTGCAGTAGTTTCAATGACCTAAGAGTCTCAAAACTACCACAGAGGCCTCTAAAACCACCTTAACTAGAATAATCCACTTGTGAACAGTTAAACCTTATCTTAATGTTTAGTTAAGCATCATTTTTTCATCCACAGAGTAGTTAAAAATGATTTCTGAGTTACCTCTGAACTCCTACTGGCAGTCTAGAAGTTTTACTATCAATTTTATTCAAAAAATTAAAAGAAAAAAAAAAGACGCAGCTTGCTAATGGACAGGAGCAGTGATTTCCTGGAGTCTCCATTGGTTTCCCAACCCCAACAGCAATGAAAAGCTCTTGAAGAAATCACTGGACTGCACCAAGAAGTAGTTCAAACACACGATGCCAACTAAAATCACAACTTGTCGCTTTTACATCTCTGTTTGTAGCCCCATCAAGCAAAAGAGATACTATATAATAGTTAATGTTGAACTGCTGGTAGACTAAGACCCTAGACAGAGCTGTGCTAACTGCTTCTACCCACATTCAGTCGTTGTGCCAAGCTAAGCTAATTTAGCGGTGGTATAGAGACATGAAAACTATCAATCTTATCATCCTATTCTCAACACGAAATGGAAAAACTGTCGCTGGAACTGTTGAATTACTCCATTAAGCCTTGTTATAGGACACTTCACCAGCATCGTTTGACCTGTTTACTGCTGTAGCTACGTTTGGACGAGCTCCATTTATGGTACCGACAGTCTTGGCTTCCCAGAGACTCAGCAGTCACTTCCCAACAGTCAGCTGTTTGGTCTGACACGCACAAACACAGCGGCGTCCTCATTCACTTTGAGTGGAGGAGGATAGTAAGTAACTGCGAATGGCTTTTCTCTGATTTCCCTGAGCTCTCGCCACAGTATCGTCGGGACATCTGTTGACCAGCCAGCTGACTGACTGCACCACCAGAGGACACAAGGGGGATCCTGTGCTGTGCTCAAGTTCTAAAACGATGCAGTGTCATTCATGAACCGTGGTTTCCGGATATCGGCTCTGCCGGGATGCCAAGTGCTAAGCCCGTGATGATGCAGGGTGATTGGGCAACCTCAGGCTTTTATTGCTCGTCAGTGTAGCTTTGTCAGTTATTCGATCTCAAAACTTCCTCCCCTCCCCAACCAGGTTTCTCATCACAACGGCCTCGACCGGGCCTCTGACTCATCCATAAAGCAGTTACCCTCCTGAATCCACTCCTCCACAGATGCCCCCTCCCCAAATATGATTCAAAAGCGATGGAGCCTCTGGATAATACCCGGGGGGACCTTTAGGTCGAGTAGGCCTGGGAGATGACAGGTTGAAATAAGGGCTGAGTAAAATGCTCACTCGCTGCAGTTTTTGCCAAAGTTATCTGCTATTTTGTATTTTACAGAAAGAGTGTAAACCACTTCTTGTTTGTGTGAAGTAGAAAGCTGTGCAGTTAAGACCAAACTAGACCACTTCCATCAGCCTTATCTACCACCGGCATCCGTCCATACCTTATAACTATAGCACTGTAGTATTTCCATTTTTCCACAACCCTTTATAACCTTGTTTTCACAGACACCTGGTGGCTACACCTCTAACCTGTGTTGCACCGTTGCACTCGGGACGCAGTGACATCACTAGTGGGCACGGCTAGAGGCGCCATGGAGGCTTAAAATGGGGGGGGGTCAAACTCTGCCTCCCAATCCGTTGTTGAACCGCAGCGCTGCAATATCTTAATCATGCATTTTTTACATTACACGCAAGGAGGGAAAAAAAAAATGCTTCTCAGGGCACAAAGCTCGACACTGGCAGCCACACACATCCTTCCTGCCCCCCCAACCCCCCAACCCCCCATCTCCCGCCGCCTCTGCCAATCTGCCGCATTCAGTTTCGTTAGAATCGTTCCCCAGATCCTCAGAAAAAGGGGAAACTTTTTTTTTCTGATGTTTCTGGCACTATTCATATTTAACAATGCCGCCCTTATATCACTTATTGAAATAAAAAAAAAAAAAGACTAAGTACAGTCTCTCTTAAACTATTGACAGCCTCTGAGGTGGTGATGACATTTCCGTGCAAGCTGCATCCGATCATTGAAAAAGCGGCGGGACTGTTGGATTGGATTAAGCGTTAATATGTGTAAGAAAACCAGCTTTTGAAGTCCCGTCGAGATTGGGGGATAGCGCTGCCGCTCTCGTCTGGGGGGTGAAATTCTGACGCGGTGTTACTCAAGCGATAGTAAACTATTGTCGTCCGGATATTTTTCCATGTTGATGCATATCCTCGAGACTCGCGCTTCATCCGGGAGCGACTCATTCGTTCAGTCAGTCCGGAACAGATTAATTCTGCCGGTCTGAAATTTTTTTATTTTTCTTTTTGTTAACTTGACCTGACCAACTGCCTCTCAGAAAAAAAACCAAACTTGTCGCAGTACGAGAAGTTTCACAGCTTCTCGCCGCGTCTCGATATGAACGGCTCTTTCTGGGATTCTTTATTTTTAACAGTGGAGTCTCCTGCGCTTGCATCGTTGTCGACTCAGCGTTAAACCTACAGCCGATATTTCTTTTTCCGTGCCTCTCCATCCGCCACCCCACCTTCGCATCGACAGCCCTGTACCCTTCAGCAACCGCCCGCTTTTGCCGCTGTTTTGCCAAGGGCACAGCGCTGCTTTCTTTCATTTGTCCCCAACTTCCCACCATTAGAGCATCAGGGTACCGGTAATCCTCTCTTGTAATTACTGAACCAGATTTGGTGTAATATTTTCTTTTATAAGACTGCAAGAGAAAGAAGTTAACTCTATTAGATTGAAAGAAGAAAGTAGCACTCATGTATTAGATCAGAGGTTTCAATGCTTAGAGACACACGGCCATATTGCAAAAAAAGATATTAGTGCCAATCACCAGAGTGATTTTAGATTTTAGCACATCACGATCATTAAGGTCCAGCAGCCGCCACTGTGCCACTTTTGATGTGTCGTGCAAACTCAGGCCATAGTCCTGAGTCACGTTCGCCCCAACACGTATCGATCCGTCCAGCCGACACACCGGAGTTTGGTTGGCAGACGACGGAGAGACGAAGCTGCATAGAGTAGCTGCACCGGAGGAGGGACGAGGACGCAAGAGCCTCCTGCCACTTGGTCGCAGCGAAGTGATTCATCTTTCCATGAAGGAAATCCTCGACAGAACCTTCTTCCTCGTGAGCGACGTTAGCATCTCGCTCAGCGCCGCTCATCCCTGAATCCGCCTCAGCTCACCGCTACCACAATAACTTCTGTTCAACTACGATAACGTGCCGACAGAGGCTGTGATGGATTTCCACCGCCGAGTCCAGACTTTTCAAATTATGAAATTAATACCAGGTTTAGCCACAACAGAAGATAAGAGTATAATTTCCAATTAGACTTGAATTTTTAAAAAAAGGGTTTTGTCTAGTGACACTGACACGGTTTTGATATGTAGGTCACAAGCAACAGAGTGGTGCAAAGTAAAAGGAAACAAAATCATTTTTACTCTTTCAATTTTGTTTGGATTTGGAGGATATTGGCTCATTAGAACTTCTCCAGATTCGTGTAAACAATGCTCGCAAACTCGATTGTCCGGGAGCTTGCAGATTAATATTCATATACTGAACTGACATTCAAAAAATTACCGTTTTGGGAGGGGCACCATTTTCTATTCATCACTTAAAGTGAAGGCTTCCTCTAAATAGGTCGCAGATTGGATCACTTATATATAGGTGTCAAAAAAAAAACCCACCCTCGTTCTGTCGTTATCGAGAGAACAAACGGAAACATGAAGCGGCGACACTGTCAAACAATACCCAGGGCAACGGACCCATCTGTCCGCCATCTGCCACCGATGGGGTAATCGGTCCACTCACGCTTTTTCGGTCGATGGCGCTCAATGCGTGATGCGTGGCATACGATCAATGTCAATAATGAAAGAAAGACCAAAAACGTGGTGTGACGCTGAGGATGAAGTGGGGATGAAAGCGGAGCGACCACAGGGGGATGAGGTCTGAGTTTGCGGGACCTTTATTGAAACCACTTTAATACTCGCGGCAATTGCTGTATGTAAAAAAATAAACAAATAAAAAAGAATGTATTAGCCAAGTTCACGCAAAGGCCACGGGCAGAGCGGCGTCTGTTATCTGTCGTAATCGTCATGCACGTTTCATCTGTATTAGAAATCAGCTCGCCCATTTTTTTTTCTTACCCTTTGGCAAATGGCCGTGGAGTGATGCGGCGGGAACTCGAGCTATAAGGTTAATGAAAAGTGGCAGAGACGCGGCGGGTTGTTGGATTTTACTTTTTACCGAGGAAATGCTCAGCTCCTGTACCCCTCCTTTAACCCTCAAAGACCTTGTTCCTGAAGTTGTGAGGACCGGCCTAAAATGTTCTCACAATGATGGTGTCAAACCAAAATCTGTCCATATAACCATAGAGAGACGTCCAGACACACACACACACACACACACACACACACACACACACACACACACACACACACACCATCCTGCTCACACAGCCACATATAATCCAGGGACAAATTCAGGGATTCACTGATACTGATGCGACTCGAAGCACAGCAGGGAGACTCATTTGTAAGATTGGGAATACGAGTCACCACAGATGTGCATAATCTGCCAGCCCAAAACGGAACAAGGGAGCGACTCACATAGAGCTTAACCGCACATGGAGTTCAATGGCTCCAGTCCCCTGGAGGACGTTTCGCGGACGAACAGGAGGAGAGCTGTCGCCGGTTGAGCAGCAGGTGTTGCCCGTGAGGAAAGACAACCGGTAGAGGTAGAGCCCAAACTGGGGTGGGCTGTGACCATGAGTCATATGGCAGACATATAGCATTTAAATAACAGACACGTCCTCCTGATCCAGATGGAGTGGTCTGATTTGTAGTTGTTGTTTCTTTTCATTTTTTCAGACAGTTCAAGGCTCATTGTTTCTGTTGTGACTTGTTTATCTTAGATGACTATTCTGTGCAAGTCAAGTATACAAAAGTACAGTTTCCAGTCTGGATTTTTGGCCTTTTATAACTTATGTATTCCATATTTAAAATAATATATTGTTTTACATTGAACTGTGTTTACTCCTGTTGTAAGGGACTTTTTGAAGCCACGCTCACCCAAGCGTTACTGTTCTCACCATCGCCACTGTGGGGAAATGTGTTTTAGAACTGATATGGTCACAATCATTACGGAGTCATTTTCCTATGAACATCTGATGAGATCAGGAAATTGCTGCTGTCCTGCAACTTAGGAGGGCTTTAAACGAAAAATAGGTGGATCTGGTAGTTGTATCTTGGGTTTTAACTCAAGGCATCGTGTTTTCTGATTAAGATAAACAAAACAATAACCCAAAGATTAGCCAGAGTAATTAAATGTCTGTTTTACCGTGGATGTAACAACAACATCTAGGTCCTGTCTGCTGAATGCAATAGTTTAGATAAATAATTTTTCTCACACCGTGTTTTGTGTGTTGTTATGATACAGTATTACCCTCTGTCACTGTATATATAGTTTTATATATCATATAGTGTGATATATCATGCACTTCTGCTGAAGATGAGAAACAATTTATAGATAAAATCGTGATGTCTGTTTATTAGAGGGGGAAAAAAAGGGAAGTACTTTTTTTTAATTATGACTCAGT
The DNA here is from genome assembly GCA_016859345.1 of Istiophorus platypterus. NCBI lineage: Eukaryota > Metazoa > Chordata > Actinopteri > Istiophoriformes > Istiophoridae > Istiophorus > Istiophorus platypterus. The sequence continues at coordinate 2,798,510 of CM029124.1, forward strand.
ATCTCATATAATAATCATTACGGCAAAAACATGGCCGTCAACTCGTATTTGAAATTCAGCGTGTGTCCCTTCGGATGCGTCATTACGAAATCTCTACCCTGTAATTATGAGATAAAGATCTTGTAATTATGAGACGCTAAGTCACAATTATGAGATACAGATACTTGTTTGGTAAATTCAGAGTGGTTTACTTTTTTCATTTTTTTTAGTGGTAGGCTTAAAAAAAATGTGACCCACAAAGGTCATTCATCACATTGACGCCAAACCTGTAAATCTAACGTGGCCACGGAGGAGTCCTGCCGGAACCAGTCCGCTTTGTCCAAACCGGTTTCATTGCTGCAGGTTACGGAGCACGCCGCGGCACCGGTCCGACCCCCGGAGGTGTGGAAGGGGAAAGCTTGACCCCGCCCCATTATGACCGCTCAGATGCCTTTAGCCACACATTAATATATGACAGAACATATTAATATCTTAATATGTTAATATATGACTCTCTGAAAAACAGAAACCCGTCGATTTCATAACAAACAACCCGAAACTGCAGGCAAACAACACGGGGGCTTTACGTGGCATCCAGAGCAAAGCAGACGTTGTCGAAGTAAAATGACACACACAAGTAAAAAAGCTCTGCTAATTTGAAAAGGAAGTGTTTTTTCTTTTTCTTTTTTTTGACAAAGTGCTTTTTTTAAACACCGGTCGTCCCGAGCCGGAGCTCAGACTCAGCTGCAGCTGGAAGCAAACGAAACCAGAAACCAGGGCAGGTACGGGAGAAGCGTCCACAAAAAAAAGAGAGAAAGAGGAGAAAACAAGGAGGGAAATGTGACTGCAGGGCTGAGGAGGCCAAACAGGGGGAAGCATAATGACCTCCGAGTGTCTACTCAACCGGTCCTAATGGCCGCTTGGCTGTGAGGGACACGTTTCCAAAAGAGGGCGATGATTTTAGCACATAAACAGCTTTTTTCTTCCTCTTTTTTTGTTATTTTAAAGAGTTTCCTGGCAAGATTGCTTGGTGAATAAGACGAAGAAGTTTTTGGTTTTTTTGCCCCTGTGCTGGAGTCACCCTGTTCGTGTGCCATCAGCCTCTGATTTCGCTTCCCTTCGTCCTATTTGATCTCGGGCCCCCGTATGGCACGTTTGAGTTTTTTTCCACCATTAGCATATTAAAGACAGTTTTTTTTGAAGATGAAATGTGCTCACATGTTTAAACAATAAAAAAAAAAAAGGTTGAACCTGTCGAGACGATAAAGCCGTTGTCACCACTTCAGTAATTGTGGCGCATGAGGCACACGTGCACGGTTAATTCTGCGATATCCCTTTGCTGCATATTCACATATTCAGGGATAATAATAATAACAAATTACTTGCAACAATCACTTGCTCCTGTGTGTTCTCATATCCAAATGAATTTCACGTACATTCTGTCTTAACCTGAACAGAACTGCTTTCATCTTAAAGCTATTACCGTAAAAGTTTAATTACAACTCCCACAGTTTCATTTCATTTCCTCCAAACAAATGCACAGCAGGATAAGATTTTGTTCCCGTTCACCATTAAATTACATTTTTTAACCATCTGTTAAGTCAAAACAATCATTTAAAAGTCCTTCTTATTTTAGATATTCACTATATTAATTTGTTTTCAGAAGCACTTTGTTTTTGAGTAAGAATCTGATAAGTGGAAAATTAGGGTTTGTGAAATGGCACTTCTAGCGTTACAAATCGGCTTGCGTGTCAATCACTGATCCTGAGGCAGTAACTTGAGATAAAATAGAAGAAAAATAAAGAAAAATGGACTCCTGTCAGTCCAGAGTTCATACACGGAACAGTATTAATTCCCACATTGTCAAAAGGGTCCCAAGGCTCCCAAGGGTCCCATCTTTCAAACTTTTCCCCCTTCGCAGCAACGAGCCCCACTGGTTTCATCCCAAATAACCACAGACACCCTCTCAGTTCTTAAGCTGATCGAAACATTATGTTCTCAGTGCCCCCCCCCCCGACAGGGCCCGAGGTGTGGACAGGCTATTTCCAGGAACCTGTACTGCAGCGCTGCCCTCTTTCGATTTGACCGACAGCCCAGTCTGAGGGTTGAGAGGCTGGACGTCGCCTCCGGATGATCTGCCAATCATGACTGGACCAGCCGCCGTTGTTAGGCATCGCCTGAGAATGTGTGTACATGTGTGTGCATGTGTGTGTGTGTGTGTGTGTGTGTGTGGGTACATGTGTGCGTGACTGTGTCTGTGTGTGTATGTGTGTGTTGGTGCGCAGACCTCTGCAGTTACATATGTTGTGAGTCAGGGTTGTAGAGGGTGGAGCCCCGAGGACGGCTTGTCTACATTGTGTTGTTTCCAATAAGACGCCAATCAGTCTGTGAAGTGCACCCCCCCCCCCACCGCCAACCCCCCAGGACAGGTCAAGGAGTGTCGGAAAAACTGAGGACAAACTTGAGACAAATTCCATTTGCGCAAACCAAAGAAATCTACAAAATACAGCATATATGCAATATCCAGAGTATATATATATATATACATATATATATATATACATATATATTATATATATATATATATATATATAAAAGTATTATTTAGTGCCTTATTATACAGTTCTAATTATAGTTTCTTTTTCTAAATTAAATAATTTATTCTGTATAGAAGGAAAAGGGCTGCACAGCCAGAGACCCATTTGCACCCTTTGTTGTGCATATCTTTAGATTTTAGCTACTAGCTACTACAGTACATGGTTAACAATACAGGAGACACCTGTGGTCTACCGGACGGTTACTGAGCAATCTGATAGTCTTTTTCACTTTTTGAAAGCCCCAGAAAACACTAGTAAGTGGACTTTGAGTCCTTTTTTTTCTGGTCCATGTACTATTTCTAATATTAGAAATGAGCTTTCACATTCATCATTCATCAATCATAGAATAAATGCTATTTTAAAAGAAATTTCAGTTTCATTATCCATTGCCCTGTCTGATGTATCATCAGTTTTATTATTATTGTTATTATCATTATTATTAGTAGTAGTAGTAGACTTGTTATTAATAGTAGAGTTTCTGGCTCTGCCTTGACATCTTATGAAGTCTTGCATTCAACTCAAAGAGATTCTGCCAAGAAAACATATATATTTACTATGATATTTAAAAACATTGCAAGGATGAAATTACTTATATCGTAATGATTACCCCCCCCCAGCCCTACTGTAATTCCCTGCTTATCCAGTTATTAAAATGATCTTATTATCTTTCTACACTAGTTGCCTGTTAGTTCTTGGTTATTATTAATGGATTCTTTTTTTAATCTCCTTGATATTTTGAGGATCTTTTCACCAGCTCTTAGTTGAACTTCTTCCTAATAGCAGGGTCCTCTGTTTCTTTAGTGCCATGTCTAAGGTCTGTAGGTTAGATCGATAAAAAAATAAATTTAAAAAATTTAAAAATTACATAAAAAACAAAAAACATCTAGAGATGATTTGTTGATATAAAACATACAGGCTAATTGAAAGCGGACTGTACAGTACTATATTTGGCAGCAGTGAAAGATAAAAGGGGCAAACAGATGAATAGCCAAGCACTTTTGAAAGATTAATATATAGTATTACAATGTCATGCATAATATCTCATAACAACAGCCATTAAACTTTTAATACATGATCATGACAGTTAATATGTTGTGATCAAGTATCATAATGGCTGATAATTGCTGCCCTGTACTTGGTGCATTAAAGGATATAATTTCTTATGTTGCTTTCGCGATCCTCCTGCGGGAGAAAGTAGATTAATAATTTATCATTACACTTTAATAACAGGTTCGATTTTAAAGAGCCCTACGATCTAAATCTCGCCTCCACTCTGGGATCAAACGGGCAGCGCCGTTGCTCCAGACTCTGGGTAAAGAGTCTGTTTTCACTGCTTTCACTGCATGCGCCGCCTTCTCTGGGAGGGATGTAACTGATCTGTCCGTCTGTAATGCACAAATCTCGAGTCGACAGAACGGGTTTTGTAGAGATTTTAAGGGACGATGCGTTGAAATGGCTCCCGTTCTTTCCTGAAAAAGAAAAATCTGATGCGTTTGACAACATACTTTCCACATTGTGTCAGCTGTCTGTCTTTATTTTGATTGTGTCTGATACAGAAAAAAAAGAAAAAATCTATCTGGGGACCTGAGAGCTGAATTGAAAAGAAAAAAAGAAAAACCCTTTCACTAATGGGACTTCTGGGAGGCGTGTGATGCGAACGGCACCATGTGGCTAATGCCTTAATGGACAACAAAAGGTGACCGGCACAGATTGCAAGTCCACGCAATGAGCAGTAAAAGTTTCATCTAACTAACATTATACATCACATTACATCTGTTAAACTGCGTGGGCATGGCGGTATTTTTTATACCCTTATTGTATTATGAAGCCAATTTGTGCCATTAATGAATCTTTATCCTCCTTTTTCAATCACTTTGCAAAGACTCGGCGGAGGCTCCGAGCAATGTCGGGTTCGGTTCTGGCTTAACCGAGCTTCTGCAAATCCTTCGCAATGTTATGAAACAATGGCATTTAAAAATGATGCATTAGTCTAACTAAATAAACCTAATGACATAATGCTTTCTGATAGAAAAAAATAAAAACAATGGGAGATTAGGCTGATGACTGTTTATTGTTCTATACGTGGATTTAGAGAAACTCATTTATGGCTTAGTCTCATGTGCTGTGAACAACTTGGGCAGTCGAAAGAAATAAACATAACTGCAGCCCTTATGGAGTTTGGACTGAGATCAGGAGAACCGACTAAACTGTTCCCAATAATAGCAGATAAACGGTCATGACAGCGGTGGTGGTGGTGGTGGGGGGGGGGGGTCACTGGACGTGCCTGACAGCTGAGCCAAAGGACGCTTTGAACAGGCCTGTGCTGGTTATTTAAGCACCATGCACCTAAATATGCCTTTAAGGTCCACGTGGCCTCAAAAGACCCGACTTCGGAGCCAAGAGGAGAGGAAAAAAGGGAGCGCGGCGAGACGTGGTACTGTTTGCAAACGTTAAATACATTATATCAGACATTAAGAGGTAAAAAATCCAAACTAATACAGAACACAGAGTGTTTAGATCAGCTACTGTATACGCAGAGAGGTGTACAGATAATTAAAGGCATGCCATCTGGCATGTGCACAGACTTACAAACATATGATACGGAAATAGTCTGGGACTTTTATTTCTATTTATTTTTATATTTTTTTTATTCCCTCAAAAGAAGACATTTGGTTCACAGAGCAGATCTACGTGTTCTGCACCAGGAAAAGGGGAAAAAAAAACAGGGAACTTAATTTCAACCGGACTGTAAATCTTCCCATTGGCCTCCGGGTGTAAAAAGAGATTTTAAGGTGCTGCTTCTGGTTTATAAATCACTTAGTGGCAGGGGGCCAGAACACATTTTTTTTTGGATACGCTTGAGGAGTATAAAAGCCAGCGGGACCCCTCGGGTCTCCGGCAGCGAGTCGGCCACCCGAGCCCACGGAGTCAGAGGGAAACATGGCGGCGCTGTGTTCAGGTTCTACGCTGCATGTGGAACCAACATCCTCGCTGTTATAAAATATATATATATATATATATACACATTTTTTTTTCAACTTTAGCCGCTTAGCTGATCTAATCAAAGTCTTTGTTCCTTGTTTTCTTCCATCTGTGATCAATTTTCTCTCTACACTTTTTATTTATCTTGTTAAACCTTGGGGTCACTGCACTCTGACTTTTTTGTTTTATTCTCTTATCTTCTTTTTTTGTCTACTCAGGCACTCAGATTAAATCATTCTTTAAATTTAGGTTAATTTTCTTAAAATTTACTATACTTCGGTTCATTTTCTTGCCATACAGTATATTAGACTTTTTTCATTACATATTCATTCGATGTCACAAATAAATAATGTCCTTGTTTGATGGCATATGATTTTCCTCTGCAAATGATTTTCTTCTGCTACAGGGCATCATTTCAACAGGACAAACAGCACAAAATCCTGTGGCTCTATAATTGGTTTGTGCACAGGTACAAATCTAGGAAATATTGGGCAAACAAAGCAGAAAACAGGTTCTTGGCACATATAGCTCATATCATAAAAGTCAGTATAATCCCTGAAAAAAAGGACCGAGAGGGTATAAAACCAGTATCACATGGATCTTATGGACAAAAATGTATATTGTAACCTAGACAATTTATGTCAGCATTTAAAAAGGCCGTCACTTTTTGCCCCACGTTATCGATTCTTAGACTTGAGGAAATCCGCTTGCAAAGAGAGATACAACGGAAAACTTGCGACGCATATGCTCAACTAGATAAGTCTGTTTAGAGGGAGCTCAAAGAAATATATGTGGATTTCCGTCCACACAAGAGCTGTGTAACTTTACCCAAAAACTCACCTCCTCATCCTCTTGAGGAGTTTAACGTGAGCAGCGTCTCCGGGTGAGACCAGAAATACTGTAGATTTAACCAGATTTTAACTGTCCTGTCATCATCGAAAAAGGCTTTTTACCCTTTACTGATCCTGGGTCATGTTTTAATCTTCAGCCCAATGTTTGAATTCATTAAAAAACATGAAAAACAATTATTAACATCCAGCAAAATGTTTTATCTCCTAAATAAGTTATCATTCAATAATAAACACAAAATACTTGGATATTTTTTCTTCTTTAGACATTCACTTGCAGCACACAAACCGATTTTTGGGTTTAAAATAGGCACGATTTGCAATTTATTGGAGTTAGGCAGAATTAATTATAATTGGACCATGAGAGACTATTGACAAACCAGATAACTTGTGTGTTATGAGAAATTATTGCTACATCCGTTGTGTTACGGGTAAATTTGAAAAAAAAACACCCCAACAAACTGACCGCATTTACTTTCCCATAAAAAAATGAGGAAAAAGTTGATCTAATTTTCAGAAACAACACTTTATTTTGGTCATATGCACTAAAAGACTTATGAACAAGTTTACCAAGTCAACACAGTCACATCATAGGGGGCTTTTCTTCCCTTATGGAGACAAAAGCAAATCCCCATAATGTGAACCATTAACTTAAACTGAAGACATGTTGCCCTGACATCTTTCCTCAAAACATGTTATTACACAATATTGTTGTGCTATTAACATATGATTTTATTATTTTTATTTCTGTTTTGTTGTATCTTTCATTTTCCGTGAGCCTTGGCAACATTTAGTGTGTATGTTTCTGCATGAACAACCCATAATTACTAGTGGGTCAAATTTGAGGCATTTAAAAAAAAAGAAAAGAAGAGAGATGCATAGTTGTTTTATTGCATCCATTCAGCCATAGCTGAGGATGAAATGAAGCCTTGCTTTGATCTGTAAAAAATTAAAGGTGTGTTTCACTCACCTAAACTCGGAAACAGGTCAGAAAATTTATTAGACCAGAAAATGTGTGGCTGTTGTTTTTAGGGGGGGTTGTTTGTATTTTTTCCCTCAGGTTTAGGAAAATTGCTCCATTATCCAGACCTGAGTTATTCCATCATCTGCTCGCCCATAAAATGATCCCCTCACAGCTCAGAGCTCTGTGGACGGACGGGTCGAACCTGTCCACTCACTCTCGTTATCAGTGGGAACCATTCGCCCCCCTTAACGTGTGCTAGAGCGTTAGTCCGGATGGCACCGTCGCCACGGCTCCCGTCACCTCCAGGGGCCATTCACGTATGAACCCAGAAAAAAGGAACCAGCTCCACCGGTGGGTGGAGAACATTCCTCGACGTACCTTCGGTTTTGTCACGCCCTGTTGCTTCGTCTGTCTGGTGTTGGAGAGGTTCTCTGGTGCCCCAGGGCCCCGGGGCCCCGTTAGTTCAGCTCTTGCCTCAAGAGCCTCGATACGCGACTGAAGAACCCCAAGGTTTGGTGAGGAAATTTTTTTTACTGTCCTTGATCTTTAGCGTTTTTTTTCTCTTCCATATGCACAAGTGTGAGCACACGTATAGAGATCGAGAAAGCTCGGGTCATATTTCTTAAAGTGTTTTTTAAATTAGCATTTTATTTTTGCATTGCTGGATACCTGATTTAAATCGGCTTCATTGCCCCTCACACAAACACAGATGCAAAGAACTTTACACCATTGATTGTGTTTTTCCATTAAGTTTCCTTTTTCTCTGTGTGTGTGATGCTGTCAACCGAAAATGAGAAACAGATGAATGAGATGAGAATGAGATTCATTTTGCTTCTTTTTCATTAAAAAACAAAAACAAAAAAAGATTCCATACATACCGATGGCTGCACGCCTTTACTCAAGCTCTCCATTCTTAGATTGAAAGTGCAAGGTCGTTCGACTTACATTTTGTTTTTTGCAAAAGAGGACCTGTTGTTGTTGTTTGTGGTTCCCGGGGGACATTTTATAGCGATAGAATAATATTGATAAATTTACATGTCTGAGTAGTGATCACAAACCAGCCCTGATGCTTAAATTTAAAGGTGATAAAAAGGTGAACATTTCTTGCTGTTTTCATGTGCTTTCATGTGCCACGCAAAGCGGAGAACTCTACACAGAAATCTGTTTGGCAGCCGAGAGGATGTGGGTTTAAGCTCTTTCCCTGTCGAAGTCATTGAGTGGTTTTCTGACTGTAAGCCGTAAACGGCGGTTTGCTGCCCGCCATCGGGTACGACCCGCCAGAGCTTACCTGCGACAGGTTTACCGGACCTCCGTCGTCATGGTTGCAGTAACATAGGGTTGCAGAGCGGTTGCGGACAGAAAAAATCTGTTTTTGCACGAGGAAGAGACAGCTGCCCACCCCAACCTCCATCCGCCTAATGTAGGCTTTTTTTGCTCCTGTCGTAATTACTATGGCCACTAGAGATCAACCAAAGAGCAACACGTAATGTTTGTAATAAACTGGTATCACGGGCGACCTACGAGGTCGTTTGGTTTTTTTTGTTTGTTTTTTACAGGACAGTATCTATAGATCATCTCTCTAGAACGAGAAACCTTCGGTTCTCATGCAAGTCCGAGGGCACAGTTTATCACAGCCCATGCGCCTGTTTTGTTCTTCAGGTCAAGACGTCATGTCAAGGGGAACATTGGAGTATCCGCGCTGTGCTATGCCATAAATAGCTTCCCATTAGCAATACATCCCTGCGTAAGACAACGTCTCATCATTTCTTTATGCGGCTTCGGCTCGGGTCTCTCTGCTGAGAGATACTGGAATGCTTTTGGCCGCCTCAGTCTTTGTATCTGATTTAAATCTTTTATACATCAAAACGTTTTAAGACATAAAAAACCTCACTCTACATTGTATGATGATTTGAAACTTATATGTTTTTCCTACAAAAAAAATAAAACCTGGTTAGAACGTCTTAAAAATGCATTTGTTCCTCGTCCCTCGTTGAAAAATCCAGAGTCCGTGAACATGCAAATTTGTTTGATTTCAAAAGCCCAACCGCTGGACATGGGATGTCTCTTATTTCGCTGTTGCGTTCATTCACGATTTCAAGTTCCCACATCAGCCTTACGTCAGCTTTACATGCCGGAACCAAGATTAGCTTCCGAACTTGTTGCTTGTAGGTCCACGTCTTAAACAGAGACTTAGAGAGAGAGACATTTTCCCTTCAGCGGAGGGTTGGTGTTGAGTTAGGCCGGTTGATTTTCCGCCTGCTGGTCTGGTTTTCTTCAAGGTCACCTTTTCCTTGGCGTTTTTCCCAGGATGAAAGCTGAGGTGTCAGTTACCGACCTTGAATCGGCCTCAATGAAAATGTCACACCAAGATTTTTTTTCTTAAAGCCATTAATAATACATCATCGGTAAATGAATTGTTCTTATACCTGAGGTTGCTGTGATGTGATGTAATGACCTGGATGTATGAGTAAACCTCTGCATGGAACAGGTGTCATCGTCGACAGGTGTGTCGCTCTTCATCAACCGTACCTTTTGGAGCAAATCTCGCCGCTCAGTGAACCGAGGGGAAAAAGGAGGCAGAGGAGATGAAAGGGGAGGGGGAGGAAGGCCAGCGGGGGGCGGGTAGAGGATGTGCATTAGTATGAGATGTGGACAAGCATCCTGGGTTTTCCTGTGTAAACACTAAGTATAAAATTTGCAACTGACAAGTTAAAAAGAAAAACACATAAATATTGAATCAACTTTTGAATGTAATTTCCACACATGTAAAGAGACATCGCAAAAGGAACCGGGCCGTTGTCAAGCTTATCTGAACACTGCTCGCCATCTTGGCGTTTCCCGCGTAAACGTGGAATGCACACACTCTCACACACACACACACACACACACACACACACACACACACACACACCATCTCTTACTCCTCTTCCAAAAGCTGTCAGGAAGATCAAAGTGAGTAAATGCGTTTGATGGAATCCACCACTTTCTTCATTTAGCACATAGACAGGCTTTGACTTGAAAGAGCTCTTCCATTGAAACAGACTTGATGCTGGAGTGCGTTTTTCCCGAGCAGGAAGTGGGATAGAGATGGAACAGATACGACCACGCGCGTGTGGATGGGCAAGAGCCGTACTTCCTCCTTGTGGTATCGAGTTGAGAGGCGGTGAAGATAAGCTCTGCGTTGTTAAGAGAAGTAAAATTTAAAAAAAGACTCCCTATTCTTCTCAAATATCAAGAGGCCACGCGCTCCTGTCTGGGCTATGAATGCGATACCAATCGGTTTCAACGGGAGACGCCGGCGTGCGGTGGCTTTTCCTCCTGCGCTCCCTTCGAGTCGTCCTCTCTTCTCCCGTTGCCTCCCCGACTTTCTCTCATCCTGCAGGGCCCCCCCCCCCGCCTTCTTTCCTCCCTTTTTGCTTTTATCGTGTTCATCACCGTCACTAACACACAACCCCCCCCTCGCTTAAGACGCAATCCCACCTCCTCCTTCCCTCGCTACCCAGGATCTCCTTGTGTAACCTGTTCGGGGAGGGTCATCCCTGAGGGTAATCGAGTGGGCGGGCCACACGTGTCAAGGAACAAACCCCAACTGTTTCTTCCCTTCATTAGTAAAACTTCGACATGAGAAGAAACCATGACAACCGGCGCAGAACGGCGGCTGTGTCACATGAAAAAGAGAAAGAGAGAAGGATCCCCAGTGTAAGACGCTGTCTCTGTGTATACATCTGTGTGTGTGAGTGTGTGTGAGGGGGCAGCTATCTCCTGTTAATTAGCCCACGCATCTTCTTTGCTCTCACTGATCAATAGCTTTGATGGCAGTTAACAGGGAGTCAGGAGCATAAGTGCTTTTTTGAGTTACTTTGGATGAGAGGACGGATTAATATGACAGCCACTGGTGTTTTCCCAAACTTGACTTGGGAAAAAAATAAATAAATAAAGTCTGAGTACTTTACCTCGTAACCCGGCTGCAGGATGTAACGGTGTAGACCCTGCAGTGTGCTATTTTAAGGGTAATAGGCTAGTTTATTCTCAAACTCTGACACACTGTGAAACATTACCACGTCCTATACTGAGCTTGTGTTTGATATAAAGTTTGAAATTCGGAAATATAATGAGAGACAACATGTGAAAAATGTAAAACACGACTTGGACTTTGGTCAGACTCAATTCACAGATACTGTGATTTTTGGTTATGGACAGAGTCAAGACTTCAAATTCAACATGGATTTTTAATGCCATGCTTTTAAAAGATGCATGTCTTGTTGGCTCCATCTGCTTTCTTGCGAGTTCAGTGCTTATTCAGATACATTTCAGTCCTACTCGGTTTTCTGGGCTGCCTCAAAAGCACCTGAAGCTCCTCTTGTTCCAGAGAAAGTAATCAACTCAGGGGAGGATCCTCACCACTGTCTTGTTTGGGAACATCTCACCCGGTCGTCCACTCATTGCTCCACATCCGCAATTTTCTGCGATTGTCGACAGCAAACCTCATCCGTTGTTCCAGAGCAACTGCGTAATTAGCTAACCCCGATCTATGTTGACGACCTGTCCGGAACGGCCAGCCGAAGGTCGACCAGCGCCATCGGCAGGTGGCTCTCAGAAGCAGTTGGTTGCCTGACAAATGTAATCGGTGGGATGTTTGGGAAAAAAGAAAAGAAAACCTCTTTTAATGGCCACCTTGCAAGGCTTCAAGTGGGTTTAGCCATTTATTGATTTGTTGCATAGATTTCTTGTGCTCTTGGAAAATCAATAAGCAGTGGGCAATGTTTAATGGAAGCCACCTCTCATTGATGGGTGACTAGCGGTAGCATAATTGCTGCTACCTTAGAGTTTACTGTGATCGTAAGACATTATCATTATACAATACAGTATATGGGAATATCATGTTTCGATACTTTTAAACGAATGCTAAGTAATAATTCAAAATACAGAAAGGGTTAGTGTAAACTGGGTAAATGACTGGTATGGATTGGCCAGACTCAATTATGCTGGCAGTGGGTAAACAGATTACTCATCCATCATTATTAAACCTAATTTATTTCCAGCACTTTTGATTTTACTCCATTGTTAAAAATTTCAAACGCCATCACGTTCTGTGCTACCTAAGACTAAAAACTCACACTGCAGGCAAGGTTCTGACCTAGAATTCAACCTTTCACCAAATACTAAAAGGACAAGTGAATGGAAAAGGCAAACACGTCCCTACTTGTGTCGTTGTTGCCTTTTTTTTTTGATATTTAACCGAGACCGGGATCTAATCTGGATCGTAATCCAGTGTTTTGAGTTGCCTAAAGATAACCATAAACAAATGTTGTAGGGAAAAGCACCACCAGCCCTAATTTCCCTTAAACCAGCTTTGCATAAATTCACTCTCTCATGCTGATAAAGTGTATTTTATTTAAGACTCAAATTTATGGAGCCAGAAATGACAGCGCTGCTGATCTCTCTGGCACTAAAGAAGTGTTCCCATCAGTGTATAAGTCCAAAGCAATTCATCAGTCAACCTACCTACAGTGTGGGCTGCATTGTGATTGGTAATCCCTTCCATAGGGTCCATAGCTTATTGTAAAATTAATCAGCCATACTGTAGCTCTTTTTATTTCTTTTCTTTCCTGCTCTGCTACATCTGCTGTGAACTCATCGCGTCCCGTTCCCTTTCAGTTCAGCTCCTGCATCGATCCCACACTGCAGCTCTTTGTCTTGGCCTCTGAGCTGCTGTATGCTTTTTGATGCTATTTTGTTTGGTTGCCACACTGGTGGATAACATAGGTTCGACTGACTTGAAATAAAGCCGACACACTGGATTCATGCAGAGCATATTGATCTTTAGGTCTGTTTCAGTTTTGTACCGCAGTTTTTGGATATAGATGATGGCCACATGTCAGAGGTTGATGAGAATCAGTCCTAAAATGGTTGGATGCTGCCACTGGTGGGTGACGAGTCCCACATCCCAAACCTTAGACGAAAACCGACATGGATAGCCTCTAGTTGCCATTGGTTTCATTCAGATAACTGAATCTCTTAGTGCAAAAGTACAAGTGCAACAACAAGGGAAAAAAAGATGGCAAACAACAAGGGCCTCAAAGATCTCATTTACTTTTTTTTGTTTTTAATAGAATCCCTAATCAGAGATAAAAAAAAAAAAAAAAGTAATGGAGGCTTCAGGCAGATTGAATGTTTGGAGGGTTTAATGAGATAACGGAGGAACCGTGCACAACCAGCACCAATTTTCGGAGGCGAGGGAAACAACGGAGGTGTGGCAAGGGGGGGCACAAAAACAAATAAAATGAGAGTAAAGGAAATTCATTCTGGGACTGATTTGTTTGTACAATCAACAATAGGCCGGCTTTCAGGCTGAGCATTGTCTGTGCTTGGTTTAGAGTTCAGGGGTATTCTACGAGTAACATACACTACATGCAAAACAGATGCCCGACTAACCCAGCTCACTCAAACAGACAACGAAAAGAAATAACTAATTCAAAAAGAGAAAAGAAAAACTAATCATCTCTTATTGGTTATTACTAACAAGAGTATTAATATCAAAATGGTTGATGCAGCTAATTAAATAATTGGACTATGATAACTGTTAGGATACAGATATTAAATATTAAAATATTAAATATAAATATAAATAATATCAATATTAAAATGGTAACCTCTCATCAGAAATTTGGTTTCAAACATTTTAAAACTGAACACTGCCTCTGCAACTCAGTGCAATCGCTCATTTCGAATTTCTTTTAACCGTCTTATTGCAAAAACTGAAACGGATCCTAGGTTTGTTTTCCATATGCATGTTCCATCAACTCTTCAAAGAATGTGTGTCAGATTGTTCCTGAAACTCAGTGTGAATTGTCAACAGACCAGGCTCCACAGTTAGAGTCCCCGATATAAGATCGGCCTTCTGAACCACTCGTGAGAGGAAATCCACACTGCTGCATCAGTGAGATTAGCTGAGCCAGATGCCAAATCTTTTTTTTTTTTTTTGTTATTTTAGAAAAGCAGATGATATTTTCAATTAAACAGCAATTACATAAGTCGTTGCTCAAATTCCCATTTGCATCCAAGGGCTGGAATGTCCTGGAACTTCCAAATCTAAATCAATCCAAGTACAAAAGCCGTAAATTAAAAAGGTACCTTATCCTATGTGTGTCAAACTTTGCTTTGAGAAACTTTAATCCTTCATAACAAGTTCAGAATCTTCAGGATAGATTGTATTGTATAGTTTTGAAATATCTACACGAGGTCAATGTCAATGATAATATTAATAACCTTGTCTTTCTTCTTAATAAGTTCTTCTGCCTCCAGGGAACAGAGTTGGGAATCACTTTGCTTCATTTGTTTCATCAAGCGTTGCTCTGACAGAACAGTTTCCTTCGGCTGGAGCAATATAAAACACACCATTGAAGTATTGATCAAGCACTTCTTGCGCCACATCAACTGGCTGTAAACATGTATCCATCAAGATGCCATGCTGCTGTCCATCACTGGGAGATTCGTTGGGAAGATCGTCAGTTTCTGTCTCAGGACATTCATTGTTAGACGTATCCTCAGTTTGACTACTTTCAGGTTCAGGGGCATTACTCCCCTACGGGTACTTGAGTAACTGGCAGGGTGTGTGTGAAAAGATCAGGGATTACAATTTATTCATTTCAAAACGACGAGCAAACCAACTTGCTAGCAAACATGGGTACATGGCTCAAACGTCCTGTTGCTGCCCACTGACAAAAAGGGAAAAGCAGGCCAAGTCCAAACACCCGTAGTGATTAGATGTGATTAGATTTGGTCACTTTGCATGTGGATAAAATGACAGATGTTAGTAGGACCTTTGTGCATAATAAAGATGTGTCAGACATAAATGAGCATTCTCTGTTTGCTGAGGACATCATTCAGGTAGTAAACAGCAAGAATGACAGTTTGAAGTAGTCCGAGATTCTTACGGATTCTTACGGCAGCAATGACAGGGACTGCGTCATTGCTGCCCGTGGGCTACTTGGGACGTGCGAGGAAAAGACGGTATACCCCAACATAAAGTGGATAATCTGTATTATTCACTGGGAGGCACTTGCCAGATAGAAAATGAGCCCTGAGTTAAGTGCTGTTTTGGATGATGTAGTTAATTAATTTCATTCAGTCCAGGCCAATAAGTCACAAGCTGTTTCAAAACCTTTGTCATGATAGTGGGTCAGAGCACAGGCAGCTACTTCTTCAAACCGATGTCCACTGGCCGTCCCATGGACAAAAATACACACTGCTGTTTGAACTTCACATTGAGGTGTTTGTATTCCTGAAAGACGACTTGCACCCCCTTGCAGCAGTGTTTGAGGATGCAGAGTGGGTCCGGCATATCTTGCTGATGTAGTCACCAAACTTACTGACCTCAACTTCCAGGCAAGGACTCACATACCCTTTACATTTATGATAAAGGGAATTGATTCATAGACAAGGTCAAAGAATGGGAGAGGGAGCGGAGGATGGAGATGTGAGTTGTTTCCCAATGCCTGATGCCCTTCTTGCCACCACCGATGTTGACAGATGTCCCGTGGTTAAAATGGTGTATGCACATCTGTCTAAACTCAACAGTGATTTCGATCAATGCCAAAGCATTATGGATTTTATTTGTGTCCACATGCTGATATTCATAATGTCCTCTGTAAGTCAGCTTCCTCTTCCGTTTCACACGGATCTGCTGATCATCTGTCCTTCGAATTTTCAGCAAAGTTTGATGCAACACAAACTATTGACCCATGCACTCCATCTTATGCACCTTTTTTCAAAGCAGACAACACCATGAACTCAGTGTTTCTTTAACTGCTGTCTGCTGCTTCAAAGAGTTCAAAGTCGTCAGCCATGGTGGACGAGTTTCCGGAACCAAGTGGTTTGCAAGGCTGTACCGACACCGATTTTTCTGTGGCATGCATAGCAAATCCTAAGTGTACCTTGAGGTCGTTTCATTACGTGACAGTCTGCAGTACGTAACATAACACTGGTGTACGTAAGTGTTGGTAGTGCAAGTCCTAACAGGTGAAACCACCAACATACTCTTCCTTGAAGTCTCATCATTCTTATGATGACTTGATGGCAAAAAAGAAGGCGTTGACAAACTGCACACATATATTCAGGACCTGCATTTCTTTCTTTTTCCTTTTGACCTTTATGTTCTACATTTTGACTTCCAAAGAAAATCATGACCTTTTGCATTGAAGTTCAAAATTTTTTCCATATTTCAATTTACTCAATTGGGTTTGCTTCCGTGAAGTTCTCTTTTTCACTTTGAGCGAAACGCCTCTGGGGCGACATTCATTGAGATCGTTCGACCATTAGATCCATGTTGATAGGTGAATATCTCAGCCACTTGTTTCGAGTCCAGGTAAATACTGTGGGTGAGCCGAACGATCTGCTGCTCTCTGCAATTCATGTTCAACTGCCCAAGTGCCAACATATCTAATTTGCCAGCCCTTCACATAATGCTCAGTAGAGGTATGCTCATGTCTAATACTTGACAGAAATCTGAAAGTACACACTGCCTTATGCTTCCCCATGGCAGTTCTGATCTTTTGGTGATCTGTCTTACTTCCACTTACCACATCTGATAAAGCTGGGAAAGAGCCATTACCGTCATGTTGTCAGCTTCAGCTCCGAGAAGATCAGAGCCCAGAGAATCATGAAGCATTACCTCTGGCAGCCAGGAAAAAAAAAGCTGGGAAGCTGAATATAAGCCACGTTTTGAGGTATGCTTTTTATAGAGGACTAGTTTTGATGTCATCCTCATACTAGTTTTGATGGTATATGTGGTCCACTTCAGGCCACCCCACTAAATTGCCACCACTTGGGAGGCTAGAACGCTTTTATTCATAGAAACTGTGCTTCTGTTGGTATTTGCAGGGAGCTGCATGACTTTTAGGCTGCTAGTTCACTAGTTTAACAAGAAAACTAATCACTACTGCTTTCAATTGTCCACTTGACAAACACAAAAGAGATAGTTAAGCACTCTGGGGCCATGTGCTGAACCTGACAGAGGAACAACAAACCTCCTCTGCCCAGTACTATGCTAACTATTGTTCAGTCCCCCAGAAAACAAGCTAGACGAGCTGCACAAATGGATTAAACACCGATAGGACAATAGAAGCTGTCGCGTTCCGGGGATCACTGAGATGTGGCTGGAGCCTGGCGTTCCCGACTGTCGTCATTTCAGAGGGTTCCCCCGTCTACGGACAAGACAGAACAAATGACCGGGCAGGTCCAGGGGAGAGGGGCGTCTGCTTTGTGGTTGACTCTGGATGGGCTACAGATGCCTGTTTTTTTAACAGTAACTGGTTCTTGATACTCCTTATACTCCTCTTTAAAAAAACGATTATTGGATTGGACCAGTTTACAATGCTGCAATTGTAGTAGTGATCCTTCTGTGGTTCACTAAAAACACATTTACATGGTTCTTGATACTCCTTATATTCTTCTTTTAAAAAGATTATTGGGTTTGACCAGTTGACAACACTGCGACTGTAATAGAGATCCTTCTGTAGTTAATGATTGCTGGTATTTAACAAAATGTTCCTCTGATAGTGGTTTGGAGATGTTTCAGAAAGGCCTTCTTTTCTCGTCTCTATCTGCTCAACGGTCCTTATGCTGTCCTGACTAGAAGCTGTTACGAACTGGCAAGGACGCCAACTGAAGAAGGGGATTACAGAGCTATTACTTTATTTGTGCAGTGAAACAAAGGACTGAGCACAGAATTAAACTATTTGTCTTTGGAATAAATTTCAGCAGTGTGATAAGTGTTCCTAAGCATGTGCTTAAGAAGTTTGCAGAGCCCTTGTATCCAAAATATCTATGGGAGTGACATAGTGCCCGGTGTAAAATGGAGATCACATGAAAACAAATTTGGCCAAGTTTCGCTTTATCTAAGGTCAAGTTATTTTAAATGTCAGTTGAGTGAGGCGTCCCTAAGACACTTGTTCTTTAAGTAGTAGAGCGTCGGTCGCACCTGCGGTCGGTCGCACTCACAAGACTGCAACGACTGAAATGATTGGACGTGTCTGATAGTGATCAGGAATTCGCAGAAGAGGCTGGGAGCAGTGGATGGCAATTTAACCAGGGTGTGCTGACCTTATCAGAAGGGGGGGGGGGGGGGTCATTAGCCAGCTGATGTCCAGATGCTGCCCCCCCTCCCCCCCGGGTCAATCAAATCAACTATTTTACTCATGCAGTAAAGCTCCACAACAGGAACCAGTATGATCTAGACAAGACATATTTAACATTTAACCATGTGTATATACTCATAATTACAGTATTAGGCCATTTGTTTTATTCACTGCATGATGTTGGGCCCCTCTGAACAGATTTTTGACAATTCTGTGACCAACCACCAATAAGTCCAACGCTAGTGACAGCTGACTCGCCCCGCTAATGAGGTTCACCGGGGGGAAGGGGGGGACCCGGGGGACTTTTCTCAGGGTTGTTTGCCTTATGTCAGATCCCACTTATTTTTGTTGGATTGGCAGATGCCGACGCCCTCCACAACCCTAATAGCCTGCTAGCAAATTCTGCAAGAGGCAGAGAGATGCAAAAGGTGCGGGTAAGTAAAATAAAAATTCACTGTGGGCTGGGAGACACGCAACCCCCTTTTTAAATCCTATTTAAATTCATTTCGAGTTGTGATTGTGTCAACCCGATGAGCTCCACCATTTCCTTAAAATAATATATATTTTTGTATCTCTGGATGTAGATCTAGACGCTCGACTTTTCTTCGCTGGCTGGTCGCTAACACTGACCGCTGTGTGCTGCCTGGCAGGTAGCATATTGGATTTATCAGGGCTTGTTCTTAAAAACAGCTTCCAGCTGCTGCCCAAAACAATATTAATGAGAGTACTGAGACTGAACCTTACACCAAATTAACTGTAAAAGCTTAAAAAGCCCATAGTACGGCAGAGTTGGTGGTTACTCTCTGCAGGCTCATCACTCAGTTCATTATCAGTATATGAAATGTGGAGCTTTAAGCATCATTCTAGGGAGATGCAGTACAAAACAAAAACATGCCTCTTAATGACTGAGCAGGCTATGCACTGACCCCTGACCCGACTGTTTTCCATCTTAGAGTTAACGTTTCTGGGCTGCCCTCCGGGGCTCACCATTAGGTGTCCAAGGTTGGGAGCTCAGACAGAAAAAAGGAAAAATCACTGGACCGCATCCGCATTGATTCAGTAGAAATTTCCGTTTGACATCGGAGTGGCAATGGAGGGAAAACTGATGTCTCCAGTGGTGGAAACAGAAAGGGGGAAAAAGAGCTAAGAAGTGGAGTTTTAATCCATTGATTTTCTAATTATAAAACTGTCACGCCACTGATGAATATTTACAGTTGCAGCCATTATTTACTAGATATGCCATATTGGTTGGATGCAACAGAAATGTGTTTTGTGTCTTATTCAGTGCTGTCACTCAGCCGATTGTTCCCACCGAGAAGACGACTACAGGAGGAAAACCCGGAAAGGATAGGAAACTGTTATCTTGGTAAAAGTGGAAAACAAACAGCCTCCTCTTCAGTTCCTGTGCACAAAAAAAAGACAATCTAGTGTTAGGAGAGTGTTTCAGCACACTCTCAATAAACAAGGGCTTTCTTCATAACGACACGGGACAGAGACAGACTGCGGCGCTTTGGGGAGCACTCATAGTCCTTTCCCTTGCTTCCATAAATCTTGCGCAGAAAACTCACGTGCAAACTGTCAAAAGCCGAGCGAAAACCTTGCCTGGATACGTGTACAGGGGTCTCCTCTCCAGCCCCCTTTGGGGGGGGACGCCGAGGCCATCGACGGGATGTATGAAGGATGACAGTGAGACAGAGGTTAAGCCTCTATGTCCGATAACGATCCCTATCTTTTTCTTCCTTTAAGATATGTATATTATGAGCCCAGATTTTTATTAGCCTGTGTCCACTGTCACTAAAGTTGATCACAGAGACATTAAGCGGAGAGTTAAAGTTAACTTCTGATAGCTTCAGATTCATGACCACAAAATGGTTTTGTTTATAGGACCCAATTAGCGTCTGTTAGCACAGTTGCTAGAACTTCTGGGGTCCATGTATCCACACAAATGATTTGATCTGAATGCAGATCTGGACATTAATAGCTCAATGAAAAAGTAAGTATAAGGAATATAAAATACAGAAAAAAATAAATGATTCTGCGATTAAATGTAATAATGCGGTGAATACAAAGGTGGATATTTACATTAGTCTTTCCAAAAAATATTTTATACTTTTGTAATTGGTAGGCCTTTATTCTTCTAACATATTTTAGTGGAAACTTGTGGCAAGTCTTGCGTGTACGTTTTTCATTAAGTTGCCCCGTCAAGCTTTCATCAATGTATTTGGTAATTACCTTGGCCAAGGATCGAAAACAACAATCTAATTGGGAACAATTGCAAATGTGCGGTTGGGGGGGCAATGCAGAGGTATGTCAGAGAGAAGAAGTCAAGGAAGTTAGAAAATATCAAATATATGCAAGGTGACTGGAATGTGTGGTTGAGGATTGATTTTTGTTTCCCTTGGGCTCCCTACACTGGGTCTGAACTGACTAATCATAATGAAGAACAACACGATAAAGATTGAAGGACTTGCAAATATTGTACCGATTCAGACAATTTTGTTCTTTACAACAATATAGCAGCAATTTAACAAAATTGCAGCCGGTTGTGACTTATGCAGGGACTGACTGAATTAGCATTATTTTTAAAAATTTTTTGGGGGATTCGGGGCTGAGATTCCACCGTCACGCACAACATTATTGCTCCGGACAAAGAACTACAGCCCTGACCTTTTGGAATGGGGCTGATTTGTTGCTGTAGGAGGAAATACATTTGTTTGGCCTTTAATTAAAAAGCAGGTCGCAGCAGTTTAGGAGCTCTGCTAATGCTGACAACCCACATCATCAAAGGCCGTATAGACTTTTTTTTTTTTTTTGCTGTGTATTGATGAGGACTGGTGAGAATTTTTTTATATCCGTATTCTGTTTTCTCCTTACCCCCCTTTATCCTGCTAACATGATCTCTATGTTCAGCAGTGTATTTGTTCCTGTTTGCATCCATATCCATTTTTGCGTTGTTTTGCTCTATGCAGATGATTGTACACATTTTTTGTAGGCTAACGAACCAGTATGGTGCCTGCAACAGGTCTGTCAGTGATGCTCCGCTTCAGAGACCCTCATCATCATGGTTTATCAATGATAAACACCTGTTGGGGCTTATGGAATGGTCACAATTAAATTCCTGTGTTTTGCCCCCCCCCCCCCCCCCCCCCATCCACCCCAGCCTCCTAACTGTCCCTCTATACAGTGCTTCACATGACTTGCTCTTTTGCTCCTGTCTTAATTACCATGGCCAGCAGAGGTCGCCTGACAATAAAACGTAACTATGTTTAATAATAAACTGCTTGCACAGGCGACCAATGGGCTTGTTTTTCTTTTACAGGAGACTCTCATCTATCCATCTGTCTATAGAAAGGTTACTTTCCTCCTAGCTGTTTAACGACTGATTAAAAATAAATATATCTAAACAAGAATATTTGCAGAAAAAAATATAAAAGGGCAAATTGCTCCCAAGATCCCAAACAATGCAATTCTGACTTTCTGTGAAAACAAAAAATGTGGGAGAAGGCTCCAGGTGGAGACGATTTTAAAAAAGGTAGATCCAAAAGATTTCTAATTGCTGAGCACACTCCAGTGCCGTTTGCTTAGCTTTTTTTTCCCGGCAGTTGGAGCAAATGGGTAAACATGGGGCTGAAAAATGATAAGAATATTATATTTCTTTTTTCCAGAGGCAAGGCCGAGGTTGTGGGATTTTTTAATGCGATAACGGTGATGGTCAAACAATGTGATAAACAAATACATCACAGTAATCTAACGCTAGACCTTTTTTATGATATCTGATAGGATTATACTGCTTGACGGTAAACAACAGATGGCGCGGGGATGTGGAGAACATCAGCGCTGAAAGTGATATTTACAGCTACTGCATAAATGAATAACAGGCAAAGGCTTAAAGATAAAACTAGGAGCGGAGTCTAAATATAAACCCCGCACGGTGACAGACAGTTTCGAGCTAGCTGCGGGATTATCAAACAAACAGAAACATAATACTCAACATTATACTTAAACGCTTAAAATACCAGAGATGAGACGAAAGGGGTTAGTGGTGAATGTTCTCCGGCTCCCTCCTCAGATTCCCTCCGCCTTTCATCGTCGTCGAAATGAAGCCATTTGATGATGTGTCTCTGGGCCTCAGAGACGTCTTGATTGGCACGTTTCACTATTTTGTGGAACTCTGTAGATCAAACGTCTCGTTAATCGGAAACGAGCCGCGGCCCCTATAGTCGTTTTCCTTACCGAAAGCATGTCTGCGACGATCCGCGGATTTTTTAATTCCGTGCTGTTTTACTTTACACTTCGTTTACTTTTAGTAACTAATATTGTCCTTGGGATATGATATAAAAATTGCAATAACAGAAGCATGTTTTTCTGTGCGTTTTTTAAAAATTCAATGCAAAATGCCTCCATCCATCCGTCTTCTTTCCGTACCTTATTATTATTATCCTCTGCGGGGGTCACAGCGGGTTAGAGTCCATCCCATCATGCACTGGGAGACATGTAAAATAAGTAAATACAGCCTGGATGAGTAATAACCGTGTTGCAGGACTTATCTATTTGTTCCATTGTGGTTTTTTGGGGGGGTTTGATGTCATATCCATCATTCTGACATTATATTAAACAGAGCTGCGGAGCTGGGCAGCGGCCTCGCTGCATCGAACCCCACAGAGCCCCCCCCATTCCATGAAATGTAAAACCGAGGCAAACTGACCAGAGTCCATCCAGAGCGTATGTGTTCGCTGAGGCGTTTGAAAAAAGCGACGATGCAACGGCATAAACTGTCTTTTTTTTTTTTTTCAAATTGGAGTTGTGCAGAAACCCTGCCCCCCGCGCTCGGATGAAGTTAGCGTGAGCGCAGTCCAAGGGCACGCCGACCCTGTCCGCCGCCAGATCCCGGCCGCGCACACGCCGCTCTCACCGCGGGTATGGACGAGTAATTAATCCGTAATCTTGGCCACGTCGGGTTGTAATTAAGCACAGTCGAAGCTGAGCTTTCTGTACTCAATTTTAAACTGTTCTACTTCAGGGGTTTGTTTTGCAACTGTACTTATCAGGGAAACCTTTTTTTTTCTTTTTTTACTTACCTGTACGCGACCATCTGCTGGGTACACGGAGCCAGATTAGAAAGACGCGGATCGACCGGTTCTACGGACGGTGTCCCGGGTTTCAGTTCTATCAGTGATGTCCATATCCCCGGACGGGATAGCGTCTAGTTAGCGTCGCCGTGTCTCCCGCCGGCGTGACTATTGACGATCAGCCACCACAGTCTGGCGTCGCTGCTCCGACGGACTCACGTCGACGTATATATCATGAGTCAGGAGACAGAAGGAGGTGTGAAAATCTTTCAAATCCCCCTCCACAGGACTGATCGAAGGATTCTCCTGCAGACAGATGGCAATCTGCATAGCTTTATGCGTGTGTGTGTGTGCGTGTGTGTGTGTGCGTGTGCGTGTGTGTGTCTGGCTTGTAACGCTGTCGCATCCCGTCAGACACACTTGCAAGCGTGTTTGTGCCACAGTGCGACAGGAAGACGATGCATGGTTTGTTGTTGTTTTTGTTGTTGTTTTTTCATCAAGCATCGTCAAGGTTGTCTTTACACTGTGCTGTTCACTGGTAAATTGATTTGAACCCAGACCGGATTCACCCAGGCTCAGCTATTCAAACTGGATGATTAACATAACAGTCAAAGTAAGCAGTGATGCGAAACTCAAAATATTATTAGTCCTTTGTCTTCTGTCTGTTTTTCACACTCTTACCTCTTGACTTGGGTCTGTTTTTCATTTTCTTTCTTTTCTTTTTTTTCCATGAAATTTCATTAAAAGAACGGCATATAAAAAAAAAACAAAGACAAAATAAAGATTATGTTTGAAGGTTGCAACTACTGTATATGAGAAAAAAAATGGCCAATAAGTTGGCTCTGGACCACTCTGACCTGCCCGGTATTTATTAAAAAAAAAGTAAACCTGAAAGTAGAGATGCCAGCGAGGTTTTGTTCATCTTTTAATCAGGATAAAAATCAAAGGTGTTATTTAAAAAAAAGACTCATTTAAGCACAAGTTCCGCATTTTTTTGTACTGAAAATGAATTACAATCTCATGTATACATATCAGAGGTTGACATGTTAAATATGCTGTGGAGTTGTAAAAAGAGGAATTCATCAGATGGCCAAAAGGGGAGGCTGTCCTATATATGAAATACCAACCATTCATCTGCAGAGTCGCCGAAAACACATGTGGAACAAAGCAGAAAAAGGAGAGAGACAGGAACCACTATACAAATTAATTTAGCCCAAAAAGACGACATCGCGCTGAAACGAGGACGGTGCGTCGCATACATATGCAGTTTTTGAGCCCCTGCCAATGCCGACGAGTTCCGGTGCGGCCACATAAATATTAAACGTGATATTTAATGCACTTAGGTCCGGTCTGGGACGTGAAAACAACGTTTGCCATACCTACCCTCAAACCCCACCCCCCCGGTCTCTCGTCTGACGGCGTGCGGTGGGCGGGACCGGGTGACTGATGGCTCCTGCATTGTGCTCCTGCCTCTGATCCGTCTGGGACTCGAGCTTCTCGCTGGTAACTGCCTCGTCTGCCCCCCCCTCCACCCCTATCAGCCCCCACCCTCCCCCTCTCTGATATTTATCTGAACACACACCTCCACTTCCCTTTCTCCCTTGTTTTTTTTCTTTTTTTAAGTTTTCTGTATGCATTCTGCATCTTTATCCCCCCCCCCCCCCCCCCAACGGAGGTGGGCAAGCTTCCCAGTGCTGGTGCATCTAGCAGGTGCAGCCTCTTTCACTCCTCCCTCCCTCCCTCCCTCCCTCTCTCTCTCTCTCTCTCTCTCTCTCTCTGTCTCTCCCTCCCCTCCCTCTGTCTCTGTCTCTCTCTCCCCCGCTCTCTCCCTCACTCGCTCCCCTCGCTCTACCACTGTGCACACTCCGCTCTCTCTGTGCCTGCGTTTTTTTTCTCTCTCTTTTTTCCTCCCCCCCTTCTCATTCTCTCTGTGCCTCTCCTCTCGTCTCCTCTCCTTTTGCTTACTCTGTGGCAGAATGTTCCCGACAGCTGGAGATAGAGGGGCTTTCTAAGCGCTAGCTGCAATATTAACGGACGGTGCACCGAGACGGCGGGGCGCCGAGCGGACGGCTCGGGGAAATCTGATCCACAGCCGGCCGGAGAAGGAGCAGGATCACGCGTCGCAGTTGCAGATTTATCCGCCCTGTGATACCACTGCGTGACAACACCCCTCGTTCTTTTTTTTCTTTTCTTCGGCCCCCTCTCCCTCTCTCTCAGTGCTCATCTGAAGTGTTGCCTCTTTTCTTATTTTTTCCGGATCTAGAAAAAGAATGTAGCTGCTGCATGATTCAGAAAAAAAAAAGAAAAAATGTAGATGCCGAGTAGGTTTTGGATCAGGCGGCAGAAGGCAGCGGATAACGACAGGAGGGCTTCAGACGGACCTTGCGATTAGCGGCGGATCTCTTTGCTCTTGCTCTCTGAGAAACAGACGCAGGGGGTAGGGGCGCTGACTGGGCTAAAGCTATGAAACGACCCTGCTTTTGAAATTTTTCTATTTTTTATTAATTTTTTTTGGTCCCGAATTACAGGGCAGAGGCATGGATGTCGTGCATGGAGAGACCTCTTTTACTCTCCCTCTCTCTCAGTGCTCATCTGAAGTGTTGCCTCTTTTCTTTCTTTTCTTTTTATCGCCGGATCTAGAAAAAGAAAAAAAAAAAATTGAATTGGATTCTACTGCTTTATTTTTAGCCTCGCTGTGATTCAGAGCGCGCATAAAAAAAAAAAAAGAAAAAACAGATGCCGAGTAGGTTTGGATCCGCGGAGTGATAAATAAAAAAATAAAAAATAAAATCTCCTGCTGATTGAAGAGCGAAGAGAGCGACGAAGGCAGCGGATAACCGACAGGAGAGACTCGGACGGACGCACCGTTAGCGGCGGATCTCTTTGCTCTTGCTCTCGTTCAGTTACGAAACAGACTGATTTTTGGGAGCTGGGGGGTGTTGGGGTGGGGGTTGGGGGGTAGGACGCTGACTGGGCTAAAGCTGTCGGAACGGGCTGCACCGGGAAACATTTTTTCCTTTTTTGAAATTTTTTCTATTTTTTATTAATTTTTTTTTTGGTCCAGTACAGGGCGGGGGAGCAACAAGGACCCACCCTGCAAGTTTCACTGCCCCGATCAGACGGCTCCGTCCCGCCGCGGATCGTGCATGGAGGGGACGTACGCGCGTGTCGAGTAGAAACAGCCCTGGATTTTCTTTTTGCTGCAGTGGCATCCGAACACCGGAGCTATGGATTCCTCACATGCACAGATGTAAAGCCGTTCCTTCCCACCCACCTCTCCCTCCTGTCTCTCTCTCTCTCTCTCTCTCTCTCTCTCTCACTCTCTCTCTCTCTCTCTCCCTCCCTCTCTTTGTCCCTCTTTTCTCCACGTTAGGGGCATCACTTCTTCTCCCCCTCCTCTGATTTCCCCCCCTGCCGTGACCATCCTGAAGTTCTCTGCTGCTCCGCTTGGATGTGGGGACTCGGCAAAGACTAAACGAGGGACTAGCCGGGCGATTATCCGTCCTCGCCAGCTCTCCCGTTCCTTGCTGGGTGTCTCGTGTGTGAGTGTGTGTTTGTGTTTGTGTGTCTGTTTGTGTGTGTGTGTGTGTGTGTGCTCGTGTATTTGTGATTGCGTGTCTGCATGTATCTGCACCCCTCCCCTCCTCCCTATCCTTGGATTACATATTTGTGTACGTGTTATTGAGAGCGTGACTTCGCGGGGTCCTTCTTTTTCCCTTTTTTGCCCGTCTCTTCACCTTTCCCTTTTGTCTCTTCGCGACGTCTGGCATTGTTGGGAACCTCTCTGTCATGTGCTACCGATGCCTATCCCAGGATTAACCCTCAATGAGCCATAAAGGACGGAGGGGAAGTATGGGCGAGTGTTCCGGGGCAGCTGTGTCCGGGGTGGTGATCCTGGAGGAACCTGAGGGTTCAGGGGCTTCAGGGGGCCGTGGGGAGGGCCAGGCCCAGGATCAGGGTCCCCTCCGTTGTGCCGTTTGGCCACGCCAGCAGACATGGCTGTGTGTGGTCCCCTTACTTATCGGTTTTATTGGCCTCGGATTGAGCCTGATGTTGCTGAAATGGATTGTGGTCGGTACAGTGCGGGATTATGTGCCGACGGACTTGGTGGATGCTAATCGAATAGGCCAGGATCCTATCTTCCTCTCCAAGCCGAGCGGGATTCCCAAAATTCCCGATACTACAACTACTACGGTTGCTCCTCCGGTTGACGGTGGGAACCCCACGCCTAGAACTGTAACGGTTGAAAAAGGTAGAACTCGTTCCACGGCTACAACCACTACTATAAACCCTGGGGGGGGTGGAGCCTCCGGTAGCCAAGTTACGCCTTGGAATCCTGTGCATCATAATGCACGCGGACCTTCGGGTTTTACTACAACCACTGCAGCACCGCGGACGACCTTCGTAATTGGAGCGGCAACGTCTAGCCCCTCTCCGTCCAATCCGACCGTACTCCATGACTCTACGCAGATGTGGACCCCGGAGCATAGCACTACTACCGAGACCGCCTCCACGACGCTCACCACGCGTACGCATGGCCACCGCAAAGCACGTAAGTCACCCGTATCGATAAAGGGCAGCGGCTTTGGTCCTCGGGACCTTGATCTGATTTGTCGGGAGCTTGCTTTGTTTGAGCAGATTAACGGGCAGATTCGCTAGTGGCACTGGCACTGAAGTCTGAAATGTTTGTCCATCGCTTGTTTCCTTATCAACAGGACTGATGTTTGAATTTGGGTTTTGTCATGTCTGACATTTTACAGGTTTAATCCAGTTCATTGGATTTGCAAACAACGTGTGCCACTGTCCTGTTTTCAGAGCCTGTGTATCTGACACTGGTGTAGCTGAGAAT
Organism: Istiophorus platypterus; assembly: GCA_016859345.1. Lineage (NCBI taxonomy): Eukaryota > Metazoa > Chordata > Actinopteri > Istiophoriformes > Istiophoridae > Istiophorus > Istiophorus platypterus. The sequence goes on from CM029124.1 coordinate 2,826,936, forward strand.
TGCAGAGCGGTGATCGATGGCATTGATTGGCACAGTAAGGCTATCTGTACTGTAGCAGGAACATATAATCAATCTTTCTGCTATAGCTGGTTACACTGTTTCTTGGCCACGCTGTGCGCCGGTGGCGTAGTAAGAGGGGCTGCGACGTGATGTTGTGCAATGTGGAAAATGCTGGTAGATACAGCTGCCTACGGCTTCAAGTCTTTAACAGGAAATTGTCTGGAATTCAGTGATGTGTCCAACAAGATGACCTCCGATGTCGACTAGGACCGGTACCGAGCATCGGGCACGACGTTTTTCCTGGGTGCTTTGTGCCGTGTGATCATTAAGGCGATGTTTCCCTGACAAGGGAAAAACAAGATCAGTGCTTGCGCAAAGACTTCTCATGTATGTGTTGAGATGTTCGTTTAGTTTTAAAAACAACCGGCATGTAAGCTCCTGCACGTTGCACTCTGCATAAAGACGAAAACATGAAGACTTGTGCCTCTCTGACTTGACACGTGCATGCATGCGCCCATACGTGTTGTTTACTCATCGCGATCTTAAAGCTACAAAGATGTCACAGTGAGAGGCTGCTGCCTTCCTGTAAAACCTACATGCAATTTTTTCTCAACTCTCACAAATCTGTGCCACGGAAATGTTAAGGGAACCGAAGATAAACCCACCAACTGCTTCATCCCGAGCGACTTGGGAGGAAAATGGGTTCCAAGCCGTTGGCGAACGGATGCTGATTCCCGGAGCCTCCTTGTGTTTTTTGCCGCCACTGTCCTTGACCCAAGTCATGCTAACGAACAAACAGTCTATTGATTAGTGCTCCACGGGACTTCCTTGCAGCAGTGAAACCCACACACGCTCAGACATACAACACACACAAACACAACCTCACACACACATATACATTTTGTGCCGGGCTTCCCTCTGCTTGTGATGTTGTGTGTCTCTGATCCTGGCTCAGGCCTGCAGAGACTGTTTGAGGGGGACAGGGATGGGGGGGTTTAACAATGCCCCATGCTCTGCATGTATCAGGTCTGACAAGACAGCAGGCGATTGTTGGAATTTAGGTGATACAGCTCATACTCTCTTCTTGCAGATTAATTTAATATTACAGTTGCATTCCCCATAGCCATGGCATGATACTACTAAATGTCAAGGTCTGAGCCGATTAGATAAGATCCATGCGTTTGTTGCATGCTATGAATTAGTTCACACCAGCCTAAATGGCTGGGTAATGGCATTTAAGCTCCGGCATTGTTGCTATCACTCTGTTGTAATGCGTGATTTACACGACGGCAGCCATTTGTTAGATCATTTGACAGCAGTCATGTGAAATTAACGATAAACGCAAATCGGCCCATTTCACCCACCGTGGCCTCGGTCTGCTCCGCTGCAAAAAAAGGTGTGGCTGCTTCTTTTCCTGTCTGTGACACCCCCCCCCCCCATGACTCCAGAGAATGGGGAATGTTCCCTCTTATAATTAGAAAACATGGTGGGGGGGTGTATTGTGTATCATTTCATTACCACAAGGAAAAATGGGGGCCATTCATCTTCATCGTCTATTCATTTATTAATTAACCATTAAAAAAAAAAGAACGCCATTTCTCCAGCAAGTGCTCCTGAGAAAACCATTAAGCCCCGCTGATAGATATCCCAGAGAAAATGTCACTCCTTCTCCAGCTCGCCTGAGGAACTTCTGCCACCAAAGAACGGCCGAGCCGTTCCATAATCCTAAACACCCTTTGCCGCCCCCTTCGCCCTGATCACTTCCCCCGCCCTTCCATCCCCCCGCCCACGTGCTGCTTTGATTTGAGGATGCCATCATTTTCACATTAACTATCCATTATGTGTGAATGTGCCGCGGTATCACCGCACCGCCTGCATTGGCCGGTGCATGAAAACGAGGGGGGGGGGGCGTGTTCCATTAATTTAGGTAAAAGCGCGGCCATCTGGGCGCGCTCAACGATGCCGTCGCAGTCTTGGTGGGTCAAGGGGCAAGGCTTCAGCCTGCAGAGCTGCGGGTCGGGAGAGGCCCTCCTGTTTGCCCCCTGCTGCCAGGAATTCACATTTCAGAGTTTCCTTTTCCAGAAGATGCCGAGGACATCTTTGCACCTGGAGAATTTAATGTCGCCGTTGGTTTTGCTGGTCGTTATTTTGCAATTATTTCATTGTCATTCCTGAGAAATCAGGATGGTCAGTATAGTGAATGGCCTTTACAAAACAAAAAAACAAAAAAAACTGCTGGTGCCGTTTAGCATGAACAATATTTGGTGACATTCTAGCTCATCCAACTATCAAAAAAAAAAGAAAAAAGGTCAAAAACTGAATAAAAGGAGATACCATTAAGACGTTGCAGTGTCTCACTCCTAGGAAATGTCGCTTTGAAAAGCATGATGGACATATCTAAATCCGTCATGCCTCGCAGAATCCCAAGCGACCCTCTGCACCATGGGCCCCAGACTGAGGCACCTCGGAGAGACGACGCCATTAGCTGTGAATGGGGGGGGGGGGGGGGGGGCTCTGCACCTCGGGGCAAAACGTCGGGTGACTGCTCAGCCGTAATGTCCCTGGGATCAAGCAGACCGGAAACCGGATCCGTGCGCTCATTTGCCATTGATCTTAAGATGCCAAGTTATGATCGATGATGCCATAATGGCTCGTTAGACTGAGATGGACCTGAGAACCAAATAAATGAGGAATTGAGGGGGAGGATTGGAAATTAGGGCCTATATTAGTTTTGTGATATGTTCCCAATAAAAGATGGTCAGTAGAAGGGAGTCTTCCACTGTATATGACCACGTTAATGTCAGGTCCAGGCTCCAGAAAATGCCCCCCCCCACCCTCCCGAGGTCTTTGTCTCTGCACTGAGCCACTCGGTGGGATTAGGTTTCAGTCAGACAGTGGCCCCTGAAACCTAAATCCAGATTAACAGTCCCATCGCCACGGCAGTGGAAGCGACGGAATTACATTAGCCTACCTATCATTCATACACACACACACACACACTCAACACGGGCTTACAAGCAAGCGGGCCGACTGCGAAGGATTGTTTTGATGGATGGTCCTGCGGCGGGATGTTTTTCATTAAATGATGCCGGGATGACATGTTTAAGAGGGGCCTTTTTTCTCCCAGCCGAGTTCCCGGGATCCCTCCAGGGTGCTTTGAAAGGGACCTGGGGAAATGGTTTACGCTTCCATCAACGGCGGTGACGTGACCGTCGCACGCAGTAAAGATGAGCGCCTGCCGCCACCCTCCGGGACGACGGTCGCGCCTTTTATACTGTTGGCGGCACGTGAGGCTGAGTCACGCTGCGCTTTCACACAGAACTCGCTGTGATTGACTCGCGGCGAAGTCAAGATCCTTTGAAAAAGACCAATGAGGCCAAAACTCTTACTCCGGTTACTTTGCTAATATACTGATGGTCTAAGCTTATAGTTTCCACCAAACCAGGTTTTTGGATCAAAGGAACAAATACATACCTTTAGTTAGTTTTTAGTTGACTTTTCTCAACTCCTGGGATAAAAATCTGCTCTTTCCTCCACCTTAATGATTATTATTTATTTATAAGTTTCTAATAAGTATATAATAACTTATAACTTAAAAGTAATATAATAATATAATAATAATCTGTAGAGAGACAGAGAGAGAGAGACGCTGGGATTATTTTTGGGCGCCGAGATTAGTGACCTCCAAGGACGAAATAAATGTTTTCTAGTCAGATCCGGGCTAAAGTCTGGTCATCGTGTACATTCACCTACAACTGGGGAAGCAAAAACCACAGACAGGAATTATGATACTTCAACCAATACATTTGCCGAGGGATCTTCCTCGAGTCGTTGATGCCCGTTTCCTTGGAAATTTGTCCCTGAATCACGCACATGTATGTGTTTCATAACTTCGTCAGACGGTTCGGTCAGTTCTCTCAACCGCCACACATGAACAGCCCCCCCCCCCTTCAAAATTAACCAGGAATTAACTCTGGGTTTCGCCGCTGCCGGCCAACACCGAGGGCATCAGTGTCCGTGTTTGTGCTGCGCTAATCATCTAATATGGAGAGATTTTTAGGTTTTAAGCCAGATTTTTTGGTTTTAAACCAGATTGCAGAGTTCACAATCTTTACACTTGGATTAGTTCTCTGTGAGCTGCTTAATAACACGTTCCCTATGGGGTTTTTTTTCTGTGCGCACTGAAGATTCGCAGTTGTACTCGCTCCGAGTGTCAACAGCAGCATGTTCCAACAGCAGCACGTCTAATTGAGCCTAATGCGTTCGGTGTGTGTGTGACCCCGCTGTGACCTCTCGTGTGCTAATGAGCACAGTAATCAGCGTCGTCCTTCCAAGTCTGAATGCTTCGCCGCGACCGAGAGCGCTCAGGAAAAAAATGACAGTTGTTAGAGGGGAACTAATATATGGAGACTGAAATATGAAATTAAAATCAGGCACTTGATATCCATAATGTGAATATTATATTACACTCTAAAAAATATCCTGTTTTCCCGTGAAACACCTGTTGATCTTGTCTTTCTGTGGGTCTCCTCTGCAGAGTGGAGTGGAGTGAGTCACTCAGCTCGGGGTCTGCGTATCTCCGCAAACGTTTAATTCATATTGAGATAAGATCGTGGGCAGAAACCGGGGAAGAAAAAAGAAAACCTCTAAGCCTGACTCTAAATTGGATTTTTGTTTAAAAAGATGGGGACAAGCTCCCCCAGCGGGGTTAAATGTTTCAGCTTTGAGGGATTCGCTTTTTGGTGGCAAAGCAAGAGAAGCAACGGGGCGTGAGGAGATTGGACAACTGGGCCCCGGGCCCAGATGCGCCCCCCCCCAGGGTCCCCAAAAAAGTCAGAGCCGTCTGTGGGTAATCTGATAAATTGCGAGGATGTGTCTGATCACATTAGGTGAAGCTGGGACCCCCGACAGGTTAATCCGCCCATTTTAGAACTTCAAAACAAATTGATCTGCTGAATTCGTTTTTTTTCTCCAATACCTCTTCTGCGGACATTCCTGAAAAAAACCCGATGCACACGATGTTCTTGAATGACTTCCAGTCAAAAGTTGGCCCGCCGCACACCGCCCCCGTTTCTCATGGGTGCCGTAATCGAAAATGCCTGGAAAACCCGGGTGTGTATTCCCAAGCATCACTGTAAATGAGGAACGCACGTGATTCACTCATGTTCCACTTAGTTCGACTGCCAAGAAAACTCGCAGCCGATCAAGAAGGTTCCTGTATCTTTTTGAGTTTCCTTTCAGAAGCCTGTATTAAAAAAAGAACTCAAAACAACCCGGCATTTGGTTTTCAATTCAAAATACAAATACATTCACGTACATAGTATGGAGACAGGTGTACGCCGAGCTCCGCCCACCTGCCGAGAACCCACGAGCCCCGTCGCGGGAGACGCTGGCGCACGGTGGAGATGTCGTGCGAATTAAGATGAACATCAGATTGATTCATCCCAATGAAAATGTCTTGTAGGGGTTGGGGAGGGGAGAGAAGATGAAATATTAATGGTGCAAAAGAGAAACATGTTCAATATGTAAAGGAAAGTATAAATAATTGAGGACGGCCCTTTGACAAATTATCCCACGCTGAGCAATTCCCCCGTACGGGTGTACGGCTTCAGTGAAGGTGTTGGGGGTGAATTCGTTCCCCCACGCTGCCAAGGATGCTTTTCTGTGGATGGGAGAAAAAAAAGGGTCGACTCTCCGAGATTTTTGCATAAATTTGCCTCGTCAAACTCTCCACCCTCCTCTCTCTCTGCTCCCCAGCCCCCGGGCACATCTGTCAGCCGGGGCCCGTTGACGGTGAAGTATTAAAAGGTTGTTAAGTGTCGCCGCTGACTCCAGCGCAGATTTTAAATAAAATAAACAAATAAAAGAATTCAAGCTTTTAGCTGCCGTGATCAGCTATCGGCGGGGGAAGGGGGCGGCGGACGAGATCTAAGGGAAGCTAATCCCTCCTCTGTTTTCACCTGCCCCTCACCGGCTCTCCGGATGGAGGCTGCCGCTCGCTGGCCGCAACTAATCCATCGATGTCTTTATTTAGAAAGATCCCGTAAAACATAATGTGGATTAAATCCTTAACTTATTATTTCCCCGATTTCACATAATAAATCAGACAGCAGCATACGGCATAAGAAGCCCATATTGATTTTTTGCGGGTTATTAAATAAGAGAGGTTCCCATGGAGGCGATAATCTACGGCCCACGTTGCCCCCCCACCCTCTCGCCCTCTCTTATTAAATCCATCGGCCGGCCTACAGCAGCCAACCGTTTAACACGAGTAAATTAATAAATATCGGACCGCCGCGGGTTCAGCCATTGCGAGCAGCTCGCCAACGCCGCAGTTCGTTTCTCCACCGCCGACCTCGTGGGGGGAGGCCCGACGCCGGCCGACCGGGAGGGAAAAGGCACCTCCGGCAATCCCGTCTCCGCGAAATGAGGTTCATTCAAAACTAACTGCAACTGGAAAAATGTATTTTTAGGACATGGAACCGCAGCAGAATAGCATTGTCTATTAATGTGATGAGGGGATGGGTTTTTTTTGTTTGTTTTTTTTTCGCAAATTTCATAATTGATCCTGAAAATATCTATAAAACTTTCTGCAATATTCTGTTTTTTCAACCAAAACATCTAGTTTTGCGACAAAAAATATCCAATTGTGGTGGCTAAAGCATTATTGCGCCTTTTTCTGGTTACGTTTAGTCTCTCACAAGACTTGCTTAAGGTTCAGGAAAAGTTCTGGTCTTTCCAGAACCTTAACCAAAGTCTGACGGGACTGCTGAGGCAAATCTCTGTCTCCGGTTTCACACTCACTCGTTTTGTGTGCCTGGGACCCAGGTGACTCCTTTACCTTTTATAGACAATTAACTTTTCCTACAACACGTGTTTCCCGTTGCTTAGTTGTGTATAAAGGGGGACGACATCGGTTTGTTTAAAACGTTTACACTTGACGTGTCTACATTTTCCCTGGCAAGTGAACCTGATGTCCCGTGAAAACACAGTCACAACGCAAATCTCAACCAGAACAGCACAAACGTGTGGGTGTGTCAACATCCAGATTTCACTATGAACTAGATAATTTTCATATGATTTATCTCCCTTATGTATTTGTTCATTCATTTTTCGTCAGCCCACATGAGCCAAGTGACAGTTTGACCTCTCTCTGGTTTTAATGCCGCAAACATGAAATATTCACCAGCCGATGTGTGTGACTGAGGAAAAGTGCCCCCCCCCAGCCTCCTGCTCATTGTCCTGCCAGCGCCTGGTGGTAAACAGTGCTATTAGCTAAAGATAAAATGCTCGGGCGGTGACTGTTCAATCTCGGCGCGCCGGGCTCGCCGGGAACCCGGCGGTCCCGGTCCGTTCCGATCCGATCTCTCTCAGCGGCTGAGCCCGATGATTGACACCCAGTCTCTCTCTCTCTCTCTCGCCCATCTGATTCATGTTGCTGCAGATGTTGACTAGACTCACTGGAGTGTCATCAAAGCAGCTGTAATAAAAAAACAGCAACTGTCAACAAAAGTTGAAAAAAACCCCTTTCCATTTCTTTAGGGGGGTGAAACCAGCCCCCCCCCATCAGTTCCAAAGGAAACCCAGACTACAAGAGACCAAGTGCAGATCCATAAACACATTTACTCAAGTAACTGTACTTTTGTATTTCTCTACTTTTTTATTCCACTAGCCTCCAGCTCGGTTCGTCGTACTTAACGATCCCTCCTGTGCGGGCGCGTTGGTCGCGGCCCGGCCCCCGAGCATCCTCCTCCGATCATCCCGGGGCCTCGCTGGCTTCGCTAGGCTTCGCTAGGCTGTTTATTTATAGGCCGTCGGAGTCGGCTTTTCGGCTTTTCGGCTTTTTTTGTTTTTTTTCTTTCCTGATGGAGGCCTCGGAGCCGACGGCGCCGCAGAAAAGCGGAACAAAGAGGCACAGAGGAGACGGGTCGAGTTTGGTGACTTCAGCGCCAGCGGAGGACTTTTCTTTTTTTTTGAATTTGGAAACACTAGCAGTTAAAGAGGATTTAGCATTATTAAGCTCAGTGAAAAAAAAATTCTCTCCTCTTGTTTGTTTATTCAGACAATGCTGCCATTGTTCTGTATATTATTTTGCCAAGTAACAGCAATCAGAGGCCTCAGTGATAATAATGGGAGCCTAAAGATGTAGGAGACTGTTTTCCTGGAGATCAGAGCCCTAACGCCTCACATCGCCTATTAAGTTACCACTCGGGAGGTTTCCGGGGGAAACGGGAAGCTTTCCGAAAAGGTCACCTTGATTGGAAAACACACCTCGTAACACACACACACACAAAATGGTAAGCTCGGTGTCATCTGCTAGACATTGGCCCACTCAGCTCTGTCCTTGGGGCAGATGGTTACATCACTTGTCCCTTGGAGCCTGACATGGTTCATGTGTTTGTGTTTGAGTTTGTCTGTTTGTCTGTTTGTGTGTGTGTGTCCAGACAATCAGACGATCCAGTTAGAGCTCGGCATTCAGATATGCTGACAACATGCTCCGCCATATTCTCCCCTTTGCTCTTTTTCTTCTCCATCGCCGATCGAAACCGTTTCCCCCTATCAAGTCATCGGTCGTTCATGTTTCGGATCAATAACTTCATCGTGCGAGCTGTGAGATGATGTATAACGATGGTGTGAAACGTCCGTCCTCTCACTGTCTCATCGTCCGTCTCCTCCGAGCGGCCAAGCCCTCCGCGTCCGAGATGCCGGAATCAGCAGACGTTCGGCACCATCCTCTGATAAGTGACCCCAGCGCTTATCAAACCAATCCGCGATTCGTTTTCTGTCTCGGCGCTGACGTCTTTTCGCGCCCCGGGCTTTGTCTCCGCGGGACATTCCCAGCAGCTGCCTCGGAGAGACCGTCGCCGCCACAGGTCAGGCGAACCGGGGGGAGGGAGAGAGAGAGGGACGCAGGAGGGGCAGGAGGTGGAGACGAGGGATGGGGAGGCGGGACTGTGGGATTCGGGCGAAGAGGAAAAGGCAACAAATGAATGGACTAGATCGAGTTAAGTTGTATTTATACCCCGTCGAATGCATCATATGTTATCTCAGTGTGAGGCCGAGACCTTACAATGTTACGACCAAGGCTTCCGACCGCGAACGAACACTCGAGAGGGGGTCGTCTGCAGAGGGGGGGTCTGGTTGAGAGGGCGGAGAAATGGGGGGGACTGGGAATAGCCAAACCAACTGTTGTGTTCAGGCTCTGTCAGATTGGTTTTTAAAGTGATAATATTAATGACAGTGATAGGTATATGTGTAACAATATTTTAACCATAATGGCAGCAATGACTGCAGCACCAATATATAATAATAATAATAATAATAACAAAAAAATAATGATGATGGCAAGTGGTGAGTAGTGAGACGAAGAGGAAAAGCAGAAAACTAAAAGGGAGAGAGAGGACACTAAGTCAGTGACACACACTAGTGTGGGGGTTTGGACCAGGGACAAGGTCCCTGGGGGCCAGGTCCCACGAGGGCCCCACGGCTCCGGTTCTACTCCTGCGAGAGCGCTGCAGCACTTCGGATCAATCTCAGGAACAAGAAGTAAAAGACACGATGGGCGGAGGATGCATCAAGGGGCTGGTAGGAGAAGAGGCTCAAGGAAAAACCTTTTTCTTTTTCCACCGGCCCAGACGGACGCGGCCTCTCATCCATCTAGCGAGGGCGAGCCCCCCCCCCACCCACTCAGTTCATTTACATTTACATTACATCCAGCTGGAGTTGATTTGGTGGCGAGTGATGGATGGCGAGGTTCCGATGGTGTTTATAGAAACAGGCTCCGGGGGGGTGGGGGTTGGGGGGGTTGGCGGTGTCAGCTGTTTGCGAGGTGGTGGCACGAGCGCGGTCCGATTACAATATGGTTTCTCTCGTTATCGGCTAAATGCTAGCGGAAGCGGCGGCACATCTATTTATGACATTCGAGGCTTTAATGTCCGCTGCCTGTCAGCGTAACTAGCTAGTTAGCGCGTCCAGCATAGACGGAATTGCCTGCAGATGTTTATGTCTGCAGTAAAACTAGTTTTAAACTCCTGGACCTGGTCTGTGATATTTTGTAAAAGTTCTATTTGACCTCAATTAGTTTTACAAAGGGAGGTAATTTTTATGCCCCCTAACCACATCTGGCAACGATTAATTCCTTCCAGCTCATATTGTAAAACCATTATTATGATAATTAGGAAAAGAAAATAGGGCCTATATTTTCCCCGAAAACAGCCTTAAATTTCATTAAAAACATTAAATTCATAAATTAACATTGGTTTCTCCTACAGTTTAATGGGAAAAAAACCCCACAAAAAAACATAGTGCCCACTCTGTCATTTGCACAAAAACGGTGCGTGAGGCGAGGTCGACCCAGACGGGATCGATATCGCATTTAATGACACGCACACCAAAATAAGAGCCAACCTGCAGAAACAAACCATTGCTGTCGCAACAGGGCTTTTCTCTGTGACACCAGATGGCCGCTCATGCTAGGGAAATAAAACCAATTTAAAATCTCCCAGGAATCACTGCACGGACGGCGGGCGATCGAAAGCCCCTCGTGACCGGACGGCGCCGCTCCATTCCTCCCCATCCTGGAAAAACTGTAAGAGTTGACTAAAAGAATAAATAAAAGGAGAAGTAACGGCTTGTTAATTCTCCTGTTTCTATTTGCGGTTTGCAGCTCATGGGTTCAGCTGTGCCCGGTTTGGTTGGCGGGGGTTTGGTAATCATTTCTTCCTTTTATCGAGAGTATCAGCGCAGTGAGGTTCTCTTTTTTAAAATTTTTCTTTCTTGTAGTTTGTGCACCGGCGGCTCTGCAGCCCAAAAGCAAACAGCGAGCCGGTGGTGAGCGCCTTCCCGCAGGCTACGGTCGGTTCCCAGCCCCCCCAGGACTCATCCGTTACTGAGCGGTCGCCACGCTAAGTGGGGCAAGCCAAAAATTCCTCGCAGCCTTTATGTAAAGCGTAGACTCCGCGCTCGCTGGTATTGCAAACACAGCCCACACACACAACAGGAGCTACGTTTTTTTCTATATGTGCCAAGTAAATGAAGACGAAGGACCGTGGAGGTGGCGGTGCGACGGCGGCGTAGAGAGACTGCAGGGACGCGTTAATGGAAGGAAACAGGAGGAACAGGGAGGCAACTAGACCCCCCCCCAAAAAAAAAAGTCATCAGTCCATCCATTTTCTGGAGCTACTTTTTGTGTCCTTGGCTGCAGATCTGTGTGTGTGTGTGTGGGGGGGGGGGGCATATCCCAGCATGCACTCTTGGCAGCTCACCAGGCAAACACACATAGAGAACACACACACACACACACACACACACACACACATTTATGCTCTAGGTAATTTGAGAGCCTCCGGTCGGGCCTGGTGGCCCGTCGGGGCCGTTTGGGCCGTTGGGGCCGTTTGGGCCGGTAGCGAGACATAAACGGTTAATGATGCAACGTCCCGGCGTTCGGCAGGGAAATCGAGTCCCTCTGGCGGCGGCTTCCTCTCGTTATCAGTGTTGTTTATGTTCTTTTAAATTTGTTAAAAATAATTCGTTTTTTTTTTTTTGTTTTTTTAAATCCCGTTAGCAGCCGATTGTGGCTTCAAGTTGAGATGTGCTTCGTCTCCGTGGCGATGAACACATCAGAGTCATGAGCTGTCAACACTCTGTCCGCCACTTGTCAGCGGTGACTGATGTCCACAAACACACACACACACACGCACACACACACACACACACACACACACATGGACACGTACACACCCGCTCTCACAGAAAAGGCAACGGGACAGAGGAAGATGGACAAGCAGAGGCTGCTGCTGTCATCGGGGGGGAGGTGAGGGGGAGGCGAGGGGGAGGCGAGGGGGACGTCAGCCGATAAAAATGAGCCGTGTGTGGCCTCAGCTGATCGGATCGTGTGATCGGGTAATTGTCCAAGCGCAAGTCGCTCGTCTAATCAGGGTGGGAGCTGCTGGTTGGACGGGGGGGGGACAAAGTTTGTTTAAATCAAACTGAACATGACTTATTGTACCATAGCAAACCTATAATTATTTTAAAAAAGGGCTCGAAGAGTCATATTTTACATCTTTTTTCAGGTAATGGAAACATGTGAAAAGCTTCTTGATCAATGAATGAATTACTGCTCTTTTTTGTTTTGTTTTTTGTTTTAGCTCAATTATCATTTCCTGTCAACCGCTTCTGTTTCTCTCTCTCAGCCGACGAAGAAGGTTCAGCTGAACCATGAATGACCCCCCCCCATTCTCCACCCCCTGCCAGTAATGCCTCTGTCTTGTGTCTGTCTAATTCCCATTAGCGCTGCCTTTTGACAGTTGGCGGCCTCGCCATTGTACAACCACACGCGTTCGCCCTCCTATGTATTATACATTACCCGTATGAAGGCACGTGGAGTACGAACCTACTCGAGCACCTTTCAAATCCTGCATCAACACCGCGAAATTAATAATAATTATCTAACATCTCCGTGCCGCCGTCGCCATGTAAGGGGCCCGCGTGTCTAGGGCGCGTCGGTGCGTGTCGAGGGCGGTTGCACGCCGAAGGCGGCTGCACGCCGAAGGCCTTCGGCGCGGTCGTGCTTGAGTAGAGAATATCTGCCGTTAACCTTCCCCAGTCTTTGCAAATATGCTCGTCCCGTGCGTTTGTACCATTAAAAGGGAATCCTGTGTTTTCAGTGGGGAACTGACCGCAGAGCTGTGACCTGCGGCCTATATAGCTGTGTTATTTCTGTCTCTCTGTTCATGTCAGTGAATGGGGGGAGACGTCTACCTGGGTAAGTGTGTGTGTGTGTGTGTGTGTGTACGTCTGTACATCAGTTTGGTTTTCATCTGCGGTGCAACGTAATCAAAAAGAAGGCAAACGTGGATCCCCTTGTAAAAAGCACAACCATCATCAAGTCCTCAAACCACATGTTCCTGTAGCTGAAATATTTGATATTACATGTGAAACTGATATTTCCGTATGTGATGTATGTGCTGGAATTTTTTTGCACGTTTGGAATTGTGAGTCAAACAGGATAAATGTTATGTATAGATAGATAAATGTTTTTCTTTTCATACACTTTTTCCTATCACATCAAAAATTGGACAGAAAATGCCTTAAATTCTCTTTTACGAAATTTAGAAATTGCAAAAGTACTTGTGATCGGTGGAAAATATGGCGGATTGAAAAAAGGGGAGACCGGCGACGCTGACAGATTTTGCGAACACGGCCCGACAGCGTGGTTCCCGTTGCGTGTCATCTCATCTGTATCACCACGGCGGCTGATAAAAAACCCACCACAGGCTACATGAGGATGAGAGGGGGAATCTCTCACACACACACACACACACACAAACACACACACGAACACTATTGTAGGTGAGAGGCATCAGTGAAATGTTATTTCAGCTCTTACTTATGTAATCTTGTCATATCCTGCGTTGGTTTTATTGTTTGCTGGTTTGTTTATTTGTCTTATCTGAACTGGCGGGGATTCGCTTCAGAACCACACTCGAACAGAAACATAACCAGGGTAGGTTCTGCGTTTGCACCTGCCACGGTAATCAGAGGACCGGCGGGGGTCGCGGGGGTCGCGAGCCATGCATGCATTTTAAGGGACCACACGCGTAGCGGAAACCACACGAGATGCCAACCCGGGTTCCGAGCGTCAGAGCGGTCGTGTTGGGGGTCCGGGGTTTTCAGCGTCCGCCGCCGCCGCCCGCCCCCCCTCCGTACAGACGTCACGCCGCACAGAGGCACCATTAACCTCCTGGACACCGCTTCAGCGGGATTACGTGACCATCCCCTTCCTGCCCTTTCTGCCTTTAAGCCTCTCTCTGCCTAAGCCATCTCAGTCCTTTAATCACGGGAAGTTATGACATGTTGCAGCTGTTTGTTCTCCGTCACGAAAGGCTGATCTCTGTCACTCTGGACCTTGATGCTCCACACGTACGTCCATCTCCTGCCCTTTGTGCCTTTACTTTTCTGTACATTCATTTTTCTAATCCGAAGCATAACGGTGACAAAGGATGGTACAATTAGCCCTTTGAGAAAAATTCAAAACTTCAGTAAAGCTGAGGCCAGTTTGTCGTACCTACGGTGTAACTTGTGCTGCAGCCTTTGCCGTAGCCTGACGTGCATCTACATGTTGCAGCGACGCTATAACTGCGATCGGTCGGCTCGATGGCATCACATTTCTGGCTTCTCCTTCTTCGCAGCCAACGTCTTCTCTCGTTTCAGCGTTGTGGCAAATTCGGGAACAACTAAAACGGCCGTTCGACATCCGTCAGCTCCATCAAGATCGGCTTGGTTGCAGTCGCCATTGTTTTGAAGTGCAGCAACAAACCGGTGGGAAACGGCGGCGAAGAAAACTCAACATAGCGGCACATACACCCCAAACCACGCTAGTTGGTGGTGTGATATCTGAGTGGCGCCAACGAAAAGCATCAATGCTCAGGAGGGCGTCGGCCTGACGCGGCGGATATGGCGTAGGTTCGAGCTTCAGCGTGAAAGCACTGAGTCCATCACACACCCTTTGGTGCCACTGCGGTTTTCGCTTATACTCGACGCTGTGCATTGACTCATTGCATAACGTTGGGTGAGCTCACTATGCTGGGGGGGGGGGTCACATGTTCTCATATATAAATAAACATGTTACTCCCACAAGTGGGCTGTTGTTGCTATGTCTCCACGGCTTGAAATGTAGTTTCACAGTCTTGGATGTAAGAATCACATGTAGCCGATCGCTGCCGTTACGAGCCAACGGCTTTCATCGCCCTCCCCACCGGCCGCAGATGGGCAAACCCAACGCGGCAGCTAAAGGAATGCGGAGGATCGACCGCATGCCGCGACCCTTTCGAACTGAGCCCTGAAGCTCAAGGCGCCGTGGTCAGATCCCTCCAGAGCTACACGTCGTCGGCACTGAGCCACAAGGAGACAAACTTGGCGTCGGCGTCCACGTCATGCGTTACGAACGCTCGCTTACGATTGGATGCAAGTGCGTCGGTTGTTCCGTTGGCAACGGCTGTGGTGTGACACTCGTCCCGTTTACTTCCCCCTCTCTCCTCTCCTTCCTTCCTTCCTTCCTTCCTTCCTTCCCTCCGTCCCACCGTCAGCCCCTCCTCCCTTTTCTGACCCCCCCCCCCCCCCTCCTCCGCCGTTAGACACGAGGGCAAAGTGCCATCCTGCCTCCAGAATTTTCTCTCCGCGCTCGTTGGAGGCCAGATTACCCCCCGCGGCCACCAACATCCAAACCCACATTAACCTTTACAGAAATGCGTTATTTTGCCTCCCTTCGTCCTTCATTCTCCTCTTGCTCCCCTCTCTTTCTTGCCAAGACTTTGACACCCCCCAGCCTCCATCTCTCCTTCACATCCTATTTGGCAGCGGGTAGAATCATTTCGGGGATTTTTTTTGGGCAGCAGCTGCAATGATGTATGGCCTGGGCGCGAGGCATTGTCCCGCAGCGGCGGGTTATTGCTCCTTCGAGACGAAGCTGGAAAAGAGAAACGAGCCGCGTTCAAACCTTAGTGGCTCTGCGTTAATAAACAATGAGGTTACTGTGACTCCAATGCATCAGGTTTTTCAGTCTGATGTTCTGGACGCCTTTGGACTCACTTGCTAAAAACAGGGGCCCGACCCTCGATTTGAAAACCAGCCGCTGCCGGGTTATTAGCGGCGCTGCTACGGAGAGTCGTCGTGAAGTCACGATCCTGTGACAGCCGGGATCAGGGTCCCATTGAAGCCGAGTCTTGGAAGTTCATAGGGCTAACGGGATGAATTAAAGATATATATCTATAGTTAGCTGGCTGTACTCCTGACTCTGCTGTGGCGGCAGAATCTCAAAGAGCGACACACCTGAAGGGCGTTCGTGCAAAGTCTGGTGAACGATTCAGCCTCGCCCATAAAACACAAAGAAAACAAAGTTGATCTATTTAACAGTTATTCTGTTAAATGATTCTGTAAATAATATTCCCCTAAATCTTTTGCCCCAGGTGTGATTATTCCCATGCACCAGCCTGCCAGTCGTTCCCCTCCGCCGGTCATGACGAGAGCGAAGCTCCGCCCTCGTCCCCCTGCAGGAGTTAAATGCCCCCCCCCCCGATTCAAAGTAATTGTTTATACCAGCTGGGTTTCATGAGGCCGTGATTGAGTGGGGCCAATTAACAACCTGCCTCGACAAGAGCCCTTCAAGATACACCGGCAGCAATTTAGCTAAAAAAAAGGGGGGGCAGCACTGTCTGAAACGCTGCAGCATGTACAACCTATTTGCAAGAGCAAATTGTCAACTTGCCCGGAGGAATTAGGCTTTAATTAGGAGAGTGGGCTCCAGGCTCGCCGGCTGGCCCCTCAATCGGAGAGGGGGAGAATGCGAAGGGGCTTTGGTTGGTTTTGTTTCCGCAGAGCACTTTGAGAGGTGACCCCCCCCCCTGTCCACATGTTCCTGTCATGGCCCCGCTCCTCCGGGCGCCGTCGCGGCGGGGGGGGGGGTGTTTGGTAAACAGCTCAACTGGTATCAACCTCGCGAGTTATTTACCTCTGAATGACTGTATCTCTCTTTCTCTCTCCATCATGGATCCGATGGGGTTTTTTTATTCGCCATTTTTACTTAGTTTTAGTTTTTCTTCCTTTTAGTTACAGGTTTTCACACCACATTTAATTTCAACAAACTGGAAATGACAATTACGGAAAAATGAATATTGTTCTTTTTTTTTCTATTTCTATAGGGGATGTGGGTGTTTTTAGGTTTATTTACTGCAGCTTTCCCTCACAATTTTTAGTGGCTGGAGGAACAACGTTGCCCCCGAGTCACCAGCCGGCTAAGGTTTTACGGCTAAGGTTACACTTAAGCGAATCACGCCGCGACGGAGCCATGCTGCATTAGCCCCTCACTTCCTGATCGCGCTGTAACCAGAGAAGCACGGACAGATGATCGGGTTTGAGCGCTGAAGAACAATCTGAATTCTGATGATAGCGGCTGAAGTTATATTATGTTCATGTATTTACAAAGTTTTCTAAGTGAGTTTACAGATATTTGAGAGTTTGAACTGATGACACAGAAAAATAAAAGTTTTTCTGTTTTTCCCTGATCTTTTACTTTTCTCCTTTCCTTTGCGTTCTGTCATTTGCTTTCTCCTCCTCCTCCTCCTCCTCCTCCTCCTCCCACGACACCACCCCACATCCCACATTCATTTTTTCCTTTCCCTTCTGCCTATTGCCGGGGGAGATGATGCTGTCATACCAGGCTCTAAAATCCACTTGACTCACTCTCCCTCTCTCCCTCTTCTCATCTCGCCATTCCTGCCCCCCCACCCGCCATCACCACCCCCAGCCCCACACCCCCACCCACCTGGGCGTGGCAGGCTTCTGTCTCCATCCCGTCCTCACTGCTGAGCGTTTCAGCGGCAGTGGCAGCGAGAGGACCGAAGGGGGCCGGGGCATGATGGATTGCCCCCCTCCCCGGCCGCTCTCCTCTCGTTGCCTTTCCGGGGTTCGGCTTCGCCGGTAATGGCTTGAAACATGATAGGAGTCTAACCCGGTGTTTGCCGAGGGAGAGGGAAGGACTCCCCCGGCCGGGCGGAGGGACGCCTCCATCTGACAGGACGGAGCAGACAGGGGCTTCTGCTGCAGCAGTGAGCTGCCAACTGATTTACAATGGTGAAGGCTGGGAGGGGGGGGGGTGGGTAGAGCACCAACAATCAGTCTTTAGGGAGAAGAGAGGGATGATTCGGGGGGGGGGGGTAGAATGCATGAAATGTGCACGCTCACCGTCCCATCGTTCTTTTATTCATTTGAGGTTTTCATTTCCAGGTTTGAGTGCTGGAAACACGGAGCACATCATTTAAAAACGGCATAGCCCAGCAATCACGAGCCGCTCCTCTGTGTTTCCTCAACAAAAGAAAGGCAAAGAAAACAACTTGCACAAGCATCATAAAGCGTTTGTTGAAATGCAGCCACTTTCAGTAAAGCTGTGTAGCAGTCACACAGCAAACCGGATCGGCGGCCTCGACCTTAAAACCGGCGGCGACCGGCGGCCGACCGTAGTATCCAGGTGCAAACCGTGAGCGAACCCGTCGTTATCCTCAGCCTTATGATAACGTGCAGCTCCGCGATCTCGTGTAGTTGACGCCATGACCCGGCCCATGAGGAGAGAAATTAAGAAAAAATAAACAGCAAACAGAAGCAGGGCTGTTGGACGAATTAAAGAAAAGTGGGAAGTGCTCATAACTGTATCTAATTTAATCTTTGTAAATCTCCTGAAAGAATAATTCGAATGAGATACTGCAGGTAAATTTTAGATTTTAGATTCTGTAATGGGTTCAGAAACCGATTCTGATCGTTCACTTATCCGAAATCTGTTTTTGGTTTTTAAAATCAGAAGAAAAAGACAACGGGCGCGTTTTCTTCCAACCAGCTGTTTCGTCCGACCAGATGTTTCGTCCGACCAGGTGCAGGGAGGTCTGATCTCGACCGGGACAACTCACCGACGGAGAGAAATATGAGTCCCTGGCACGTGTCACGCCTCCTCTGACTCCTCTGCCAACGCCAAAAAAAGAAAAGAATGAAATAGAGCCGGGTGTCCGCGTCCGATAATAGAGGCCGGAAATTGTAGGAAAGCTGTAATCTAGGTCCGATGGTTTTGAGGGAGAGCTCCGAGGGAAACATCCAAAGACAATGTGAATGCGCATTAAACGAGGGTAATCACGGTTATTAATGGTCGGAGTCGTGTCATTTTACACAGTAATGGCTGTTTTTGAAACACTGACATAATATGTATTCTTTTCTTTTTCTTTTTCTTTTTGTCATTTCAGTCTCACAAGTGCTTTTTTTTTCATTTCCTTGTTCAGGCTCATTAAAAAACAACAAAGAGGTTTGATAATCAAGCGTTTGAGTCGTTAAACGAGCGAAAATGCGAAATTTTCATCCGGCTCCGGCTTGGGATCGCCGGTCGAACAACAACAACAACAAAACAATACGAAAACAAAAAACGACCCGGAAGACGAAGCACCTCGGGCTTTTGGAAACAAGCGATCGCGCTGCTTTCTGCCCGAGACTTTGATCAGCACGTTGTGGGACTGGTTGACACACAGTATATATTTACGTACTGCAGGAAGCGAAACACTTCGGCAACCCAGGACGAGAAGGAGCGATCCTTCAAAACACCTCCTATAATGGAAATAAGTTCTTCCCCCGTTCCCTCTGCTCTGCCACGCGTTGTTTCCTCCTTGTTACTCCCCCTCGTCATTCTCTGACAAGCTATAGGGGCCTCACCGGAGGTTTGCCGCTGGCTCTGACTCCAAAAGGAATAAATAAATGAGTGGAGGGATTGTTGAGGGGAGCGGGGGCGGGGTGGTGCCGAGGGGGGCTCAGCTGGAGAGTCTGTGTCTGAACAATGGGAGGCCGATAAAAAGAGGAGTAAATTGGCGACTGAACAACCTCAAAAACAAATACTGTAAACCGACGCCTCGCTCGCACGCACAGTCACACGGCGGCTGTTTGTTTGCTCAGTGTGTGTGTGTGTGTGTGTGCGCGCGCACTGATGTTATTGTGTTACTGACTGTGTATAAGTTACCATATGAGGGTTTAACCTCACTGTGTGATGCCGAGACTGCACATCCTGGTTACTCTGCCCCCCCCCCCCCCATAAAATGATGTCTGGCAATTGCAGTTATTATAGTCAACACTTTGGACCAATCAAAATAATTGCCGCAATCCCCCTGCGGTGCTTTCAAAGACCTAGAGCGACCCTCTGGCGGATTTTTATTTCTCCGGTTTACACCGACTTCACATTCTCACCCAGATATTATATCCATACGCTGCCATCATGGTTCGGTCCGTGCTGCTGTAGACGAATCCCTCCGGCCGCGCCAAGGGTCACCAACAAATGTCCAGAGAAAATAAGAAATTAGAAAATGCTTCCGGTACCAGAGAATGAAGAGGGAAACACATGCTCTACACAGAATTTGTTTTTCATATCCTATATTTCCTTTTTTTTCCATAAGGAAAATGTGAATAATTGGCTGTCGGTATATGAACTGTATATTTTAATATATTTATCCATGCCATGGCGAGCTTAAGTATCCCCTCCTTATTCTGTATTATCTCTCAGGTCAGTCATGCCGCGTTTATGTGGCGAGGCCCTCGCTGATCACTTGCATTATACATGGACTTACATAACTGTACCTTCGCATCCGATCAGTCTAAACCCCCGCGCCTCCGAACGCTCCGGGCCGCAGGTCAGCGAACCCTCCACGGCCGAGGCCGGATCGCGCGCCGATCCGATCCGTCTCACCTGATCGCGGGCGTCTGTCTCCGGCATGTGGGAGGACGTAAGCTCATGCTCGATGATGCTCTGCGCCTACTTCCTGTGCGTGGCTGGAAATGGGCACGTGTTAAGGTGAATTAAAGATATGTACACGCACTCTGCAGTTTCCTTTTCTTTTTTCTTTATCGTTTCGTTTGCTTTTGAGGGCATGAATGTACAGAGCTGAACAGATGCAGACGTGCACACACACACACACACACACACACACACACACACACACACACACACACACACACACACACACACACACGTCCTGTGTGACATGGGCCAGAAGCTCTTGCCCAGTGTCATTTGAATCAGCGTTAAGAGGCTTAACATGAGCGGCCACTTGATTCAGCAGTGCTGGGTCTGATCAGACCCCCGTCGGAGCACATCTGTGCTACAACATCCCTCTTGTTCCTCCCAGCCCCCCACACACACACACACACACATACACACACAAACACACACACACACACAACCACACGTTACATTCATGTCCTCTTTGGCAAAGGGAGGAAAAAAAGACCTAGAGCAGAGCAGGTTGCATGTGGCCAGATGTGATTCCCTGTTTTGAAATATGCTGCTGGGGGATGGTGGTTAAATTCACCACTGACGAAGGCTCTGCCCTCCCCCCAAAAAACCCCCACTCAGACCACATGTAGGTCGAGTCTGTGCTGTTTAACAGCTGGTGAAAAACCGTTGTCTTCATACATCCAGTCGCCGTCGTTTTTCAAGTGGCCACATGGTGCCAGAGCGTCCCACTGACGCTGTCCTGATACCAGGAGCATCGTCGGACTGTGGGGGGTCAGAGGTCACATCCAGCCGCCATTTAGCAATATTCACAGTTGCTAGCTCAGTGTCGACCTTAAGCCCGGCGTGGCCCGGGTTTATAATGCCCCCCTTTTGTCACCGCAGGACCTCTTGGAGGAGCCCAGAGGCTTTTAAGGAATGTAATGTTGTCCGATCCCATCTGCGGATTAAATGATCCTTTGGGTAAATGTCACCTGATGTTCTGACTTTTCGGATTTGGTTTCTCAGCCCCGAGCGGCGTCTTTCAGAGATGTTCGGTCCATCCCAGCCCTGGTTTACAGTAACATTGCTGACGCAGGGACCCCGGTTCTCCTCGGAGGGCCCCCCCCGAACAAACACCACAGGGGAGGATGTACAGCACAGAGATGCCAGAGCTGTGGGACTGAGGGACGAACAGAAATGGACGGAGGAGACACGTCCATTCTCTTATCCCCTCCGTCACTCCTTCTTTTTTTTGAGCACATCTCATCTTTTTAAAAAAGATTGAGAAATTTAAATTTTCACATTAAATTCAGTGTCGCTTTTAAAGTGTCAAACACGATACGCACACCGCTCCGTAAAATGGAGCACTAACGGGTCATTTTTCATAACGATTCATCCCTCCTCCCCATTTACCCCCCTCTTCCTTTTTTGGTTTTTTTGTTGTTTTGTTTTTTTTCCCTCCCCATTTATTTTCTGACTTAACTGGTTATGGTTCGTCCTCGACAGCGTTCTGATCAAATAAAAAATGACTCAAAAAAGGGTCAGCGGGGAGGTTAATGAAAAAAATTCTCTCCCCTCTTTCGGCCGAGATGCAAATCTAAACGCTTCTGCTTTTTTGTAATCTTCAGAAAAAAGGTCTACAAGATGTGAAGTTTGCCTTTTTTAACAGCTGATTAGTTTGCCAGCGATGAGAGTATCATGTCGAAGTAACTTTCATCTCGACTGGAGATGAAAGATGAAATCAAAAGGAAAACGAGAGCGTAAGATCCTGGTATGTTTGCTTTTTTCTATGAGGAGCCGAAAGGGCAAAGAACCAAAATGCAAGATTACAGGCACCGAGCGGCGGAAACAGCAAAACTTTGCGTAGCAACAGAAACGTACACGCCAACACAGGTTAATGCATGTATGCATGTCGGGATGTTTTATTGATCAACGTGCGCATTGAAAGCTGCACAATGTGATCTCGCCTTCCCAGAAGTCAACCGCTAATGTCACATCAGCGAAACGCAAAGCGCCCGCTTGTGTTGATCACCCTGGCTGCTCTGTGATTGGTGAAAGCTGAGAGTTGAGACGGGGGACAAGGGACGGGGGACGACGGAGCCCGTCAACCCACTTCAGCGTCGGAAACTCTCGCCTCCTCTGGATGGAGCAAGGACTAGACGTTTTGTGCGTCTCACTGAAGTGTCCCCTCGTCCGTTCCTTTAGTCCTGCCAGTCTTCATTTGGGCAAATAGCGCAGAGCTACATGCTCTCAATTAGTGGGGGACATTAATGCATTTGCGGTCCCATCTTGCGTTTCAGGTTAAAAAAAAGTGCATTTTTAGTGTCTTTTAATAACTGGCTGCTGCATATTCATTAGTTTGTCGGCACTTAACGTTTTTTTTCCCCTTAATGCACGGCAGGGGGAATTTTGGTATATGTAATCCAAATTAAATAACAGTGACAACTTTAGGGCTTTTAGGCGTCTTTTAGGCAGCGCACGGCACCTCGAGAGCCCGGCGCAGGGCAGAGCAGAGGAAGAAGAGATGCATGAGAAGAGGAAGAGGAGGGATTTACACACACAGGCGATAATGACATAAAGATGGTCGAACGGCTGCAGACTGCTGTGCTATTCCCTGATGTTCTCTAACTGCAAGTCGGCGACTCATTAAATACTTAGTTTCAACGTGCGACATTTCAGTGCAAAACCTAGTAAATTAAGCATCAACCCTAATCACAACCGACAAATATAAATGATTAGATGGTTTATATATCACTGCCAGAGAGGCCACAACTGTCCTGGCCTCATCTGAGCTCAGCAGGATCGGAATCAAAAGTGGAGAAAGTCCGTTCTCGTGAGAAAAGCTAGTAACAGTGAGAGAAGAGCTTCTGATACATCTGCCCCTCCCAGAGCTTTTACAACAGCTAGATAACATTGTTCACGGTGGAGACCAACCTCTAAACTGGTGCAACGATAAAAAGAAAAAAATCACAAGCACTAGTTTTTTTCACACACACACACACACACACACACACACACACACAGAGTAGAACTACCTGCATGGACAAGGCCGTTTGTAACTG
The DNA here is from genome assembly GCA_016859345.1 of Istiophorus platypterus. Taxonomy (NCBI): domain Eukaryota; kingdom Metazoa; phylum Chordata; class Actinopteri; order Istiophoriformes; family Istiophoridae; genus Istiophorus; species Istiophorus platypterus. Next base: position 2,850,288 of record CM029124.1, read on the forward strand.
TGTAGTTTGGGATGTTTCGACCTTAATGCGGTCCAAACATTTTTTTTCATTTATTTCGGGTTTTTTTTAGTGCCCACTCCCCCTGGACCGAAGGCCGGTTCGGCCGCTGATGCCACATCGGCCACATTGGCCACGCCGGAGCATGTGGATCGTGTCGTCCCCTGCTCTCGTATTTACAGCCAGGGAGCCACGGGTCCATGTGCATGGCCTTCTCTTCCGCGTTGCGGTGTCCTGTACGTGGCCTTTGTCCGTGGGGGCGCGGCGGCGAGCCTCTCTGATGTATCTGAGCTCGCTTTTTTTTCTCGCGGGGCGATTTACCGCCTCCAGGGGCGAGGAGACCCCCAGCACACAAAATTGGCGCCGGTCCCCTGCATCCAAATCTATACTGGATTTATGGGGTGTGAAAACATCTCGCGTGCTCTGAGGCGCATCACCAGAATTAGCTCGAGGCGCCGCAATAGAAGCATTTTCTCATTTTCTTGCGGGTCTCTGTGGTGCTGTGGGGATTTTATTTTTTTTATGCTCTGTTTTTTTAACCTTATAAACAATTCATAAACTTTTTCCCTATGGAGTGAGGTTAAAAAGAGTAAATGCCCTGGATTCCCACACAGGTGTTTCTGGTTGTTGATCAGGGCAGGTTGCAGGTGTGCAGAGCTTTTGTCCACTGCCACAGGTATAAAAGGGGAAGTTTTGATAAGCAAGCCCCCCCTTGGTTTTTTTTTGTTTTTTGAAAATCTTTTTCTGCCATCTGCATGATGCAAACAACAACAAAAAAAAAGATAGCAATGGATCAGCTAAAAGCATATTTATCCACAGACAAAGGCTGAATTGAAATGGAATAAACAAAAGGTCCTGAGCTCCTCCAGACCAGCAGTTATAGGCTGTGAAAGGATTAAAGTGTCCCACAGGATCTCGGTCGATTGAAATACGCCGTCAGAAATTTGTCGTTGTGTGTAACTCATTTAAAGAGGCCTTTGCTGATGCTCATTAAAAAGATTCAACTTTAAATTTTTTTTTGTGTGTTTTCAGCAAATTTTTAGGCCTTTAGGAGATAAAACTGTTTGTTTTTTTGAGAAAACACAACGTAAATTTATTAAACTTTCAAATTATAGCTGCCAGTGGGGTTTCTTCATTGCTGATCGATGAAAATCATAAGAGAATTTCATAACAATGCGTCAGTTGTCTCAATTTAACAGGAACAACAACAGTGGCAGCAGCAGGAGGCCAGACTGAGATCTAATCAAGTGAAAGTGATAACACGTGGGTGGCTTTACAACAGAGGTGTGTGTGTGTGTGTGTGTGTGTGTGTGTGTGTGTGTGTGTGTGTGTGTAGAACACTGCTCTGACCACACACAATTTGCTGACTGAATGTTTGTGCTTTGGGTGTTTTCTTTTTCGCAAAGTGCTTCTAAGTTTAAAAACAACAACTAAAAAAATCCTAGACACACACTGGATTTTAAAATTCCCATCCGGCTCGGAAACTTGTGAACTGTTAAAAAAACAACAGATATTTCCAGGATTTTTTTTCTTTACATGTCGAAGAAGCATATTCGTCAGTTCTGTTTGTTTGTCACTCAGGTGCATCTATTTTTTATGTTCACCCCCCTTCAGTGATATTCACAGTGCATACACACACACACACACACACACACACACAGACACACACACAGACACACGTGCATGCGTATACACACACACACACACATATATACACCTCTGCAATGACAACAACAACTTATGTTACAATATTTTCATTTTTTTTGCTTTCACTGTTTTTCCTAGCGCAGTAAACCAAACGTCACGGTGCCGTTCACTTTCTAGAAGTGTCTGTGCTCGAGCCTCCGTGTTGCTGAAATCCTCAATTTCTCGATTCAGTTTCTAGAGCTTAATGTATTAATGCTCAAAAGGCTGTGAGCCAATCAGGCTCGTCTCTGTATGGGAAAGTGTATTGTGTTTTTTTTTTTTAAACCCTTTGCTGAACCACTTATGGAAGTTGTTCTAAATGACTAAACGACTTCCTGGGTAACTCCATCACGACTCAGCTTAACCTCAGACTCCACTGCTCCTCAGACTCCACTGTTTGAAATAACATTTTATAATCTATAAAGAATTAAAAGTTAGCTGTTTTTTTTCCAATAGTTTTGATATAGTTTCAACAAAACATTCATTTATGTAGATTGTATTGCTGTTTTATCTGGATGCATCATTTTCTGTTCTCCATATTATTTTTATTTTGTTGTTTGTTTGTTTGTTTGTTGTATGCATGTGCACAATCCAGTGTCTGAGGATCAGGGCGAGTTAGAGTTGACTTCGTCTTCTCACGTTTTAACAGTGTGTCCACATGTTGATACCCATTTGATATTTATGGACTTTCCCTGGCACAACGGGTGTTTCCCTGGAACGCCAGGCCCCGTTCTCGTCCTCTGTTCTCGTCCCCCGTTCTCGTCCCCGTTCTCGTCCTCTGTTCTCGTCCCCCGTTCTCGTCCCCGTTCTCGTCCTCTGTTCTCGTCCCCCGTTCTCGTCCCCCGTTCCCGTCAGGCTAAAGTGAACCCTGAAAAAAAAGGAGTCGGAAGATTCCATGGACTTGCTGGCTGACAGGAACCATATAGTGCAGACATACTTGAGCTCTCCCAGTCTGGGACAATCATCTGTGGGAGTTGGGTGAATGGAAAAAAGAAACACAAGATGACTCAACTGTTGTTTTTTTTTGTTACCATGAATAATTTGTTGCATTACAATATACAGCACTAAAAAGCAAGTAGTAAGAACCTGTGATAAAATGGCAGTAGCTGCTGAGATTTGCCGTTGGTTTAAATTCTATCCAGAACTGTGAAACAGGTCTGAGTTGAAAACCCTGAAACACCGGAGCAGAACTAAAATGTTTTCTCTGGCTCCACATCAGTTCGTCCCCTCCGACGGCCAGAGCTCCGACTGAGGCGGCACCGATTGGTGGTAGAGCGTCCCCACCAATCTACACCCAGGAGGTGCAGCCAATGAGATGAGATGTCGGGGCAGTTTATTCAGATATAACTTGTAGTGTTCCCATTGAGAATATTTGCTTATCTGCTATACATGATTGCTGTTGATAGCTGCAAAAAAAAATGCATGTGACGATCATTGATCTAAACTTAATACCCAATAATGACCCAATAATTTTTTGTAGCCTTCCCAAGACCTGTGACTCGACACATTCCTGTGGCGGAGCTCTGCAGCGGCTCCTTCGAGCCCATGGTGGGGTTTTTTTTTGGTTTTGGTTTTTTGCTCTGATATGCATTGTCAGCTGTGAGATCTTTTTATAGACAGGTGCATGTAGTCCAGTTGGTTAAAATTTACCACAGCTGGACTCCAAACGAGGTGTAGAGACATCGAGGGGAATGGGAGGCGCCAAGTGTCATCACCTGAATAGTCGCGTCAATATAATTCAGTTTTTCCTTTTCAATAAAATGTCTTAGATTCCGTTTTCTTCGTCATCGTGGGGTGTTGAGCCAGAATATTTGGACCCTGACCCATTTTTCTTAACTTTGCCTCTGTGGATTAGAAGCAAACAAATCAAGGTGTAATTGAAATGTAGAGTCTCAGCTTTAATTTAAGGGGTTTTAAAAAAATGTTGGAGTAACCATGTAGGAATCACAGCGATTATATACGTAGTCTCTCATTTTAAGAGGTTCAGAAGTAATTTGACAATCAACTGACAATCAGTTTCCTGTCCAGCTGTGGCCTGTTCCCTCGTTATCTTATGACAGTGAAGTGGTGGATGAGGTATAGAATTTGCTTTTGGTAGCCGTTCACGCTTGATATGCATTCGAAAGAGGTGTCGACACAAACAAAGGAGGCCGTCGTTAGGCTGAAGAAAAAACAAAACCCTACCAGACAGATGCAGAAACTTCAGGAGAGGCCAAATCAACAATGTGGCTCATTCTTAAAAAGAGGGAACTCACAGGTAAGCTTAGCAACACCAAAAGGCCTGGAAGACCAAGGGAGACGGCTAAAGGGGATGATCACAGAATTCTTTCATTGGTAAAGAAAGATCTCCAAAACATCTAGTCAGTAGTATAGTCAGGTCAAGAACAGTCTCAAAGAGGCAATGGTGTCATTGTCAAAGTCTAAAGCCAAGAGACGCCTTCATGAATGTACAGAGGGTTTATCACAAGGTGTAAACCACTGGTATGACTCAAGAAAAGGAAGCTGGGATTAGACATTGCCAGAAAACATGTAAAACTCCTGAACAGTTCTGGAACAAGATCCTTTGGTTCAAGATGAGCTTGAACTAGACAAAAGATGGGAAGAGTATGGAGAAGGGAAGGAACGGCTCATGATCCAAAGCCTCCACATCATCTGTCAGACGTGGTGGAGGCAGCGTTACGACATGGGCACGCATGGCTGCCAGTGGAACTGGGTCACTGGTTTTTCTTGATTACGTGACTGCTGATGGAAGCTGCAGGATTAATTCTGAAGTGTATAGGGCTCTACTATCTGCTCAGATTCAGCCAAATCCTGCAAAACTGCCAGAATGATGTTTCACAGTACAGATGGATAATGACACAATACAGACTGCGAAAGCAACACAATAGCCTCTCAAGGCAAAGAAATGGAATATTCTTTAAATGCCAAGTCAGTCACCTGACCTGAATCCAATTGTGTAATGCTTTCCACTTACTGAAGACAAAACTGAGGGCAGAAAGACCCACAAACAAGCAGAAACTGAAGGCGGCTGTAGTAAAAGGCCCGGCGAAGCATTTCAAGGGGCTCAGCGTGTGTCGACCTCCACGGGTTCCAGACTTAAGGCTGTCATTGACTGCAAGGGATTTTTTTTTTTTTTTATCCAAGTATTAAAAATAATCCTTATATTTAGAATTAAGTTGGTTCCTCCAATTACTTTTGAGCCTCTGAAAATGAGGGACCACGTATAAAAATGACTGTAATTCCTGAACGGTTAATGCGATATTTTTGCCCCCCCCCCCCCGAATTAAAGCTGGAAGTCTGCACTTCAATCACATCTCGATTGGTTTGGTTCAGATCTTTTTGTGAGGGTTTACACAGGCAGAATTAAAAAAGTTGGGTCACTGTCCAATTACTCAGTGACCTGAGCGTGTGTGTGTGTGTGTGTGTGTGCACGTGCACGTTTTCACTTTAGAACCATTAATTTATCTGATAAGAACCTGCATGTTTACAGGTTGCTTTTTTTGGCCTCAACTCACCCGAAGCACTATGGTAACCGCGGCGTTCTTTGTTTCTGGATGCGCTGCCATGGAGAACCGAGAGAACGAGGACGTGGAGCCGAGCGACTGTGGGTTTGTCCTGGTGATGGATGAAATGAACGACCGATGCAGAGAGATGGACGGAGCGTGATAGTCTGACAAGAAGACGAGAAGAAGTACTCCGTTTTAGCAAGAAACGGAAGTCGACTGGGGAAAAGGATCAAACCAGAAGAAATTAAACTGCAAGGACGGGGGGGAGCAATTGGAGGACACTTTGACGGATACTATGTCAGTGGAAGTTTTCTCAGCTTTGAATCAACCAAGAGGAAACAAGCCCTTCAGGCTCTCTACATTTCCACCATGATTCTCTAATAAACACGTACGAAGGGGAAAGAAAATTCAAAATCACTTCATCCAATCGGACGCAAATGGCCGACACATGTCCACCATTAACAGAACTCAAACGTTATGTTCATGTGAGGCGTGTGCACAGGTACGCTTCGCTTTCAGTGCGCCGTAGGTGACAGAGAGAGAGAGAGATTTTCCCTCCGCTTTATGACTGAAAGGAAAATGGCGATGGAGGCACTTAGGTGGACCACGAGAAGGAGCAGGAGCGGGTCAGTCTGCAGTGACGGGATGGTGGCGCGACAACGGCGGCTCAGATTGGTGAATGCGCTGGAGAGGCGGTGGAGTGTCTCATCCTCTGCTCGCCGCACGCTAAACTCCGAGCATTGCGCCTTCTGACAGATGAGTTTGACTCATATATTTAAATACTTTAAATACGCAGCGTTTGAGAAGCCTCACAGGCTTTTTTTGACAATTTTTTCACAAGCGGCCCCTTTTAAGCTCCTTGCATCTCTCGAGGATCCTATCAACCTGACCTTTATAAAAAAAAAAAATAAAACAGGACGGCGTCCCTGATGTCTTGATTAAAAAAAACAAAAACAAAGCAGGGCGCCCGAACGTGCCGGCCGGGTTGACGGCGAGACGCGCCGCTTGTGCCCCGGCGGAGCCGAGTGCGCACACGGGCGGGTCGGTGCTGATCCGAGAGCCAAGTGCGGCGCGGGGAGGTTAATCCGGCGCTTATGTAATTTCTCTCACATCGTTTACTCAGTGGGGCACAATTATGCAATGCTGTGTGAGTGTGAGCGTGATACTACTGTATACTGTACATTTTTATGCCAGCGACAGATGACTCACATTCTGGTTTCAGTGTTCAGGGGGTGTTTGTTTGTTTGGTTTTTTAACCACATGACCTATACTTTTTCTAACCTTTTATCAGTCTGTTCCGTCTGATGGTGTTATCTTACTCTGGGGAGTCACTAGATGCGGCTACGTTGACACACGACCATAACACTCTGCTAGTTTTGGGGATAAATTAATCAAATATTGATGCCGCTGTATCTTTCTCTCTCTCTCTCGCTCTGTGTACTGCTGTGTCTCATGTGCCACCTTCCTTCTGCTGGCAAACCTGCTACAAGCCGCTCTTTTCCAAGAAAACGTCCCTAATCCAAAAAGTTTTAGCATTTTTCGTCTGCGAAATGATTCATTAAGGACAATTAAGTTACAGGCACAAACTGTTAACACGGGGCAAATAACACTAGCATTAGCAGCTAATGCTACCTCCAAATTACCCTGGAAGTGCACCAGCTCACCCTGGTTGGAGAGAAAATAATTGAAGATACAATCTGTTTTTAATTACAGCAACATGTGCCAACAATGGAGATGCCTGTTTCAGTGAAAATATTCATCCCTGTTGGGGAACTGGCAAAAACATTAGTCAAGTCAATTTATCTATAGCCCGCATTTAAGAACAACAAGAATCGACTGAAGTGCTGTGGAGAGAAATTAAATAATGGGATTACTTACAAACAGAAACACAGCAATGATCAAAGGAAAACACAGATATAAATAAGAGAATGTAATTAAATGAATAAATGGTTGAATATCTGGATAAAATCACGACACAAACATTCTGTGACGATTCCCTAGTTTATGCCAGCCCGCGTTTACTGTAGTAGGTGTGATAGTAGACGTCATTTTATGGGCCGTTTCTGTTTAAGTGCTAGCTGTTTTAATTTGAAAAAAATCTATTGATTTTTCATTTTATAAAGAAGTTACCCAAAATTAGCACACTCACAATTATAAATGAGACTGTCAACCTATAAACAAATGACCTTACAGGTTGTGTAGGTGGAAGCAGGTCAGTGCGACCTATAGTTAGGTTTAATTTAGCGTGACACCTTGCAATTGTTTGAGATGGCTTCATTTTTTTTACGAGTGTCCCAGAGTGTCATGTTTCTGTTGGGGCGACGGAGCCCTCTAGTGGCCGTAGTCATTATAAAGGGAACAAAAGTGGAAGCTAGGTGACGCCGTTGCTGGGAGACAAAGTCGCGGCGGCTCTACGGGTCGACGTTAAGACTTGAGCTCGAGCTTCGTTTTCCGTTTCCAACCGAGAGTTGGTGTTTCTTTTTAACTATGACCCCAATCATCCGATAAACCTTAACCAGTGGTTTATCATTGTAGCCATGACGATGATCCTCTAACCTTAACCATGTGTCTATTACTTATCACCACAATCAGTCGTTATTGTGCTTAAACCAAACTCTTCCCACTGAATTTTCACATCATAAAAAAGATGATTGTTTATATTTTCAAACAATGACTTTTACAGTTAATTTGTGGCATTGGGGGGGGGCTTCTATGGATCATACCAGTGTTTAGGGTGGAAGACTTGTCGTCCCAGACATGTAAAAATATCACACATTACCGAGTCTGATCCGACTCTGCCTTAAATCAAAACCGTATTGCATCCAAATTGAGTGTCATACTGTGACAAATGTATCTGTATAGGGGTTTTTTTTCTATCACATATAGACTGTATCTGAATGTGCAACCTGGGATGGATCGATACTGAATTCTAGCTAAGTCTGTATCTAATTAAACGTAAACTTTTCCGGTGTCCTACACAACATTTGCAAAAATCTTGAGAAAGTAAAAATCGGTCCTCAACTTTCATTGGAGCCTTCACGAGAAGTTGATCTCCAAAAAAAGAAATAAACAACAACAGCGCCAAAAAAGTGTGTTCTTCTATACCCACACTATGTGCTCAGACTATCACTTTATTCCTGTTCCCAGAACTGAGAGTCCTGGAACTGTTAGTGGTACTGGAACTCTTCCAGCTTTGCTCAGGCCAGATAAAGAGAGATGAGGGGGAAGATATAAAGTTCTAAATACTCGGATGTGAGATCGCCTGGAGTTGCCGGGTGGGTGCATAAGCTGCCTCTGTGGACGGGGGGCTGACAGCGAGCCTTTGTCTCAGCAGACAATTAAACGGCCCCCTCGGCTCGTCCCCTGCCCCTCTCCGGCCTTTCTGCGCCGCCTGACTGCCCCTCAAGGGCGCGTCCTCCCCCCCCCCCTCCCGCAACCACCCAAATCTCCTCTGACTGGTGCCCCCCCCACACTTCCTCTGATCGGCAGTTTTGTCTTCTATCGCTCCCTCGATGTTTCTGAGAAGATTTTTCTCCACTGTTTTCTCTGTGTCAGCACAGCCATCCTATACAAAGCTTTATTGGTCCTTCGCTGCATCTCTATGGCCTTAAGCCCTGTGCCTACATGTAAAAACACTGGCTAGACTGCTGAGCATATTGCTGGAGGTGTTCATGATCTCCACATAATGATTCTGCCCCCCCCAGTGATGCACAACTATGAGATGAAATTTTTCCAATCATACAAGCAACCATACAAGAAGAAGGAAAAAAAAAACCATGGTTATAATGAGCGTGAAAACGACTGAGCGCCGATGCTCCCCAGAGACCGAACACCTCATCTCTGTAATTCATTAGCATTTCTCTCGCATTCACTCAAGGAGAAAAAAAAAAGAAGTCAACTTCAGCGTCCAAATGCCTTTTTAATCCAACAGGCATGTTGCCATGAGGTTTGCTGAGCATCTCCAGGCTCCCGGGAGGATACAAACCATTGACTTTATGCATAAATCTATAGATTTTGTTTTGTTTTTCTTTTCCAATCCTCCATCGACAAGGCTCTAACATTAGGTGGAGTCTTTGTACTGTCATTTACAACACTGTGGTAAATGTTGCAGCCTCACAAGGCTTTTTTGTCTTGTTCAAAACCAACAGATGGTCTTCGCATTAACATCCCTGCACTTTTTGCCTTTCTTCTTGTTGCTTTTTACGTTCGCCACAGCAACAAATCATGTTCAGTCGGCTCTTTAAGGCCAGAACCGGGTGGCGTCCTTACCAGCGCCTTTGGCCATGATGTGTGAAGGGGCGGCTGTGGTGCCGGGCGGCGTTCGAGGCGGCTGAAGCTCCACCGCTTGCCGTCCGCTTCATGCGGCGCCAAGCCCGATGCTTCCGCACCGAGGCGACGATCCTTCATGGACCGTTGCTGTGTATCCCAGCATGTTTCATCGGGCTCAATCTTACCGTTTAATTGATACCAAAGCTGTTCACTTGCATCCCGTTGACAGTGACGACCTGTTTGTTGGGGTAAGTTGACATGAGTGAAATGTCTTCGTGTCATCGCCGTCTCTCCAAGCTCGTCTTTTCAAATGATGTCACACGGTTTCTTTTTCCTTTTTTTTTTTTAAAGCCGGTGGGGACTCAACGGAGTCAAGTCTGACGGATGCTGCTTTGTTTCATTAATTAGTCTAAAAATGTCATCCTTGGGGTATTTTCTCATTCAGCCTTAATCTAAAATATGGGGGAGGAGGGGGGGTGTTAAAACTACATGGACATCAGCCAATTGAGATGCCAGACAGGCCTAAAAAAAAAGGTGAAAAAAGACAGACACATTGGACGTGGATCAGACATAATTACAACATGGCAACAGACCAACCGACTGTTTTAAAGTCCACCTATCATTGACTGATAAATGAACATACAGCGGCCACGGCGGCATTACTCATCGCAATCCGTAGGTAGCTTATTGCTCTTTACATGCAGGGCATGAAAGCCGTAAGGTAACAGCCTTATGATTATAATAACCTCGGATGTACATAGGCAGCGTTTTCAAAGGGATAAGTCGGATCCCAACACTGGTTCAGCTTAATTAATTTGGGAATAAATCGGAGTGAAGAATGTTCTAATCGATGGCTCGTGCCTACCGTCAAACAGTGAAACGTTTCCCAGGTCGTTCATTTCTCCCGGACAAATGTACAATATGTGATGTTTGGTTGGATAAAAAAAAGATGTAAAACTCAAATTAGAGTGAAAATCTGATTCAAGCGGAATAAAATGTCTCCATGGGGGTAGTTAAAAAAAAAAAAGCGTAAAGAGAAATTCAACACCACCGCCTGTAATTAATTAGAGGCAGATCAAGTCTGACAGATCGAGGAGGTTGAAATTCTGGTTTTCAATTGTACCAGATGCTTCTCCTGCACTTGATTTTATTTCTCCTCTCCTCTTCTCAAATTCCGTCTCAAGCCAGTACCTTGCTTACAGCCATATATTACTTTTTACATCCCTTCATTCTGCTCTGATCTTAACGATTCAACTATGAATATTCACTACTGTCCTTCGGGGGGGGGGGGGGTTAACAACATTATTCACGTCAAAATTTACAGAGCTAAGATGATAATTTGGGATAAATTGAAGTAGCTAGTAGCGTAGACTTCTGCCTTCCTAAACATCTGTGCTTAGTCAACCATCATGTAGGATTTCATGAATATTTTGGCTTCATCCCTCCCTTTTTTTTTAGCATCTTGCTTCCAACCCCGTGGTGATGGTATATTATGTAGAGTAGAAGTAATGAACTAACTCATCACGTCCAGCGATGGAAATGTCAATAAACGGTTTCATTCTGACGTCGTTGTTAAGGCACTTGTGTTTTTTGTGATTACTGCTGCCTCTCAGACACGGTGGACGCGCTCATCTGCCCACGCGTCTGTGCGCGTCGAGCAGCTTACGGTAAATTTTCCTCGTGCGTCCTCACATCAGTGTGAGTGAGCAGACACGTCTTGCGGGCAAAGCTCGGCCATGTTTAATTAGCTGCGCGCGCACGCGTCCCCATCAAAAGCCGCGATTATTCCCTTCACCGCCGCACCGAGCGAGCTCAGCCCATTCGATAATTTGACTTGATGAAAGGCCCCTCGCCCGTTCAATAATACCTGCCACCTCCCTCCTCGGCATAGGTGTGACCAATTAGAGGGGATTGACGCTTTTATCCCCAGTCCCTGCGAGACGCGCCGCCGTAAATACAGCCAGGGCCTTCCAGTGGAAGGTGTTTATCTGTCCTCTGAGGGCGGCAGAGCAGGGTTAGAGATGGGAGGAGGGGGGGCTCGTATCCTGGCCTAACCAGAAAATTTGGATTTGCCGCTTGGTTGCCGTACTGAGCCCGGCTCCGGCTCGGGGCAAACGACTGTTTAATTTGTTCAGTGTTGCAGGTAATTTCTCTCATTCGCTCGGGGCGGCCCGGTCCCACAGCGACTGCAGGCGAATCAATAAGGCTTAAGAATACAAGAGACCCTAAAACAAGTGGGACGGAGGTGCGGTAAAGTCGGAAGATGGGGGGGTGGAAGTGAAAGAAGGTGGTTACAGTTAAAGGTGGTGGTGGGGGGGCAGAGAGTCTGTTTTGTTTTCAACACAGAGGCTCGCGGTTGGGAAGAGGGCCGCGTGCGGCGCAGGGGGGGTCGAGTGAATCACGGGATGTTCCAGGGATTGTGGGGATTTTTTGTTTTTCCATGTGTCTATGTGTGCACTTGCACACACGTTAAGACAGACTCAACCAAGCGTCAGGCCCCTGAAAGCGTTCCCTTCGTGCTCCTCTTAACCCCCCCTCGGTGAAAGCGAGGGAGGAAGAGAGGAAGAGAGTGGAGTTGTGGGAGGGAGGGAGGGAGGTCGGTGCCGAGCCTTTGACACGCCAGTGAAATATTGATGAAGTTGCAAAGTGGTGTTTTGCTAATAGCCATCCTTTAGCATTTGCTGACAGGCCATTATGGGGCATTTTCTTCTCTTTCTCATTGGCTATTTCCCCCTTTTTTTTCCTCCTCCCCTCCTCCGTTTTCGCTCTGTCTCTTATTTAACTACAACAGTACAGTAATTATCAACAACAGCTGCTGCGCTTATTTCTGAGGGGTTTGCAGTTTGTGTTGAAAGGAACACGGGCTTTATTGTGATCACTGAAGTCAACGAGAATGGTCGCGGACCTCTTGCAACCCCCCCCCCCCCCACTGTACATACTGTGCATCTGAAAGACATCAAATATCAACAAATCAAATCTACAAGAAGATACATTTACACAGTAAATTGTAAATTGTACAGCATTGTACAATATTTACAATATTTCTTTCAGGGGGGAAAAAAAAAATCTCACCTTTTAAATTTTTTAGGTTTTCTAGGGACGATATGCCTACTGGGATATGTCCCAAAACAAAATGATATTAACCAATTAGAAAAAAGCCATGAACTAATGCAACCTATGAGGGTGATTATAGGTGCGGTATCTGTTGCCAGGATGTTATAAGTCCATCAACACGACACAACGTGGTGCAGAACGCAAAAAAATTGCAACAATTCAAAACCACAAAACCGTCAGCAGCAGGCTGAGTGCAGCAAACTGAGCTACCAGTGCAGCCAGGACAGTCAGGCCTTGTTTGAGCAGACACAGTTACTTTATAGGAAAATGAGTTTGATTACAAGCCGCCCTGCAAGACTCAACAAGCAATTACAAATCGGTAAATAATAATCACTGCAGCCGATCGGCCAAGAAGCCGACTGCAGGAGGAGCGCGGAGCTCGGCGTGGACGGGCACCGGCACCGCGCTCGCGCGGTGGGGGCCTTTTCTTTTATCATCCTCCGTCTGTGAATCTGCCTCCCTGACAAAAGCATCGCGCATTGAAGAAAAATTTGCAAGTGGTGTAACAGCTGTGTGTGTGTATATAGAATGTTTTATTATTATTATTAAGTGACTTCTGAGCCCGCCTGAGCTACCATAAGAGCTCATGCGGCTCTGATAAGCACTGCTCAGCCGTTCCTCTGTTTCTGGGCACTGTAGTATCTCTGTACTTTTCATTTGAATTACATCGCATGTATACCGCCGAGGGTTCATTACGCCCTCTTTACTGTGCACCTAACAGACTAGCAAACATTATTTCCCCTTGTATGATGATAATGGAGGGAAGAGACAATCACATCTCATCTCTGTGTCGATGTCTGGGTTGAGGGTTTCTCACTTGTTTGCGACGCTGACAACTACAAAAAGGAGTCAAATTGCAGGACTTAAAGCCATAGTTTTTGCACACAATCCTGTAGATAGGCAACGGATTTACATGGGACCACAATCTGTGGCCAGTTTAACCACGGAGTCTCTGTAAATCACGCAGTGAAATCACTGGTGTCAAAGGTTAGAGGCTGCAACCTCCAGGAATTAATTGGAGATGCCGCGCCAAGAGATAGCCTCGGCTATTGATTTGCTTTCGGTGTGCACACCATATGTTTTCATATTTTGAACCTTGGACATTGCATACATCTCTTGCGATGCCAACAACAAATTATTAACCGATGAAAGAAATATTAGAACTGTTTTTACCCGAGCATGTTATATGTTCAGTACAGTTTTTACAGATTGTTTTTTTACCGTCCTTCTGCAATCCTTCCTCAACTGAGAATAATCAGAGCATGCCGTTCCCCAATTCTTCACTCTATGTCACAGTTGGTTAAAAGCAATCACACTGGAGCTGGCCGAGTTGAAAAAAAACATCCTTGTTTAATTCATCTTTGTTCCACTCCTGTCATATAGTTCTGGTCTGGCAGTAATCCACACCGCAGCCGGCTACTTGGCAATAACAGAGACCCATTTTAGTTTTTCTTGAAACCCTTTTTTTTTCTTCCTCCGGATAACAAATGTAATATAATGGATTTTGATCAGTTCGACGGCATCGTGAACAACGTCTTGATCCACGGGTCGACTGAGGATTTAAATGCGAGGAGGTCAGGGAACTATCTGGCCCGCTCGACTGATTGCATCAGCTCTGGGGTTCAACAAAAGACAGCCCGAGACATAACAAGAGAGTAGAGTACATAAAACTCTGCCTGATAAAGCACAAGTGAAGAATCCCTCCTTAAACCTTACCTGATACAAGCTGTTTCCTGTGAGATCCAGTCCTTGAACCTTACCCGTTGATTCTTCTTTCTACCTGATGGTCAACCAAAGTTCTTGACTCTTGCATGATAAAAGCCAACTGAAAGCTTGTGAATCCTACCTGATAAATGGACCACCATGGTATACCACTACCGCAGAGTCCATTCTTGAACCTTACCTGATGACGTGACATTTGTATGAGCAATGTACAACCTTCTCCATGTCCCCAGAAGCATTAAGCCTCAATGAGAATGATTCGCCCCAACGTTTTTTCAGCTCTCACCAAGCAGCTCCCTGCCAAAGGCCCCTCTGCTTCCTCCATGCAAACCCCTTTTCAGAGACAGGTGACCAGAGGCCGTCTGTACAAGGTGCCTGAACCGAATCAACTAATGAGCTAACCAGTCAACGTCACTGTGAAAACTGTCATTTAAAGCTTAATGACACTGGTCGGCTCCATTGCTTGTATCCATCGTATCCCTATGGACTTCAGTAAGTCACCATAGGATGATGGAGTATATCTAAGGCTTACAAAGGTGGTGGTCTGCCGTTGCCACCATATAGAGACATGCAAAAGGGCTTAAAGAACAGCTAACGCACATCACCATATGTGTTGAGCTTAAGAGGCAAAAGCTTAAGCCTCAGCTACAGTAAGTCACATGTGCTGATTGATATTTTAAGAGGCTATGGCCTATCGACCTCAGTTCTTGGCGATGTTTTCTGAGGGGATCCGACACACATCTGATTGATGGGCTGGGCACAGGCTTAAAAATATAAGAGTAAAAAAAAAATTAAAAAGGAAAAAGCCGAGAGTGGAAGTGGGCGCTATAATACGTTATCAGCAACAAGCAAGCCCTGCATTAGCAAAATAAACGTCTCGAACGGGAACAGTAGAATAAGACGAAAAGATTGGCGTAAAGGGAATCAAGCTTTAAGTTAATGGGCTGTAAAATTGGACGTCAGAGTAAAGCGGGAAAGCCAAGGCTTGGAGGGTCGGGAAAAAAAAGCTAAACCGAGCTTAGATTTAAAATTCTGACACAGCCTATTATTATTACAAGAAGAAGGAGGAGGGAGCAGAAACTTTGGATGAGCCTGTAGTGATTATTCAGTTTGAAGTGTTTCGCGTATAAGCGCGTGTATGTCCGCGTGTGCATCTTTATGCGTAACGACAAGGAGTCCTAATACTGTGCGGGTGCCAGGCTGGAAACCGTGCGTCAAGCAAGGTGAAGCGGCCGTGGATTAAATGGGCAGCAAGGCCTGCATGCACGCACACATGTACACAGGCATTATCTATACTGCACTGCTTCCGTGTACATGCCCACATTTTACCATGATTCATCACTTATTCTGTCCCAGTGCTCTCGCCATCTTCCCTCTACCTCCAGCCTTCGTTGCTCTGACTCCGTTCCCTCCTCCTTCCCCTTTACCCCCCCCCAGGCATGCACCGTGAGCAGGCCGGTGCTGTGTGGAGCGTTGCAACATGCAGCCAAACCAAGACCACACTGTGTGCACTTTCACTCATCCCGAGAAAGAGGAGGAGGGAGGAGGAGGAGGAGGCAGGGGGGAGAGTGGGGGAGGGAAGCGGAGGAGTGAAAAAAATTATAGCAATGATGACAATGAGGAGGAGGAGCAGGAGGAGAGGCAACATGACGAAAAACATGAGGATGTAAAGAAAGAAGAGGCGGAGAGAAAATGTCGTGCAAGATGTGTTTATCTAGGTCATCTATGGCCTCCTCCTCCTGCTGCACCCCCCCCCCCCCCCGCGCTCTCGATCCCATCTCCCTATATTGTTCATCCTCTAGCCAGCGCAACATGCTGCCTTTTCCAGTCCGCTTCTGTTGGCTTGGATGCTAATGGCTGGCCATGAAAGTTTAAATACCCCGAACGGCTCAATAATTTAATAATTACCTCTTAGCAGATGGACACTAAGAGTCTCTCCTTCCTGGGCTCTTTGATTTCACTTATCAAGAATAAAACAAGATCACTAAGTTGGAAAGATGCAGGGAGTTTATTCAAAAAAAAGAAAAAAAAAAACAAATTCAAGCAGGGGAAACTGCACGTGAGACTCCAGCATATGTCCATTAGCGCCTGTTTAGGATGCTTTTGACTGTGATCCATGCCCGACTTTCTTCTGGGAGAAGAATCCTTAAGTGCATGAACGTCTGCACACTTGCTCTTTCCCATATAAATCATAGTTTTCCCAGGTTCCCCTCTCCCAACTTTTAACTCCACCTGCTATTCTGCAACATCTGCACATGTTTAAGGACAATGCACTTAACTAAGTGGGCACATTATAACTTTAATGTGGTCCCCCCAGCAGCTGCGAGGTTTAGGAGTGCGGTAAGCTATAGGTGCACTCTGCACTATACGACAGGGACCCGGTGTGGTTTCACATCCTCGCTCCTCACTTGCCCTCTGTTATCTCCATTTTTCAACACATGCACTTAAGCTTGTAGTTTCACCTGAGGGACCTAAATAACAAGGCGAGCGGAACTGGGCAGGTGAGGAGTAAAGCAGGGAAAAAAGTTGTTTTTCAGTGAAAAGCAGAAAGTTCCCGCGTGTGTGCGGCCGTGTCCGTGAATGCACCTCCCACGTCGGCGCCGCTCACTCGTGCCGCCGCGTCTTTTCCCTGAGACGAGGGCGTTCGGCACCGAACGGAGCCGCTGGGAACTGAGTCTCGCTGTGCAGTCCAACGAAATAGATGCATGACGCGTTGGCATCAGGTGTGGCTTTGAGGAACGCCAAGTGTTACGAACTTCGGTGGGGGATGGGGGGGGGGGGTAGCAAGTAACTATGCATTTCAGAGATAAGTAAAAAACAGGACAAGGGGGGTTGGTACGGGTCACACTTCATAGATCTCTAAGTTGAGCAAGGGTAGACCTGGGTCTGCTCTCTCTCTCTCTCTCCCCTCTCTCTCTCTCTCTCTCTCTCTCACTCCCTCCCTCCATCTTCTCCTCTACGGGGTGCAGGGGGGAGGGGGCCCACGGGTTCCAGTCTTAATTACTGATGAGAGATGGAGAACCTGAACACCTGGCCTTACCTCTCAGCTCGATTCGCTCTGGGATCGTTACTCACCCGACGGTACCGCATGACTAAAACTCAGCCCTTGAATCAGCTCTAAGTGCATGCAGCGCACGTGTGTGCGTGTGCGTGTGCTGTCACTTTCTATTCATAACTCTAACATCCGTTTTAATGTGGGGGGGGATTTAATATCTGAACTGTAACGATCTGTTCAAGTTCGTATTAGAATTCATTAAAAATTTTGTGTGAACTGGATTTTTTGGGGAAAAAAGTGACATCCCTTGCCTGTGTGTGTGTGTGTGTGTGTGTGTGTGTTCGCGTGTGGTAGCGTGCATGTGTGCGTGCGCGTGTGTGTGTCCAGTGTTTGTGTATTTGCGTGAGCTCTACGCCCAAAGGTTGTCAGGTTGTGGTTGAGGCTTCTTCTGGGCAACCTGACGTGGACGTGAGCACTGGCCTTGCTTCAGCACAATATGCCCACAGCCTGGCCGGAGGCCCCGTCAGCACAAACAGCAAACGACTACGCGGCTCATCAGATAGTCAACTAAATTAATCATCCCCTCAACTCTCTATCTCCAGATGATAACTCATGAATATATGTGCGTATTTCCTTATCTTTACATAAGACCGGATATTTGTCCTCCTTTTTTAACCCGAGCACCATGGGGCCCTTACAGTACATCTTTTTCCAGACGATCTCCAGCGGGTCCGTGTCCTTTGATTGGACCGATAACCAAGTGTTTGGCTTGTCTCAGAGCCAAAGCACATGTACGGGGCGCCTATTAAAGGAAGACCTAAATAACCCTCGTGCAATGTGTACACATCAATGATGGTCATGCTTCGGTAGCCGGGACCTGCCAGGTCGGACGGCTAATTGGATAAAAAACTGTCGCTTTGCTGAGGCATCGATGCGTGTCACCGCGTGGTTACGGCACGGTGGCGAATGTTGACGGGGCGCTGCTCATCCAACCTGCTGAAACCGCTCGCCCTCGAACACATCATTGTGGGCTTACGTCGAAAGCAAACGGTGTTGGTGTTCTGACGGGCGTTGTGTGGCACTGGTGTGTGTCGCCCTTTTGCCGCTGTCGGATTAAATGAGTTTGCGTTGTGTGTCTTACATTTGATAGTGGGAGCAACTTTACCCCCTTTATTATCTGAGCATTCACTGTTGTACAGTGTTATATCACCACCCAACGGTCTAGCGTTTTTATTTTGATCTTTTTTTTTTCAACATAAAAATTCAGTGGCAAAAATAATGTTGATTAATTCCCACTAGTTTGATGTTCTAATGTCATAATAAGCAGATTTTAGATACACAATAAAGATGATAATGTTAAGAGATGTTAGACATACTAGTACACACATACATGTTTGTAGAGGGAGGCCATGTCTTTTGTAAAAAGTTGGACAGAGCGAGCCGGGATTCCTTTTCATTTGTGCAACGGCTGCTATCGTCAATAACCAGAAAACTCAGACATCAACGATCGTCCGAGGCAACTTCTCATGTTGCCGTGATTAAAAACGTGCCTTTCACTTTTGATATTCACCGTGTTTTGCGGAGGGAAATCAAAGACTAAACCTTGAAAATTGCTCCAGTGCCGAAGTTTTGCTAATAAGTTCCCAGAGGGCGCCGGTCAAAGAACGCTGATTCTGTCTAGACACATTTTGGCTCCTGTGATGTCTGCTTAGCTTGCACTTTCATGTTTGACCCCCGTCCTTCTTATCCTCCCCTCTCTATCTCTGCCCCCCCAACACAACGCTAAAAACTGCAGATACGCGAGATTCCAAACATCTGCCTCGTCCCGAGCTCCCGTCCAATTACCGTTGTTTTTTTGACAACTTCAGCTCCATCCATCTCAGCGTGTTTACCTCCCCGTCACCGGCTTCCTCCGCCTTGTTCTTTCAGTCCCCCCCCGACCCCCCCGATTCCATATTGCTTCTCTGTGGGAATTTTTCCCTCCAACTGTCCCCTCATCGCTCTCATCTATATTCTTTCATCTTGCTCCTTCTCTCCTTCTCCTCGTCCTCCTTCTCTCACTTCCAATTATCCCTACCTGCCTCCCTCTCATCCCCGGTATCGCCATTCATCTCATATCGTGCTAGCATGGATTGTGGTGCCTATTGAATAGTTATCAGAGTGTTTCTCCTTCTAAGCTGCAGGTGTGACTGCTAAAAATAGGAGTTATGCTGGGTACTGCTGGGTGTGCGTGTGTGTGTGTGGGGGGGGGGCCTAGATCTGGATCTGGGAGATGGATGGAAGAGATCAGAGGCTTGACTGACAAGGCAAATTGTAATAAATGACTCCCGGGCCGGCCGACGAACGAACGAACGCACGGGGAGAGGGGGGCAAGGAATAGAACCAATCACGGCGGATAAGCACCGACGCGACGTGCAAGTTTGTGCGCTCCCCCTTAATGGGACCCACTTCTCTGCTCTCTGCGTTACCTGCGCGGCGCTGAAATAACAAAACTCGTTCTTTTATGCATTATGCATGGTCTCCGGCGAGGACTCGGCCGCTCACGCACTCCCCCCGTTAGCGCCGTCTTTTTCGCCTTGTGTCTGCACGCACGCACGCACCTGTTTGTGTGACGTCCACGGTGGTGTGGCTGTGATGGATGGAGTCCCCCCGACACTCCACCGGGGCCATTAGTCAGCCGGAGAGCCCCGGGGGGGGCCGGGGTTTGATGCACCACGCAGGAGGTTGAAGGCCAGGACGGGCGCTTCCCCCGCTGTATGAGTCTCATGTGTGTTTACACTGCTTTATGTCTTCCTGTCCAGGTACCTGCAACCTTGTGGTCGTTCAAAGAATCTTTTTTTTTTTTTTGGATCCGTTAGCATGTGGCGGCGCTCGTGCACGCGTGCACTCTGTTACGCTGTGGCCCGACTTTCATCGTCCCTCTGCGAGCAGCATACATCCGTCAGCCGCGCTTCACCTGGGAGGAAAGGTGCATCGCACACAAAATAGATATTCACCGGGCGGAATACTGATCACGACTGCATATTTGAATTTAAATTTGTGTTTCTTGATGTACTAAACCTAAAAGTGCTGGAAAAGGGCACAAAGGGTTGTTTTAATCAATCTCTCTAAAAAGTTGAAACGTGATTCTGGGCTTCTCTCTGTCCATATTCTAAGTTAAATAGATGCCTGCCGCTGCAGTGGATAGTAAAACGTGACGACTTTATCGAGATTCAACATCTACAGCTCCCATTAGTGTCTGGCAGGATGCCAGTGCCAAAGACTTGTGTGATGTGTGATTTTGTTAAACAGTCACACACACACACACACGCAAAAATTGCAGTTTAATCTTGATTTTTAAGCTTTTCGCAGATTTCCGAAGGCCAAGGAGAAGCAAGGCAGCACGAAGTGATACTCTCTAGGGCCGGTGAAATGTAAACTCCTACAGCACAAGTTTTCTAAATGAGACATGATGAAATTCAAAATATTTTTTTAACAAACTGCGGACGTTTGCAGAGAATAATAACATCTTTTTTTTGTTGCTGAGAAGACAAGCGGTCTGAGTGCCCCCAGGCTTCTTTTAGTGTGATATTTCTGCTCTAATGCCGAACTGTACATAAAATATTTCTCAGAAAACAGGTTTGTTTGTTGCAAGTGAATGAGAATGAGAATGAAAAAGTGACCAACTGATAAAGATTTCATTATCATATTTCATCTCTGATTTTGACGGCGTGGAAAAAAAAATAGATTACAGCTCTGACAATGAACCAAGCATTGTAAATGGTACAAAACATCGCACCTTCTTCGATATAACGAGTTAGCAGCAGCTACATTTAGAAAACGCCCCCGTTAACTTCGACCTTTGACCTGAACGAACCGCATGCTTGTCCTCGTTCCTCAAATCAATGCTCCCGCCTTACGCCGGAGCCTGTTAGCTGACCGGCGAGCAGCCGTTTGCCTCAGCACCCCGCTAGCTGCACACACACACACACACACACACACACACACACACACACAGCCTGCCGAGACCAGTCACACCCACTCAACATCAGTAGCCCTGGGTTTTTCCAGCATTCCTATGCACACACACACTCTCTCTCACACACCTACTCACACAAACACACATCAACCACAACATTAAAAGACCGGTAACTGGTTTCACGGTGTGGCTGTGACAGATGTATGGACTTCCGAACTGCAGGACATCACACGGGGGATGGAAATAGAAATATACCACAGCACAATCACATGGACCAATGCATACACTCTGGCAGAATCGGAAAAAAAAAAACACACACACACACACACACACACACACACACAGCAAAGGCACACGGCGTCACTTTGGTTTCCTGCCTGAGTAATCACCTTTGGTTGATGGGCGGGGGCATCGCGCTAACAAGCTTCATTCGAGCGAGGAGGCACCTCCGCTGCGTCAGCGCGGCTCCTGAACTCGGCTCCTTCGCCCTATCAAATGGCTGCCGGCATGTGGATGCTCAGGCCCCTTCCCAGGACCGGAGAGGTGATGCGTCCGTACACATCACCTGAGAAAAAAGTATGAGAAGTATGGGATTGGACTATTTAAAAGTTTGAATGACTGTCGTGGAAAACATGTCTTCTTTGATCCACATTCATTTCTTTACATTTTAAGTTCTTGATTTTTATTTCCCAAGCAAGATCGGTGGTGGCAACTGCTATAAGATTCATCACGCTGGCTAAGAGATTAACTTGTCATTACATTACTCCATAAAGAGCCAAAATTAAGGAGTCCAATTAACCTTTATATGTAATTGCACTACGAAATATTAATATTTAAATCGAGATGAAAATTGCCACGTCTGTCACCTCTCTGGCTGGATATTCGTCAGCCTTTATGATACATTTCCGTCTTAAATAAGACTCGCTTTATAAATAGGACACTCGAGCACAGCAGTTACAGCAGAAGCCTGAGCCGTCAGACATCCATTGTGTAAAATACTGATGCTTTTCTTTTCCCCTCCCTCTGAACAAAGTCACATCGGGGCCAAGTGATAATGATGTGTTTTTATATGATAATGACAGCTCTTTCAAGTCTCGAACAGTGGTTCTGCAACACTATCCCCCTCATTCCGCACACATGCTTTCTTTCCACGCTGGCATTCATAATAAAGGGTGCAGCGTAATCTGTATTTCCCGATGGGTCTTTCAACTGCTTCTGCTCGCTTTCATTAGAAACGTGGCTGCATCATTCACCTGCCCGGGCGAGACTCGCCCGCAGCTCGTCGATTGGCCAGGAATCGGCCCTCATTCGTGGGCCCCTGGCATTTTAAAGCAGGTTACGGGCGTGAGAGATTTTCAAAGAACTTGTGTATTTAGATTTATTTCGACCAAAAATCCAAAAATCCGAATCCAAAATCCAGAAGCAGTGGGGCTTTTCTTTTTAATATTATTTTGTTTTTCATTTGCACTGCCTGTGAGTTTGCATCCTTACTAAGCTGCAAATCAGATTACCGCATGTCCCAAATCTTAAAGCCTTAAATATGTATGACCCATCTTAATGAGGTAGTATGGCTCGGAGCAATTTTCCTCTAAAAACCAATATCTCTCCCCTTACTCGTCCTAACAAATTGCGAAAACATAGATTACCTCTGTCTCCCACACACGGACACATGAACACAAGCCCGTAGACTAGATGGACCGACATAAAAAAAACCAAAAACTGACGCCATATTCGCCAAGCAAACACACACACACACACACACACACACACACACACACACACACACACACACACAGCCCTCAACTCCCCTGGATGTCGGATCTCTCCCAACTCTCCCTGGACTGTGGTGGTGAGAAATGGCCGCGCAACAATGAGCCAGTGAAAGACATCGACACGGAGTGAGGGAATTAGAGGAAGAGAGGCAGAGAGTGAGAGAGATAAAACGGGCGCTAAGCAGCTTGAAGACAACGTGGGGGGGGCAAATAGCTGCCGCTACCCTGTATCCACAGAAACACACCCCCGCGCACACATAGATAGAAACACAAACATATGCATGTTGAAAACGCACGCTGACACCCGTCCGCCTACACACACAATCCACTATCGCTGCCGCACATGAGTAACCCAGATGCGCCCTCCCACGTATATCTCCTCTCCGCACCCCTCCCACGGTGAGGATAAAGAGGAGGGGTGGGGGTGGGGGGGGCAGAGAGCAGAGCTCAGTGTAGGAGACGGGGAGAGACGAGAAGGCCAAGACGGCGAGGGGCAGGGAGGAGGCGGCGGGGGGGTAAGGGTTGGCAGGGAGGAGGCGGCGGGGGGGTAAGGGTTGGCAGGGAGGAGGCGGCCAGGGGGTAAGGGTGGGCAGGAGAGACAGCGGCGATGCTTCCCAGCGGTGCAGGGGTGCAGGGGGGAGAAAACGAGGGGAAGAGCGGGATGAGTCAGACTACTGGATGAGAGAGGGCACGGGGAGAGGAGGTCAATAATACATGTTGGGGAATCCCCTCGGTACTTTGCGGGGCCCGATGCTTCCGGCTTCTGGTCCCGGAGGCGGACGGACGAAAAGCAAATGGACTGTGACCTGCGACCAGAATGTGACGGAGGCCCTCGTGTTTCGAGTGGCGCTGGGTAGTAGAGCACCGGTTACCTTGTGTCTGAGTAGGGTTTTTTTAGTAAAGAACCGCTATTAGAGTCTGGTTCCACCGATTAGCCATAGTACCAGCCCAGGGAATATAAATCACTTGTACTTAGGAAATAGGTGGTGCTGGGGGTTGGTGATACAGTCGCCAGTACCCGGTCGTGCAGTAGCTCCCATTGGTCATGGTAAAATGGAAGTAAGAATGAAAGGTCTTTTGGCATAGAGGGCAAACATTGTGGCTTTCTCCATTTTGGACTCTCAGGTTCCATCAAAGATGGAAGCCCAGTTCAGATGGTTTGCAACTGGTCAGAGTTGGGCGCTTGTCTGAGGCCTTTGTTGAGGGGATTTCGACGGCGACTGTTTATTTGACCAAAACTCTCTCATGTGAGATGCCAGATCGTTTTTTCCTAGGTATGAGAAGGATGCACATTGTTTTTTTCCCAGCAGGCCCGGTGTTACACTAATACCCAGAGATGGCATTCAGAATCAATCAGAAAACTCTGAAAAAGGCTCCATGACAGACTCACGTAAGGGTGTATCCAGATTCAGAACAAGGATGAAAAAGCCAGTCTTATTATCCATATTCTCCACTTAATTGCCCCTCACTGTGGTGTGATACCAGGTTTTCTGGGTCTAGCGAACAGACGTGCCCCTGTTCAGATACAGTACCACATGTACCGTATCAACGTTTTAATTGCAGTGTCAGCACGCACAAAGACTTTCCATATAGGATGGTTGAGGGAACGAGGGTATTATGATGAAACCAGATGTCATTTGAATAGCAGTGTAATTAAGTCACGTTGCCGTATGATGAAATATGATTCTGACTGGGAATTTAGGGGATATTATGTCAACTTTATTTCCTCTGCGAAAAGTAAATAGAAGCAAAGCACAAATGACAAATTGGCTGTGGGCCCCGTGCGCTTGATTGCGTGCAGCAGGTGTTGGCTATCTGAGCCTCCGGTCCTGCTCTGAGTTCTGCGGCTATGTGGTCGGGGAAGTCCTCAGCTGGGGAGGCGCTGATGGGCAGCCCGGGGCGTGCGGCCAGATGCCCCCCCCCCACACACACACACAGGTGATTCATAAACTTACTTTTCATCTCCAATTAAGTAGATCGTTCTGAGCTGCAGAGCACTGGAGAACCGCAGTGAATTTGAGGGGGCCAAACCCACTCCCCGTGGTGTGCTATAGGGGCCTGATAGTACCTGTAGTCGGGTCTATTCTACCTTTTTTCCCCCCTATGAGGCCATTTAATCAGTGGCTGGAGAAGGTTGACCTCTAACTGATGAGAAACAATTCTGGCTCTTTAGCTGCCAGATGTTCAGCTTCCTCCACCAGGTGGTTTCTAATTCAGTCCGTTTGCCATTTGGTGTTGGGCCACCAGAAGAGGCTTAAAATCCTCAGTACAGTGCATTTGGTTATTTTTGGTAATTTGAGTTATATAAAAACTTATCAGCAAAAGTACTCAGGTATCAAATGTAAAAGTTTTCCTTGAGTGATTAAATTTGTATAATATTAGTGGGTCATCTGTGGGTTGTCTTATTATGACCCGAGGTTATGTTTACTCATCAGTGGCCCGGGTAATTTTTTCCAGGGGGGGTGAGGTCACTGTGGCTGGATGGGTCGACAGAACACTGGACTTTCACAAGAGAATCCATTGTTTGTTTCCCATTACAAACCATAGTTTTTTTGTTGTTGTTTTTAAAATCGTGGCATTTTCACAACCTACCACGTGTTTATTATTGTAACCATGGCCACAAAGGTATAGTGACCCAAACCTTTACCTGAGTTTGACAGAGTTGTTTTTGTTCCTTAAGTGGATCAAATTTTGGCCATTCGATAACCTCAGTCACGTGTTTATTATTGTCACCATGACGACAGATTGTTTAACCAGAGAGAGAGTGAGGTTTAGAGAAGGTTTAGAGACTAAGTGTAAAAAAATAAAGACCTGTATTGATGTTGGTGGACTTTGTTAGGCAATGTCACATGTTTCCCTGTGACATTGCTGCTAACTTTTGACACCATCTTTCAAAGTTACCCTCTGAGGTGTTTCGCATCCGTGGCTCCGCTTCACGCTCGACTAGCGAATCCGTACGCTTGGCTGTGCGCGAGGCAGCAGAAGAAGCCACCACACTGTGGGCAGCAAACGCGACTCGAGGCACCGTGTTCATTTTCCAGTACACGGAGCATGTGTGCAAAAGTGTGTGTGCGTGCACGCATGTGATCTTTTTTTTTTTGTCTGTGGGAACGTGTACGTGAATGTGCTTGGGTGCATGTGTCTGCGTTGTGTACCTGCATTAATATTACATACACGTCCTGCTCCAAAAAAAACCAACCAAAAACCATGGCTGTGCGTGGAGGATTCGCTTGAGAGCGCCACTCTCGAAACAGATTCACTTATAATTCATTTAATTTAAGCTCGCACCATGTGCCGTACAGAAACCGGCGTTTGATATGCAGCCCGTGCTTGGATGAGTTTAATTACTTAGCTATCAAACAAAGTTGTGCAGCATATGCACTTTGAGAAATATTGCGAGTCTGCTGCTCGTATTTATAAGACAATAACTGATGATTGCACTTTATTTGATGAAGATGAGTCCACAATGCCAACTCAGCATGATATCGCAGATACCGTGTGACTGACCCAGTTGTTGTTAAGGGACTACGCCAGTGGTTTTGCGGGTCCTACTAGCTCAATTTCTCTCTTTTGCTATGTCTACTCTGATCTTTTTTTTCATTTAAATTCAACAGAAAACATTAATCTATAATTTCAGATATATTTCATATATAATTTCAATGTTTGCTCATCCCTCCTGCTATATTTGATACTGAAATTTGCACTTTTGGAACATTTACTAAAAACTCACATATACTTTACATAACATTTATGAAAAATTATAGTAACTAAACGTTCAAAAAAATAGCTGTGGAAATTAATCGAAAGGAGCGACTGTGAAAATTCATACAACTATTTTTAACCTCATGCATTTGAAAACGGTCAGCTAGATGTAAACATGATGTTTTATCTGAGGAGCAGACTTTCCACTGATATGAATATTTAAAGAGAGAGTGAGAGCAAGGAAAACACACGAAAATCCAATATAAATATGATGAATAAAAACAGTCAGATTTTGATTAAAGGAAGAAAAAATTGAACCACAGTCTCGCTCGCACAAACGTGCACAAACACACAGACTGATAAATGTGCACACACACAAACACAAAGGCACACGCTCGTCAAACCCACGTGCTCACAAAGGGAAACATGCACACGCGCACACACACTGACAAACCTATTTCGATAAGAAATATGTGTAACTCCAGGCCATTACTCCCACGGAGGCAAGAGGCGGCTTGGCTGGTGGCTAACGGATCGAACCATTACAGCCAAGGGGAGCCAATGTTTCACAATTAGGATAAGGAATCAGTTATGTGTTTATATGTTTTGCCTTCTGGCCCTGCTTCCCTTACTCTTGACCCCCGGCTCCCGGCTCCAATTAGAGATCCAGTTGAGGGCGCGTC
This sequence comes from Istiophorus platypterus, assembly GCA_016859345.1. Taxonomy (NCBI): domain Eukaryota; kingdom Metazoa; phylum Chordata; class Actinopteri; order Istiophoriformes; family Istiophoridae; genus Istiophorus; species Istiophorus platypterus. The sequence goes on from CM029124.1 coordinate 2,877,692, forward strand.
CGCTCGGGCGGGGCCGTAGCTTCCGCTAGCATCGTCCCCACCCCTACGTGTCCTTAAACAGAGGGGTTTAGCACTTGGATATGTAATAAATCGGCGGAGTGGTGATATTGATGGGAAAAAAAAAGAAGAATTATGCGAAGTGGGTTAACAAATGCACCGTGGCGCCCTGCGCTTCATGAATCTCTTTTAATAGAGCTTAAAAAATCCAGAGTGCCAGATGGCGAATTCCCACCGAGACAGGATGCACCTATGACATGAATCAAAATGAATACGTGAGAGAGACGGAGGGGGGAGAGAGAGGGGGGGAGAGAGATACCCATCCCTCATCTGTGTCCTCTCTCTCTCTCCACTCCGACCACTATATATGTTGCTCCCAGAGATGGAGTCTCCTGCACAGGGAGGTGGAGAAGCAACAACAAAGCCACAACTGAGGATACTTAGACATTTATAACTGCACCCCCCCCCCTTCTAACGGCAGATGAGGAGCTTGCACACAAAAAGGGTTTGTGAGCTGACGGGATGAAATGCAGAACCTGAACCTACCTGTACCGGTCAGGCTTTTGTTTTTATAGCGGATGAGGTGTCGGGGATCGAGTTGTACCGAATGAATCCCGCAGAGGCACCTTGGGTCCTAGGTTTAGATCTGTGTTCATGGGAAAACAGCACTGGGCCGTCGACGCTCTCGCTGATGTTGGCCACATATGCCCTCGATCGTGTAAAAGAAGGAAAACCCAGTAGTTGCAGCATAAGAAAAGGCTTTAAAAAAGAAAAAGTTGATTTTCACCGAAAGGCCGCGTCTCCAGTAATAAACGTTCTACTTTGCCGTTCTTTCAATCGGTGTTGAGTTGCTGATATTACTCGGTTAAGCTCGTTTCTCCCCGCAGCTGTTTGGCCCTATCACGCGAGGCCTTATCCTGAAATGCCGACGGCATCTTTTTTTGCGGGAGAGGTTTTCAAAATTCACCGACAGCGACTTTGCGGCGAATGAAAGAACGGTGAAGCCGAAACTGCCGGCAGGCGAATAACGCGTGAGAGCAGTATCCCCATTTCAAGGATAAACTCTTGGTTAAGTAGCACAGGAGCCTGGCAGGATCACGGTGCTGGAAATGTACATTATCCCCAAAATCATGAAGACCATAAGTAAATATGGACAGTGTCGATTTTGCAAAATAAAAGGCATCAACGACAGATAAAAGACTCTGTACTAAAATATGATAAATATTCTGCCTGTTACAGGCCTGTTTCAAACACAGGCCGGTTTCTCTTTGCGTTTGATGTAGATAAACAGCAGTTTTTAAGATTTTAACGTATGTTAATAAGATTAACATCATGTATACGTAGGGTCAGGTGTTCTGTTGCAGTCTCCTTGTGCAGCCTCACAAGCGGAACACAGACAGTTTTACGAGCCGAAACGGCACAAGGTCGGTTCAAGGTAACACGGGGACGTGGGATTGATTTCCACTCGGTCAGGGGTGTATAGGGTTACCTGGTCACATGCATATATTTGCACACACACACACACACACACACACACACACACATACATTCACACACAAACATGAACTCTCTCACCTTTTCCCCAGGAGCCCGGAAACTGGCTTCTTTTTTTGTCTTATTTTCTATTGTCCTCGGAGCGGTTCCACTCGTGCGGGTGCGATGAGAAATGAAAACACGAGCCCCGTTAAAGTTTTTAGGCCCCCGAAAGGAGGGGAGCGACGCCGTTTTTCCGTGATAAATGTCTTATTTAACAATCTCCCCGGACATCCTAATTGTGGTGCTGGCTTGTGTTTCAGTGCACTGAACTGGAAAACCCTGGCATCTGTGCTGCTTCCTTTCCTCCTTCCCTCTCTCTTGTTTTTGAAATTTCTCCGCCCAAAACCCCCCCCGAACAACATCCTTTTTTTTGCCACTTAGTGCACAAAGAGTTATCCCAATTATGTAACAGATCGGGCAGGACGCAGTGCTCGCCTTCCGGCCGGAACCCCGGCGCGTTAGACAGCCCGGAAAAAGCTGAGTGTCTGCTACGTGGGCAATAGACACCAGGTTTATTGATTTAAAAAAAAACAAAAAAAACACAACAAACAAAAACAACAAAAATGGCACTGGCAGGAAAGTTTTGTTGATGGTAGCAGGTGATTATTTACTCTATTACATCCATTAATCGATTAAACACTTCTACAGTCTGTGTCTATATCCGGTCCCATCCAGAGGAGCCTTGCGCCAGCAGCCAAAAGTCATTTTTTATGGTTACTCAACGGCATCAAGTGCACCCCCCCCCCCCCCCGTGACTAAAAGACGCACCAGTCTTGTCTCCATGAAACATACCATTACCCCCCCCCCCCATTGTTTGCCGAAGCACTTTGTCCGGGAAATAATTTACACCCAGTCTTTCCGCTTCCAGTGTGTTCAGCACAAGGTCGTGTCCAGCAGAAATGCTGCTGTAGTGTCGCTATACACACACCAATCAATAGGAATGGTCCTCATCCAGCCGACCTATTAGATGTGTGTTTGTGGGTGTAATATGGGATTGATTAATCTGGCACATTATGGTCCGGGACTCATTCGTTTTGTGGCTTTGCCAGTCGACCAAGAAATTAGAAGAAGCTAATTAGCTTTTTTTTTTTTTTTTAACTTCCTGCAACCAAAGGATACTTTTCATTCCTCTAACTGTGTTTTTTGACCAGAAATAGTACGACAGTAAATATTATGTAAATTGTTACACGTTGGTTCCTTTTGTTTTGCTGTGGCTCACCAATTAAAAATCCAATTAAAATGTGAATTTTAATTTATCTCTAAAAATAACAGGATTAATTGAAATGGACCCGAGTGGGGGCCTCGCGTTGGTGCTCTGACAGAGAGGACTCAACCCGGCCCTGATCCTGAAGAGCGGGATCATCCGGAAAACCATGAGACCCTGACTCGGCGTCTCTGCGCCGGTGACAAATCATTTCCGGGCCTTAGGATGGTGTTGAACATAACGGGGGAGCTCTCCAAAACACAGCTATTTCCCGCCCAGGGACGTAGATTGTGTTATCGTTGTCGCCGTTGTTGTTATTGGTGTTGTAGGATTTTCGTGCAACGCTCATCTGTAAACAACACAAGAAATCACACCCAATCCGCATCACGCCCACGTGTCCCATACCTCCCCACGCTCTGCTTTACATTTTCACCGATCATCGGCACAAACACGAGCCCACGTGCAGAGCCACTCGAAGGCACACTGTGGACAAATTAAGTGATAACGTGGGGGTTGAAATATGTGGCCTATTTGCAATGCAAATTCCAGGGGCCTGTGGTCTCCTGAGGTCCAGCACAGACAGCAGGCACAACCGGACGAGCATGCGAGTCGGCGCCAGAGCTTTTCGTTTTGCCCGCACCCCCGCCCCCTGTTACCGGCTGAGGTGCAGGTGACGGGCCCCGCGGACGCCTCCGAACGGACCCCTGTTACGCTCCTGCCGCCTAGGAGCTCCGAGCCTACGCATGACGCTGCGGACGAACTCGAGAGTTTTACAATGGAACATGCAATATGCATGGGGTACCACATGACGCGGATGGCGGGATGAGGGCGAGGGGGAGATAAGTGCCCGCGAGTCCGGATCTGAGCTTGGATAACATGCCGGTTAAGGACCAGCTGATAACGAACTGCTAAAATACCAATGAAATACCAGACCGCAATAACTCCCGTACGAGGAGCACTGATGTGAATAATTCACCCTTAAAACCGACAGCCACATGCAATATGTTGAGAAATCTATGCAATATAAGTTTTTTTATTTTTTTGTCCTTTGTATATTTATACGCTTTCCATACAGTGGATACACTCCGTAATTGACTACATTGAGAGAAAGGTAATTTATCATTGCATATTAGATTCCATTGAGCTCATCTATCTGCTCCATTTCTCTTTTTCTGCTCTCATTAAAATAGATAAATATTAGAATATGAATAATGCAAAAAAAATATACATCCATTTAACACATGGTGTAGAGACTTTCATCGTCTGTGTCAAAATGCCCCTGAGAAGGAAGGATTATTAGGTAATTATTTTTCTTTTCTTATAAATTGATGTTTTTCAGATTTACTTCGGTTATGGTTTCTCAGAAGGGGCCACCCCTGCTCAGCGCCGATGGCTGCGGCTTTAATGGTACCGTAGGATCCTATGTTCAGTGAGTGGGAAAGAGAGAGCGCCTACCTCCTCCGCGGGTCCTGTCGTACTTACAAGGCTTCTAACTGGGCCTTAACGGCCTGCAACCGATCCGGTGAAATAATAGAACCAAATTTTTATTTTTTTTTCAACCGAGAGGAGCTAACCTTTTAATTCTAAGGAAGAAATATGGAATGAACCCTGTTTTGGCCCGAGTGGCTTTTGCCTTTGCCCATTGCACCGGCGTCCTCACCGCCAGTGGCCTCTGAATGCGAGCGGGCGATACGATCCGTCCAGGCTCCGGTCGCCAACCGGGCTTTAGTTGACCGTCGGCGGATGGTGGGCGTCGAAGTCCAGGCATCTCTGCACCCGGTAAAGAATTTATTTAGACCTTTGTATAGATCTAAGCCGATGGGCAGATGTTCCATGTTTTCATTCTTCTTTTTTCTTTTTTTCCAGAAACAGTAATATATATTTTTTTCGCCATTATTCTGATATATGGAAATGTCCTGTGAATAAGGCTTAAAGAGAGAATATAGATTGATTCCGTTGCAGGTGCTCCCGAGCATGTGAATGAAACAGCAGCTGTTGATTTCTGTTGCCCTGTCGCATTCTGTTTTCTGCACGTCTTCAACACATAAGTCATGTCCTGTACTTTTTCGTCCTCTTCACACGGCGGCATCCAATCTCTGAGACTACTTATTGCCTGCTTTGCCTCGCTACAGCATTTTGTCTCAAACGCTCGTATCAGAACCAGAATTTTCATTCAGTGCGTTTTGCTGTGATTTTTTTTTCCCACGCCATTTGTTACAGTGCCAATCACGCTCAGCCGTTTTCCCAGGGAGGACCGGAAGTGCGCTCGCTCTCTTTTGTGAGGTCCTTTGTTCGTAATGGTTCATATATACGCAAATTTCCGGGGTAAAGATTGGGCGGTGAACATTCACAATGTTGATACAATGTAGAGAAGATAGCACCTTGTTTGTTTTTCCTCACCCACATATCAGGTATTAGTCTTTTTTTTCTGTTTATCTTGCACGGCTCTTGCTACAGCACATAAATCCAAATGTCCTCAAGCAAAACAGTTGATTTGCATTTCTTTTTCTGCAGAGCCGGAGTAGCGTTTGTTGGGGCTTGAGCATGGTTGTCTTTGGGGGGGGTCGATTCAGGGGTACCTGTCCAAAGGTGGGGTTGCTACTGCCTGGGTACGACCCCTGGGTCCGATCTTGACTTGGCTCCATACTGAAATCCAGCCGCTTCAAAGGAACTTGTCCGGAAACTTGTTTCAGGCAACGAACTGCTCACCGCACGTCGAATTGAAAATCATCTTGAAAAGTTTGCAGCAAAAGATGATGGATTCTCTGTAGTTACAATGGAGTCAAACTTTCCACATTCCAACAATGTTCCTTATGCTCCCAACACACTTTGCCCAAAACACATAGCGTACAATTGTCATTCTTTAGCTGTCAACCTTTCTCGCTTAAATCTTTGGCGTCTTACTGTAACAATTAACAGCTACTGCCACTGCAGACGAGTAAACACTATGTTTTTAATCATATTTTGTACTGGGCCACAGAGGAAAGTGTTGAAATTGACCACAGTGAACATCCGGACTGACAGTTGAGGAGTAAATCCTGCCGCAGGCTGGGTTTCAGACGCTCCCCTAAACATTTCACCCTCTTTTCACAGTGACACTGAATCACTGTCGGTCCAGACATCTGAGTCACTCAGATCTGCTCGGCGATCCTGGTGTTAGGTCGACTGCTGGTGGGGAGGCGACTGACTAACGGCGCCACGTGGGCGGGAACGGAAGATGGGATCTGAAAATTTTCCGTGTATTACCAGCCGGCGTCCAGCCACTTTCATGAAAGCAGAAAGAAACAGCAACACGAGAGCCAGCCGCCTGCCGAAAACGGCTTGGGGGAACGGACGTGTCACTCCCTATTGGTTGGTTAGGCCAGAACAAAACACCCCCCCCCCAACCCCTAAATAAAACTTGCTAAAATGAACATTATCTTGGGCCAAACCAATGAAGTGAGACAGACGAGTAATTAAGTCTAAATATCAGGCAAAATCCTAATTAGAACTCATTGTTGCGTTCTGAGTTCTTACCGGATTTTTACCAGCGTTCTCCTTTAAAAAACACATACACATTAATCGAGCACATCATTCATGCTCACAACTACCACACACACACTCACACACACACACTTACACACAGCCCCTGACCCCTAAAAAAAAAAAATAACTTCAGTAGAACAGAAAGTAGTATCTCAGTTACCAGCCTGAGTCCAATGAAGTCTGGAGCAGACGGTGGAGCTCCACAAATTTTGCTTTGCCTCCTAGATGAGATGAACCGTGACAGAAACAAGTGCTTAACCAGGGACGGGAAGCTCCCGTCATGTCGCCCCCCCCCCCCACCCCCACCGGCTTTCGCAGTGACCTTATGCACTTCCCTGATTATCGTGGTTTGCCACTCGCCATGTTTCGGGAAAGTCCCAGCCTCCCTTATTTGTTCATTTATTTAACAGCGATTGGGTTTTTGCTTTATCTCGCGACGCAGCGCGTTTTCCCCCCGTCGGCCCCCGTTCGCTCTTTGATTTCCCCTCGAGGGATGATCGCTCCGCGCGTCTGGATTCATACGGGGGAGGAAAAAAAACGCAGAACAAGTGGCATCTTCTTTATGCATGGTCCGGACCTCTGGGAGGGGGGGCACGGGGGGGCGTTCGACTGTAGGTACATTCCTAAGCATCGTTTGAGATGTTGGTTTTGCAGCCACTCAGGCAAATGTACTTGTCGCCGCTTTTGTCTCCTTCAAAAAACGCAGAATAATGAGGGGTGAATATCACGAGGACCCCCCCACCCACCCCCCACCCCGCCGGGGATTCCGGCTCTTCGGCGCTGACCGGGGTCGAACGTCTCTGCATACGGATCCAAAGTAAAGAGCGTCGGCGGCGTCCCGCTCACGTTCGGCGGGCTGTCGCTTTTTGAAGTCGTGCAAACGAGAGTAAGGAGGCAGCGTTTATCTGTCAGTGCATGTTTTTTTTTTCTTTTCGAAATTTTCCATAAAGGCGAGGTGATGAAATGATAAACGGCTGGTGCCAGCGTCGTTATTACTGCCTGATGGAACTGCCTGATGGAACTGCCTCATTTGACTCCCACCAGATAACAACTTGCTTTTTAACCTCCGTGCTCTCTGTTTTATTTTTTCCACTTTCCCCTCCTTGCGCCGTCTCTCCATCTCTCCACCTCTTTCTTTTTTCTCTCCTCCATCTTCGCTTCATTATTTCCTCCCTTACATAACGCCGGTCGCTCGGTCCGACTGCAGGTGCAGATGCCAGATGGATAGGTGGGAGTCGCCTTGATTTTCAGCCCAAATCCAAATCTGAGCTATTTTTCTGTTTCTGTCAACACAAATACACATATAAGCTAAAAGCATATCACAAATAGGAATCACATACCAATTTGAATACCAAGAAAAATATTCAAATTAGAGAAATTCCTGGCTTCAAAATACTTTAATAGCCGTCACCGCACTAAAAGAAAAAAAATGCTTCCGAAACTAAACAGTTTCTTGAGTGAAGATCCCACAGGTGGGATTTTGAGAGGCAGCTCATCTTCTGCTCTCATGTGATCATGTGAAGAACAAAACTGTGGTAAACTTCTACATCCAAAAAACCCCCAAAACACATCAGTAATCATGCAACGAAATGAACCTTTTCTCTTTTTAAAAAAATGCTTTTGTTCCTGTCCCCTATCGATGTGGTTCATATCTCGCTAGGCCCTCAGCGATAACAGGAACCAGGATCTTTTATAGACCCTAGTGCTACTGCATTTTCTTGTGATTAGGTCCATTCAAATTCAAATATGAGTCATTTAGAACAAGAATAACTCATCTTTTTAAGCATGGTGGTCAGTGGAGAGACTCTTGTTTCCAATTCATACCTTTTTGGGGTTTTTTCTCTTCTTTGTGCACGGCCTCAATTACCAGTGTTTTTCTACATTGTCACGGCAGCCATCACGATTCAGCCCCTGACCGTTCCAGTAACACTCATAACAACCTGCCCTGGCTGCGTGTTCAGTGTCCAGAAAGTCGTCTGTAGGTCCAGCGGGTGTTGGTGTGGCGGCGGGACTGAAAACTTTAACGAGAGGCCGAGTGTTTGTTTTTTACAGTGATACGGTACAACCTGCTACGATACGCTTGTCGTAATGAGCTGCTGTTGAGTGCAGCGTGTGTGATGGTGGTATTACGGGGGGGTTGCCGCCGCGCTGCTCGGCCGACCGTCGCTGTCACGGGAGTCATGTCCCTGTCAGCGAGATAAATGACGGTCGTGCTTCCCCCCGCTATCCGCCCGGTCGCCCGGGAGATGGAGGCACGGTGTCCTTCAAACGCCGTACGCCATCAGCCCTCCGTGTGTGTGTGGTGACCGTCAGAGACGGCAGTGTGTGTAGGTGGGCAAAGGCGTGCATGTACGTGAATTCGTAAATTCGTAAAAATGCCCATTACACAAACCGGATAATCTACCACGATGTTCTCTAAAACTAAAGGAAAAACTGGGGGAAACTCATTTAATCTCATCTGTGATATGCGTTATATTTGAATTTATGAGACTTTGTAAAAAGCAGTATGACAAACACTTCCTGGTCCATGGAGCCACGTGCTTTAGATTAAACCATCTGATGAGGTAGAGGGAGCTCGGAGATCCCTGCTCGGGCATCTCCATCCAACCCTCGTTAAAAGCAGCACTGAGCGGCAGCAGTCACAGGATAAACATTTGCTCTGGTCATGATCTTGACACCGAGCTTCGCATTTTTCCTTTGGCAGGGTCTGGATTCGCCAGTACCCCCCACCCCCACCCCAACACACACGCAGTCAGAGTCAATAATGCACGGGTATCCGACGGCCTCGGTCTCGGCGCTGGCCACGGCTCGTCGGCCGACTCCCTCCGCTAATTTTTTCCTTTTTTTTCTCTGCCTTCAGGTGGGGGGAGCCTGACCTTTGTGGGCAGCCAGCTGGAAAATGTCAGCGCGGCGTAAACTGTTAGCGATCTCAATTTGCGATGGCATTTTCTATAGCCAGGCCCTCGGGCGGCCGCCGCGGGGGTCACGCCGCTGTAGCCCCGTGTGCGCGGGGGCGTCGGCGAGTGTTTGTTTACGAGTGTGTTTTTGAGTGTGCGGTTCACAGCCCTGACTTTAGCACAGCTTGACCAATTTGTTGAAGGTTTGGCTTGTTCTCTCCTCTCTATTCATTTTTCTTGTGATTTATCTCCTGATACTTTTGTCTCTTCTACCCGTATCTTTTCTCTTAGACGTTTCCGGTTTACATATTTGACCCCCTCTACACACATACTCAGTTTTCTGACAATCTTTCACCCTCAGTCCTGTGTTAAACCTTGTGTCGCCATCATGGTGGATGTTGCATTTGTCTCCACTGGACAGAACAGCACTGGCCCGGGTCAAATCCTCCAAATAGACAAATAAAGGGCCGAGGAAACCCTCAGCCTTCCTCTCATTTAGAATATGTATGAACCCTTTGAAACCCTTTAAGTATGAATCACACAGTCTTTCAACCACACAGCCCTAAATATTGCAGGTTTTCTATGTACAGTTTGATCAGCCCCCCCCCCAACACAAACAACACACACAACACACACAGCTGTTTGGGCCTGTTACTGAAAGAATGTCTTGGCTTTGACTGCCAAATAATGAAGCCAGTCTTCGGGGAGCCGGGACAAGGCAACCAAATCAATCTCGATGTTGTCAAATCCGCCTAACAAAAGGGGGGGGGTATGGCGACCACAGGAAGGGACGGCCTTGCAGATAGCACCGCCAGGAACGGCAGCTGGGACTGTTTGCCCGGCTATGCCCACCATGTTTGAAGTGAACAGGTTTTTTCCAACGGTGGGTTTTTGGGCTCGGGGCGAACTCGCCATGCAGGACTGGTCCTCAGCCGAACTCTGGACGACTGGAAACCAGCGAGCGCAGAAGGGAAAAAAAACCCAAAACACTCTTGCGAGGTTGTGGACACGAGCATCGGCGTCTGTTTTTATTTTTTTTCACACTTCACTCGCATCTCTGAACAAGTCGCCGTTCAGACGCAGCGATGGGGAAGGCTTTGCCTCTGCTGCAGATCAAAAAAGAGAAAAATAATATATAAAATGTAATCCCTCCAGAAGAGCTTCTCCCATGATTTCCCCTATATAAAGCCTCCTTTCAAAAAAGAAGGTTCTCCCGGCTCTTTATTCTTCAGAACAGCCTTCCCTTAGGTCCTCGCCGTACTTCTTAAAACTTCCTCACCTACTTAAGCGCTCATTTGCTCTCAGCCGTTTTCCTCCGGGGTCCGTCCTCGTCCAATTTTTTCCTTTTTCCCAGCGTTGTGATCCCGAATAATGCTTTAATCAGGGAGAGGGCACGAAGGGCGACACTCCGGTCGGCCGCTGAGCGCTGCCTCCACTTCACGGCCTTTCCCCGCGAGTTTGTGTACCTAAAAAATCCGGTGGGCCGGAGAGAGACGGCACGAGGCAGAGACAGGGGTTGAACTTCAATTAAAACTTCCGCCTGAATAAGTCATGTCTCTCTAATAGACTTCAGGAAATAGCCATGAATATATAAAGAGGAAATGTGCATTTATCAATTCCCCCTTTCTGGTCACAGAGTGAAGAAATAATTGATGGGGAGCGTGAGAGAAATAGGTTTCAGGGGGTGTTGCAGGGGCTTTCGGGCAGGCTCAAGGATTGGGTTTGTGGTATAAAAAAAAAACAAAGAGAGCAACATGGAATTGAATATAAAATGCCTTTTACAGAGTTACTATAAAATTAATAACCATTCAAACATTCAGGAAAAAAAACTATTTCAAGCAGCAGAAAGACAGATACAAATGGGGAGAATTCATGAGAGGAAAAAATATATATATCATCACCAGTGACTGTGTACGACACGGGCTGCATTAAAAACCATGAGAAAAAATAAAAACTCAGAGAGGGGCGGCTTTAAAAGACGCTGCCGATCCCAGCCTCACCGGAGAGAGAAGGAAGCGGAGGACGAGACGGGAGAATGGGTCAGAAATCCGACAGGAGATAAAGAGATGGTCGGGAGCGAGGGATCAAGGGCTGCCTGCCGAAAGCTCGGGGAGGGGGGGTTGACCTTTTAGCAGATGAGTGTTCCAAGGGTTGCATGACTAAATACCACGCGGGGATACTCCATGGAAACCCATCGGCAGAGCGGATAGTGGGTCTGACCGGGAAACACAGTTTGGAAACAGTCAAAACGAAAGTGGCAGTTTACTGGTTGAAGCGTCTCCGGTTTTACTTTGGGTGCGTGGAGATTCTAAGAAATGGTCGGTGGGCGGAAGGTCAGGAATTCAAGACTCAGGACGATGTTCTCTTTTAACGATGCTCGAGCATTAGTTCTATCTTTGATTAAAAAAAAATGTGGGCATTAAGGCTTAAATACTGATAAATGTGACTAAAATATTGTCTCACAGTTCAAAGTCTAAGTCATCGACTCCATTTTCCATCTCACATCATCGTGCTTCACATTTGTAAGTGAGGGAGTATCGCCAGAGCCAGTTTCTCAAGATTCACAATGTAGGTAAAGGTAAAAGAGACAAAACGAATGGTTTTACACCCAATAGTCACTATAAAGACTAGTGGCTGGGAAGATTCTCGCTCATCCAGGTCATGGTTGTCCTAGAAGAATTAAGTCAAGTGGGATGACTGGACTTTGGTTGCAGATCTTGAAGACGTTTCTCCAGTGATCAAAGAGGCTTCGTCAGCTCTGACTGACTGGTGGGGAAACCCAGGTATTTACCCTCGGTGGGGGTCATTAACAAGGCCGTTGGTACCACTTGGTTCGTTAATGCTCCATTGTAACGGTCGTTAGAGTCTCAGGATAAGACTCAGCAGTTTACTCCCAAACCTAGAGGACAAACTCTTTCAATGACCAGGATGAAATTATTTTAGACAGGGAGGACAGGTGGCTGGAAAGAGGAGTGAAGGCGGCGATCAAAGTGGATAAACCATCCCTCACCAGAGGAGGAGGAGGTCTGTGACACCACCCCCCCCGAGCCTGTAACGCTGTCCTCTCATCACTTCCTGGGAGATTAAACAAACATTCACACTTAGCCTGAGGCAACTCTTAAAAAATGAAGGCTGTCTACGCTCAGCCTTGGGCGACTTTAACGACTCGTAACGACTGTCATTACGACGGCCCAGGAGCACTAACTGACCAAGTGGTATCAATGCCCTTGTTGACGACCCCCCCCCCCGTCAGTCAGACCCTAAGAAGCCTCTTGGATGAATGGGTGAGACGTCTCTGACATTTACAAAATAAGTCAAATTGCCCCAGACTAAATTTTTCTTGGATAATCATACAGACATGAACATAAACTGAAAAAATGCATACATACATCACTGCTAATGAATACTTAAAAGTTATTTGTGTATATATATATATATATACATGTGTGTGTATATATATATATATATATATATGTATATATATATATATATATGACAAAAGCAATACTGATACACAAAATGAAGATAAAAAAAAGATGGGAATCAGATTTGGAAGGAGCTAAGTTTAGCTTTATACATCGCTCCACTGGTTGATCGGCTGTAACACGCTGACATATCCCCCCATGTAAATATTTTATTTTTTGGGTTTGAAAGTGTGTCAGACAATTGGAAGTGTTTTGGAAGCGAGTTTTAGTTTGATGTGAATTGTTTTCCTTTTGTCTTCATACCGGCTGCGGCATCACGGGAACTTCGCCGCTCCGCCGCTGCCTCTCTCGCCGCCTGGCGCTCCCCTGCTCTCGTTCTGTCTGACTGGCTGATTGAGTGATTTGTCAGAGCCCGGTGTGGCTGGCTCATCGGGGGCCGCATGAATATTCCTGGCGCGAAGCGGGTCCCTCGGAGCCTGGATGCTGTCAGGAGGTCGCCGTGACAACTGATGGGATTTACTGCTGACAACCCCTTTACTGAGGGGGGCTGGGAATGTGGGGGTGGGGGGGTACTGGTGTCATTTGGCATCTACAGCATATCTCAATTTTCACGCTCAAGTTGATGTCAACGAGACAAACGGAGACAGAGTGTGTAGACACCAATACAATGATCAGCCACATTAAAACCAGTTATATGCGTATACTGTATACATACATACATCTGCATTCACACAGTATATACACTGTATGTGTATGGGAATATTAGGCTCTTCCTGTAATCGAATGTGCTGGCGAGATACTGCAAATATATACGAGTGGGGACAACCCCCCCCCATCCTTCCGTCTGTGCACTAGAAGCAGCACTGCCCTCTGTGACAGATTGGTTTTCGCCATCAGGGAAGACAAGATGGAGTGCGCCAATTAACGTGGCCTTTGACAAATGAACTTCGGGGTGGAGCTCGCAGAGGAGCCAGACCGTTGGGACTTATAATACATGGTGTTTATTATGACACATGATGGTCTTGAAAATCTTGCAGGGAGAGGTACAGACCACCCACTCACCCCCCCCCCACCACCACCCCACCCCACCATCACCAGGGTCGGCTGTGGAAAAATTAAAAAAAGAAGGAGCTACGTATCAATCACTACTGTCAGTGTAGAAAAGCATGCGAACGCTTTTTAAAAGATCTCTTGGATTTGTATTCAGTGCCCACAGGTTCGTAGACCTAAATTAGTGTCAGGGGGATTTTCTATTGGGTTACACGGGTCAAGCAAGGGCCTTAGTGGCCTCGGACGAAAAACCGCCAAATCCTTCTGGAGGGCAAACTCTCCTCTCTCCTTGAGACTACCTGAAATTATCTGTGCAAAGCGGAGCCATTCTGGTGACTCAGTGACTCAGTGTCGCTGTTGCTCCGAGGCCAAAGGAGGCGGCTGCCCCCCCCCCAGAATCCATGGGCACGGCAGCTGGATAACGGCGGCACCGAGCCAAGATGCGCTGACATTACACTGAAGGCCACCAAATGTCTAAATCCACATAATGTAGGGAGTTTAAAAAGAACAGCAGCAGGGGACTGAGCTTCACAGTGGAGACGGCATCATGAACATCAACGGTTATTGGCAATTTTTTCCATTCTCCTTGGCGAAGCTTCCCTGAATCTTTTCGGCAGGAGACGCCCTGGGCTCCCGGACGCTTTCTCGTCCCTTGACTCGACCCTGAGCAGCGACATCTCCACAACAATTAGTAAAACGATGTCTTTCTTCTGTGAACGTAGAATGGTATATGCATCCTCTTTATAATAACGATCATGCGACAGAGTCTAACAAGTCATGTAAATACAACACCTGCCAATTCTGGTCCGAACCATTTGGACACCTGTTCTGGTCCCGCGAAATAAAACAAAGACCCTTGGCCAGTCAGAATATTACCAGGACGGTGGCTCCGACGCTCGTCTGACTCGAACCACCATTAGAAGGAAACACAGTTCACTGGCGGTGAAAGCGAAATGTCTTCGATACGTTTCCAGTTGAACCAATTGGGGGACCCAGCCTTGCTCGCTGACTCCCAGAGCAATGAACAAAAAAGAAACAAATGGACTGAAAAAAAAAGAAAAACAAAAAGGGCAGCCAACCATGTCCTCGATGAGCTGCCTCTCCGTGACACTTCAGCCGTGGCTCGGGGCGGCGTGATGGAGACAGTTAATGTGCATGTTCGTTTCGTGAGCATGTCTCATTGTTTGTCGCCGGGGCGCTCCTGGAATTTTTAGGCCCGACAGCGTGATAAGACCTAAATTTATACCCTGCTACCGGGACGTTATTAGGGAAGAGTCTTCAGGACAGAGGCAGGAGTAATACTGACACAACACACCGGGGCTGAAGGCCAGATTCCTGACCCGAGATGCCCCGAGGCCTCCGTGCAATGCCCAGGAAGGTGGGAACCTCGGGGGCGGTGTGTCCGACCGGGCGCGACAATTATCCCTGCCAGCGTCAAGATGCCGTGAAGACTGTTAGAGTTCTCATCCATAATGAATCAGCCTTCGCCACCTCAGTTTGGCTTTGCAGCTGGAAACCAGGTTAATTGTATTAAATTAAAACTCAGGATTCATGTGGAAAAAAAGTAAAATTAGCATGATGTTGCTCTGAGCTCTGTTTTAATCACGAGAAAGCATAATATTTAAATAACATGACTGTGCTGCGTACGTGATTGCACTATTATTTAAGCCGTGTTGACCTAAAAGCAAAGGACACAGAAGAAAAATAGAAACATGTTTTCCCTGTCACTTTTCATGAAATCACTTAGCTAGTTTTATCTTTCTTTTTTCTCCGCTGTCTCTTCGTTTATCTATCTATCTATACCTATCTATCTATATCTATCTATCTATTTCTGCAGGAATAAGTATAAGGCTTTGACTAAAATGTTTTCTGTTGATCCCAAACATAAAAGATGTGTTTAAAGTTCCTGGAAACGTTGCGTGTTCGCAAAAAACGGACGGCACAGTGGGAAAAGACCACCAAGGTCCGGGGGGCTTGTCCTCCAGGAACAATGCACATCTGCACTAAATCCATCCAATAGTTGCTGAGACAGTGCAACCATCATCGAATTCTGATTGTAATTCTCATAAATTCACAAATCCTTACTGATGCCCGTGAATGCCTCACTTGTTGCCCATGTCCAAATCCAAGTGAGGGAGGAGAAAGACGGACGGACACAGAAAAACGCAAATGCCAGTATTTCTTTAACTTTGGCAGATAAAAGTGACCCTCACTCAGAGTAAGAAGCTGACTGAGGAAATAATCTTTCATGGACTTTAAAGGTCAACAGAATTAATGTGTTTGGGTAAGGAAGTATAAAGAACTGTTCTATTTCCTTATCCCAGTATGTTTTTTTAAGGGAAACTAAATATATAATGGTAATAATCCTTACGGGAAAGGAGCAGCGGTCACTTCAGAAAAAAAAAAAAAATTAAATTATTATTTATTAGTTAGCATTTTAAAAAAAAAAAAATTATTTCTTTACTACAAAAAGAGGATATTTGAACGGAGGTTTTGGGTGTTTTCACCCTCCCTCCCCTGCAAAACATCCCACTCCCGACCCAACGCTCGGCTCCTCTGCGTCACTTTTTAAAGCACCAGGGCCATGACCCCCCCCAGCCTCATTTTGTCATGTGTGTATGACAAGTTGTTGGCGTAAGGCGAGGTTTTTTTTGTTTTGGGGGGGTTTGTGTGTAGCGCCAGGCTTCATGCTCAGTGGGCTGCAGGGCCCCGTTCCCTGCATCAGCACTTCTGAGCAGCCAGCCCCCCCCCCCCCCCCCCGACTAATCCATACCGTCCCTGTCAGCCGAATGCTAATGACGGCAGAGCCCAGTCCGTCATAGAGCCCCCCGCCTCTCCACCCAGCCCCTGCCCGCCAACACCATCCTCCTCCATCCTTCACGGAACCGCCCCGGCCATTTACGTATCTATAATTCAAAATTCCTCTCGCGTCGAGCCGTGCGGACACCGTCCTTCCGGGTGAAACGCTTCATGCACCGCATGGTTGTTTTTTTCTTTCTAACTGGGATAAAACCGAGGCTGCTTGAGATGATTATTTGCCATTTACGGAGAGGGTTTCCAGAAAATCGTAGGTTTTTGAATGGGATAGCCTCAGTGAAAAAATAAATAAATAAAAAGGGGGGGGTGGGCATTGGGGAGAGTAATGGTCACATTTTCCTACCAGACAGAGATAATGACAGTTATTTTATGCTTTTATGCCAATGTTCCTGGGAAGGGTTCTCTTAGAATCCATCATTTTACAACAGGTAAAGCCACTTACCGGCACCTCTGACTTCCCTCATCGGAATAAGTGTGTCGCCATGGGGCAGGTATTTCCTTAATGTTTTTACAAAGCTAATTACCCGTCAAGCGAGATCACTTGTTGTTGTTTTCTATGTCGCAATAGTCAGACGACGGATGACTCACTACGGTGTTTTGTTTTGTTTTTTTTAAAGAAACATCAGAATCTTAACTAAGCTATTATTGTTAAAAAGTTGCTTCTATTTCCTGCATAATTTGCGTTTACAATTTACTGGCTAGAACTTGACATTTAGCTGAATACCAGTTCGTTGCCCCAAAGCAGCAGCAGCATCTGTCGCAGACCCAGATCACATCCAGAAACCTCCCTGAACCGGCAAGAGTGGCGAGGAGGGAATTAAACGTGGTTGGCGAGAACCAAAAAAAAAAAAACAACAG